>JAYESA010000363.1:12500-227772 GCA_036927795.1 Iris macrosiphon
AATACAGAGATTATACTAACTTGTCGGGGTCCTGTATGAGAAAAAAGAAGAAGAAACAACATAAGTGCGACCTTCCAGATCAGCATCAAATATTCGTGTGATCAAATTTGGACGGACATAATTAGTGTTAGATTATTTTAAAGATTTTTTATACACTAAATTAGGTTTTCTGATCAACCTACATATATGTAGGTGTTGAGGGTGATTGGCATGAGAAGGTCAATACGGAATATGGAAGATTTGAAGAAATAAGTCCACGAAAAATCTAAAAGAAAGTTCAAACTTTCCTCTTAGATCTCGCTATTCCAGATAGTTGAAAGAGGAGATCTGTTCGGGGAGTCGTCTTCTTCGTTCAGTGAGATCACTAAAGAATTGGGTGAGTTATTTCTATTGTATCTCTTTCTTTCTTCTTGAGTTTTGTGAGAGTTGAATATGGGGGCAAATGGTTCAATTTTTTTATTTAATCTTGTATCTTGTTGGAAGTTATATAGACTAAGATTTTTCTAGGTGACATAGTCACCGAAAATACTGTGTTTGATCTATCTTGATATTTTTGTTAGACGTTGGTTCGTTATCTTCAGATGGGTTGGCATCGCTTTCGCGTTTGTATCTGTGGCCGACTTCGATTCAGGTCACACCGTGTTTCCAACAGTTGGCATCAGCGCTCTCACGTTCTCGAGAGAGAAGGTATAACCATGTCTACGAAGCAGATAAAAAAAATCGTAATATAGTGTCAACTCTTTTTTTGTATATATGTACTTTATGTGCTCTACCCTCCGTGCCTAGGCACTCATGAGAGGAGGGTGGAATTTGATCCCGTGACCTTCATCACGGGAGACCCACGTCTTAACCGGTAGGCTAGATGGCTAGTATAGTGTCAACTCTTATTAGCTCTCTCACCCCCCTCCCCCTCCCGAAAATACTGTGTTTGATATATCTTGATATTTTTATTAGACGTTGGTTCGTTATCTTCAGATGGGTTGGCATCGCTTCCGCGTCTGTATATGTGGCCCCGCGTCAGATGAGGGTGATTGGCATGAGAAGGTCAATACAGAATATGGAAGATTCAAAGATATAAGTCCACGAAACATCTAAAAGAAAGTTCAAACTTTCCTCTTAGATCTCGCTATTCCAGATAGTTGAAAGAGGAGATCTGTTCGGGGAGTCGTCTTCTTCGTTCAGTGAGATCACTAAAGAATTGGGTGAGTTATTTCTATTGTATCTCTTTCTTTCTTCTTGAGTTTTGTGAGAGTTGAATATGGGGGCAAATGGTTCAATTTTTTTATTTAATCTTGTATCTTGTTGGAAGTTATATAGACTAAGATTTTTCTAGGTGACATAGTCACCGAAAATACTGTGTTTGATCTATCTTGATATTTTTGTTAGACGTTGGTTCGTTATCTTCAGATGGGTTGGCATCGCTTTCGCGTTTGTATCTGTGGCCGACTTCGATTCAGGTCACACCGTGTTTCCAACAGTTGGCATCAGCGCTCTCACGTTCTCGAGAGAGAAGGTATAACCATGTCTACGAAGCAGATAAAAAAAATCGTAATATAGTGTCAACTCTTTTTTTATATATATGTACTTTATGTGCTCTACCCTCCGTGCCTAGGCACTCATGAGAGGAGGGTGGAATTTGATCCCGTGACCTTCATCACGGGAGACCCACGTCTTAACCGGTAGGCTAGATGGCTAGTATAGTGTCAACTCTTATTAGCTCTCTCACCCCCCTCCCCCTCCCGAAAATACTGTGTTTGATATATCTTGATATTTTTATTAGACGTTGGTTCGTTATCTTCAGATGGGTTGGCATCGCTTCCGCGTCTGTATATGTGGCCCCGCGTCAGATGAGGGTGATTGGCATGAGAAGGTCAATACAGAATATGGAAGATTCAAAGATATAAGTCCACGAAACATCTAAAAGAAAGTTCAAACTTTCCTCTTAGATCTCGCTATTCCAGATAGTTGAAAGAGGAGATCTGTTCGGGGAGTCATCTTCTTCGTTCAGTGAGATCACTAAAGAATTGGGTGAGTTATTTCTATTGTATCTCTTTCTTTCTTCTTGAGTTTTGTGAGAGTTGAATATGGGGGCAAATGGTTCAATTTTTTTATTTAATCTTGTATCTTGTTGGAAGTTATATAGACTAAGATTTTTCTAGGTGACATAGTCACCGAAAATACTGTGTTTGATCTATCTTGATATTTTTGTTAGACGTTGGTTCGTTATCTTCAGATGGGTTGGCATCGCTTCCGCGTTTGTATCTGTGGCCGACTTCGATTCAGGTCACACCGTGTTTCCAACAGTTGGCATCAGCGCTCTCACGTTCTCGAGAGAGAAGGTATAACCATGTCTACGAAGCAGATAAAAAAAATCGTAATATAGTGTCAACTCTTTTTTTGTATATATGTACTTTATGTGCTCTACCCTCCGTGCCTAGGCACTCATGAGAGGAGGGTGGAATTTGATCCCGTGACCTTCATCACGGGAGACCCACGTCTTAACCGGTAGGCTAGATGGCTAGTACAGTGTCAACTCTTATTAGCTCTCTCACCCCCCTCCCCCTCCCGAAAATACTGTGTTTGATATATCTTGATATTTTTATTAGACATTGGTTCGTTATCTTCAGATGGGTTGGCATCGCTTCCGCGTCTGTATATGTGGCCCCGCGTCAGATGAGGGTGATTGGCATGAAAAGGTCAATACAGAATATGGAAGATTCAAAGATATAAGTCCACGAAACATCTAAAAGAAAGTTCAAACTTTCCTCTTTGATCTCGCTATTCCAGATAGTTGAAAGAGGAGATCTGTTCGGGGAGTCGTCTTCTTTGTTCAGTGAGATCACTAAAGAATTGGGTGAGTTATTTCTATTGTATCTCTTTCTTTCTTCTTGAGTTTTGTGAGGAGTTGAATATGTGGGCAAATGGTTCAATTTTTTTTATTCAATCTTGTATCTTGTTGGAAGTTATATAGACTAAGATTTTTCTAGGTGACATAGTCACCGAAAATACTGTGTTTGATCTATCTTGATATTTTTGTTAGACGTTGGTTCGTTATCTTCAGATGGGTTGGCATCGCTTCCACGTTTGTATCTGTGGCCGACTTCGATTCAGGTCACACCGTGTTTCCAACAGTTGGCATCAGCGCTCTCACGTTCTCGAGAGAGAAGGTATAACCATGTCTACGAAGCAGATAAAAAAATCGTAATATAATGTCAACTCTTTTTTTTTTATCTATGTACTTTATGTGCCCTACCCTCCGTGCCTAGGCACTCATGAGAGGAGGGTAGAATTTGATCCCGTGACCTTCATCACGGGAGACCCACGTCTTAACTGGTAGGCTAGATGGCTAGTACAGTGTCAATTCTTATTAGCTCTCTGACCCCCCCCCCCTCCCGCGCGCGCTCACACACACACACACACACACACACACACACACACACACATATATATATATATATATATATATATATATATATATATATATATATATATATATATAGTGGTAAAAGACTTAGGACATGGAGGGTGGGCAGGGTTCGATTTCTGGGAGGGTCTCAGATAGTTAATTAAGAGGTGTTGGGGGAGGGGAAGTCACGGGTAGAAAATAAAATAAAAAATATATATATATATATATATATATATATATATATATATATATATATATATATATTTTGAAGGAATATCTAGTACAAATGGAAATTTCTTTCTTCGCTCTAATAGTAGTTGGAGATAATGACATCATAACTGAGTAGATTCGATCTCACATGAAAACGAATTAGTCCAAGTGGCAGAAGTACGAGGCACCCTCACGATATGCAATTAATTCCTCCAAAACATAAATAGTACATCAACAATAACAACAAATAAAACAAAACCATTATCGCACAAATATAGAAGATATTACATCAACGGTAAGAAAGAAAAACAAAGCCAATATCGCAACATGCATCCTTTTCATACATTTAGCACTAATAAGCAATATCGGGCTTTAGATTTTGAAAATTGAATCAAATTTTAAACGAAAAATTTCAATCAGAGCATAATACTTTAATATATTTCTTAAAAAAGCAACAAAGTTTTAATATTTATCAAAAAAGCATTAAAACGCCCTTCCAAAGGGCGTTTTACGCTTTTCCGTCCAAGTAATTAACGGTGGAAATTTTCGCGTTAAAAAAATAATAAAAAAACAAAACGTCCTTCCAAAGGGCGTTTTATGTTTTTAAAATAATTTAATTTATTGATCTCCTCTCTCTCCCCTCTCTCCTCTCTCTTCTCTCTACCAAAAAAAAATTAATATTTTAAGCAAAACGCCCTTCCAAATGGCGTTTTGTATATTATAATAATTTTTTTTCAGTTATTTATACTTCCCGCCCGCTCTTTCTGTTTAAAAAAAAATATTTTAAGCAAAACGCCCTTCCAAAGGGCGTTTTGTATATTATAATAGTTTTTTTATCTGTTATTTATACTTCCCGTCCGCTCTTTCTGTTTAAAAAAAATATATTATTAAATGGAAAACGCCCTTAGGAAGGGCATTTTTTTTCCAGGGAAAACGCCCTTCCTAAGGGCGTTTTCCATTTAATAATATTTTTTTTTTTCAAAACAGTTCTCTCTCTTCTCAGACTGCTTCTCTCTCTCCTCCTCAGACTGCTTCTCTCTCTCTCTCTCTCTCTCTCCTCCTCAGACTGCTTCTCTCTCTCTCTCTCTCTCTTCTCCCTCTCCCTCTCCCTCTCCCTCTTCTCAGACTCCCCTCTCCTCTCAGACTCCCGCTCCGCTCTCCTCTCTCCTCTCTCCTCTCTCCTCTCTCCCTCTCCCTCTCCCCCTCCTCTCTCTGCTCTCCGCTCTCCTCTCTCCTCTCTCCCTCTCCCCCTCCTCTCTCCTCTCTCCGCTCTCCTCTCTCCCTCTCCCTCTCCCTCTCCCTCTCCCCTCCGCTCCCCTCTCTCCTCTCTCCCCTCTGCTCTCTTGTCTCTTTCCTCCTGTCTTCTCTCTCTTGTCTCTTTCCTCGTCTGTACTCTCATTTCTTTTCTATCTTCTTTTCTCTTTTGTCCACATATGCTACCCCCAACCCGTGACCTCCCCCAACCCAAAATCCCAGAAGGACTTCACAAACACTCAACCCGTGACCTCCCCACCCCCCAAACCCGTGACCTCTCTTCTCTCTTGTCCCTGTCTCTTTTTTCTTTACTGATTGAAACCTCGTGAATTATTTTTGTCATATAAGAAGCTAGAGCACTTCACATTGCTATAAGAAGCAACCATTCTTCACAGCAGCACTTCACATTAGAAGCATTTCACATTAGAAAAAAACTCATTCTTCACAGAAGGAGAGTTCAACATCATAAATTTTTTTTCCTAGAGCTGTCGAAATACAAATGGCTTCTCACAATGACGGACGCATACCCGGTGGACCTACAACTCCGGCCATTCAACGTGAACGAGAGTCTCACATTTCAAGTCTGGTTTTTGCAGGACCGGTAATTAGTTTTTTACATCTGGATAAATAATATTATTATTTTTAAGTGTATTATATTGTACTAACGATATATATATATTATAGCGTTATGATTATCCAGATGTCAAATTAAGAGAGCATGGTGAATGGCGGGCATCATGGGAGTTGACTGAAGCACAAAATATGTTGGTGAAGGCTTTTGGTTTTGAATATGTTGACACTATACGAATAAAGCGTCACGATAGAGACCTGATATTAAGTATCGTTGAGCGATGGTGGCCAACACGCAACACATTTCAGTTACCCTTCGGGGAGATGACGATCACGTTAGCAGACGTGGCACAGATTCTAGGATTACCTATCCAAGGTTCTCCTATATATTTCGACGAAAAAATAGAAGCAAAATAGCTCATCAGAGAATACCTCGGTGTGGAGACCCCCTCTGACATGGGACAAGCCAGCACGGTCAAACTCACTTGGCTCCGGTCAACTTTCATGCATGTTGATCATATCGGGTCTACAAAAGTTCCTGTCGATGATTCGCGGGTAATTATTTACATGTATTAATTATTGTTAATATTTATTTAATATAAATGGTATGAATATTCAATTATATTTTCAGGTAATATGTTGCACCAGGGCTTACTTATTGTGTCTATGCGGTGCTTTTTTATTCCCCGACGCTACGGGAAATATGGTCAACGTGCGACTGCTTCCATTTTTGGCGGACATTAATTCCTACACAAGACACGCATGGAGTGTAGCAGTATTAGCAAATTTATACCGCTCTATGACGTCTTTTGTGAGTAAGGTATCACAGGGTAGAACCGCCAAAAATATAAGTGGATGTCTAACACTTATACAGGTATGAATAAAAATGAATAATATATGTTATATTTATTTGTATCTTATTTGTGTTCTTCTTTGTAGTTCTGGTGTTACGAGCACTTCGCGATTGGTAGACCAACTAGTAGATATAGCGCTGAGGTTCCAGTATGGCCAGCAGGCATTCGCTGGATTACTGGAAATACAGATTATGTACATTGTATGACCAAAGTGATATCTCTTTACCGGCATCAATTTGACACATTAACCGCCTATGAGGTTAGTATCTAATTATTAAATTAAAATTTAAAAATATATTGTTGTGGCTACCATTTATTATTTGTTGAATGTCAAATAGGTTGTTTGGCAACCTCTAAGTGTGCCAGAAGGTGCGAGAGATAGTGGACGTGCCCGCAGTCTCCATAGGTATTATATCATGTACAACGGATCTATCATGTTTCATCCAGCGGATCGTGTTATGCGACAGTTCGGACTGAAACAGATGATACCCCTGGAGCCTTTGGCTTCTAGCAGTACAAAATCAAATATAGAAGAGCGGGTTCGAATGTATATGATTGGTTGGGAATCCAGATTTATCACGCATGGCGTGGAACACATGTCTGAATTGATGACATCGGCGGCAGATGGTAAGTTAAAAAATATTTCAAATAAATAATACGGTATTATATCTTACATATCATTTTGTGTTTATATTTTACAGTGGAAGGTACTGCCGATTTTGTACGTTGGTATGGATGCCCCCTAGTGCAAAATAGGAGGTATCAATTTGAAGAAGCTCGGTTCCAGCCACGAGCTTTAGATGATATGAGCTTGCGTGATAGGACGGCACGTGATGCTCTTCTGGTATATTTCTTTATTTGCAAAAAATATCATCTTTATATATGTTACTTTATATTTATTGATTGTGGATTTAAATATTCAGGCGGAGACACTGGCTGATATAGCTGAGGATCCCAAAAGAGATCCAGAAGGAGTTATAGGGACGGCTGTACAATATATGCGTGCACCACTGGGTCCCCGTTTTACTCCACTTGATATACCAGACAGCCATCCGGTAGGCCACGTGAGACAGAGGCAGGCACGTCCTCGTAGGCAACGTGAACGAGGAGTTGGTTCGAGCAATACAGAGGCACGAGTCTTACAGGTTGGTGAGGGAACATCCCAAGCTGGCATGTCACAACCTTATGTTGGCATGCCACAACATTACGAGGGATATTCCCAACCTTACGCTGGCATGTCACAACCTTATGTTGGCATGTCACAATCTTACGAAGGTCGGCCACAGCATGACGGTGATACATCCCAGACTTACGAGACCACATCCCAGAGCAGCGATGCCACGCCACATGGTGCTTCTCAACAATGGGATTGGAATTACTACATGCAGGAGACTGGCACTTCGTTGTTTGGCTCAGCCACCCTTGATCCATACTCCCATTTATATTTGTCACCACCAGAGGGTACAGAGGAAAGGAGAGATAGACTCGGTCTTAGGCGAGTTGATCGTAGAAATTATAGAAGGGATGACAGAGGGGGCTAGTAAATTTTTTGGTATCCATAAATAAATGTATGACAATCTTTTTTTTGTCTTACAATTTCAGTAATATGATATTTATTTTATTCAAAATTTCAGCAACTTCAAGTACAACATTGTAACAACGTTAGATCAAAATCATAATTACTCAAAAAAGATACAATAATGATATTCACTGCCTCGGTTGGTTTCTACAACTCCTTTTGTTGTGTCCCAGCCCGCCACAATTGCTGCAACGAAGATCTCTTGTCGACGGTTCTCTTATCATTATACGATTCTTCTTCGGTCTGCCAGCTCTACGCCCAAGAAGTGGTACTCCAATTTGACCTCTTATAGGTTCACTTTGAGGATTATAGGGGACTGGAATCGGTTCCATACATGGCATGTACACAGCTCTAAGTGTTGCAACAGAAAATTCAACTGGATAAAAACTTTCAATTGGTACGTTAGAAGAATGACATGTAAAAAAAGTATGTTCACATGGTAATAGAGTATGTTGCCACCGACCACATGTACAACATTTACGGTCTAGTTCAACCACATAACATCTACTAGTTTCATGATCCCATATTTCAAATTTATTATTATTAAAATGCAATAATTGAAAATGGTGTGACTCCCGTCTAATACGTGCTATAGTGTTCATCATCCTTGGACAAAACTGTGTTTCCATCTTTTCAGCATTTGTTCGATGCTTGTCGTGAAGTGTTATTATTTTTGCTCTAATACCATCAAGCAATGTTGATATAGGTTTATCACGCAAACTTTTAATCCAATTGTTAAAACATTCAGCAATGTTCGAGGTGTTAATATCTAATCGTGGGCACGGTGCATAAGCTGTTATCCAGTGAGAAAAATTACGATTTTCATCGCCTGACCCTACAATCCAATCGAAAATATTTACATCTGTAGATTTTATTTTTTCCAACCAACCATTCGCATCAACCTCATTATAAGATCGTGCAACTTTGTCTAACCATTGTAGATATGTCGGTGTACGAGGACACATATTTTTTAAATTTTGTTTAAAATGTTGAATACAAAAAAAGTGGGAAGAGTTTGGAAAAACTGTTCGCATTCCACGAATTAATCCTTTTTGTTTATCAGATATAAATGAAATACTATCCCAACGTTCAAAATAAGTTTCGAAAGACATTTTCAAACAGTTTAAAAACCATGTCCACGACTCCGTATTTTCATTCTCAGCAACACAATAAGCGATAGGATAGAGTTGATAGTTTGGATCGTGGGCACAAGCAACAAATAAATTACCTTGAAATCTAGATGTAAGAAAAGTAGCATCAATACTAATAATAGGTAAACAACCACTTAAGAAACCATCCATACAAGCCTTGAAACAAATATATATTCTTTGAAAGATATTATTTTTTACAGTTTTTAAAAAACATTTGCTACCGGAATTTGTTTCCATAATTGTAAAACAATATTTCTCAAGACTACCATACGCATCAACGTAACTGCCGTTAATATCAGATAATGCAAGTTCCCTAGCTCTCCAAGCTTTGGAATATGTAATATGTATCCGATGTTCTCTAAGTATATCGTATAAAATGTGTGCCGGACTATACGAGTTGTTATCTCTAATTTTACCAATTACTTTATTTTTTACCCATGCGGTGGTGGCTAGTGGATGATGCCCTCCTGTACATCCACCTAAACATGAATGTCTACCTTCAAATGTACGAATTTCAAATGAACTACCATCACCAATAGCTTTAGCGTATACTCTCCAACAACAGTTTGGAGAATCACAAGTATACACAATTCTTTGGTGATTGTTATGTTTAGATGAACAACTAAATTTATATGTAATTGCTAGGTCGCTAATAAAATTACGAAATTCCTTAGAAGAATCAAAATGTCTGCCAACAAATAATTCGGAAATGCAACCATGTACATTAGCATCATTATCATCTAAATAGTAATATAAATTTTCAACCAAATCATCACTGTTTTCATCGTCAATATCATTATTTTCTGTATCAGAGTTACTTTCAGTGTCATTTATACAACTAGGACCAACATTAAAATCTTGGTTATCATTAAAATGTTCACTAGTTGATATGATAGTTGTGTCCATATTTACTTGTGATGGGATGATGTAAATTTTAATACAAGCTGAAACTAAATTACTTTGAACAATAAAATTTCATATTTCTTCACAATCTACTATTATCAACGTATCTTCATAAAACCATCTTATTGTAAATTGATAACTTATGCAAAAATGATCACAAATTGTACTACGCAAACTAGCTAAAGTAATATTTCTATAAGTGGGTATAAGATGAGTATTACCTCCATGGTAAGATAATCCATCTAGTATACCTCCATGATAGCAAATTATTACTAAATTTTGATCCATAGTAAAAACTTTCGTCTTCTTCTGACTTCAATGTAAAATAAGACTTACAGAATTTTATCGGAAAAAAGTTGAGACGAAAAAGGTAGCAGAATAGAATAGGGATGAAAGTTCTTCTTCTGACTTCAATGTAAAATAAGTAGAATAAAGAGAGAGGGTGAGATATTAAAGAAAGAGGATGAGAACAACAATAACTTATACGTTAGCTATATATAAAAACTAAACTAATCGTTGGAATATAACGTTACCTACTATCCTACTACTTCTATCTACTTCAACTAAATCTAACCGTTACAATATATACGTTAGCTACTATCCTACTACTACTATCTACTTCAACTATATCCAACGGTTACAATATAAACGTTACCTCTTATCGTACTACTCGTTACCTATTATCGTACTACTCCTATCTACTTTCCTAGAGAGACAGATGAGAGTGACAAGAGAGAGAGTGCAAATGTACGAAGAAGAGAGAGAGAGAGAGTGAGAGTAGAAAATCACATAATCTACTTTACTAGAGAGAAAAATGAGAGTGACAAGAGAGAGAGCGCAAATGTAGGAAGGAGAGAGAGAGAGAGAGTGAGAGTACAAAATCACAGAATATATATATTTTAATTTGCAGTGAGAGAGAGAGAGAGAGAGAGAGAGAGAGAGAGAGAGGAGAGGAGAGGAGAGAGAGAGGAGAGAGGAGAGAGGAGATAGGAGAGAGGCGTGTGAGAGAGAGAGAGGAGAGGAGGGGAGGGGGAAAGAGAGGAGGAGAGAGAGGGGAGCGAGAAAGTGAGGAGGAGAGAGGAGAGAGGAGAGATATTAAAAGAAGAGAGAGGTTGGAGAGAGGAGAGAGAGGGGAGAGAGGAGAGAGGAGAGAAGAGAGAGAGAGGAGAGAGAGGGGAGAGCTAAAAATTAATAAATAATATAAAACGCTGCGTTTTATATTATTATATTTAAAAAAAAAATTTCGTTCTTCTCCGTTAACGGAGTTATGATTGATTTACGGAAAAGCGTAAAACGCCCTTCCGAAGGGCGTTTTAATGCTTTTCCTGTAAATTTAAAAACTTCGTTGCTTTTTTTTATAAATATATTAAATATTTATGCTCTGAGTTAAATTTTCCGAATTTTAAAAGAGGTGTCCTCAAAATTTAATGTTAATATTATATATATTTTTTATGGACGATGATTGAGGTGTCCGAGAAAACCAAATAATAGAAAAAATAGAAAAAATATTTGATCTATTTAGACCTAATTTAATATATTATTTGTTAGTTTTCATTAATATTGGGATACATTTTTTGTTCTATTGTATAGGAAAAAGTGAACATGAGACAACATATCACATGACATTTCAAATGTATAAACTAGACACAGACACTATGCAATCAAATGACATTACCATAATTTTTCCAACAAATGATAATAATTAACGACAAATAAACAATTAACAACAAATATAAAAATATTTTCTTTTTTGATTTATCTATTAGTTGTTTTCAATCTCAATAGAAATAACTATGCAATCAAATAGCAAGCAAATATTTTTTCAATAAATTAGTCAACCGCAAATAAAAATAATCAACAACAATTTATACTAAAAAATATATGAATAGATTATAAAGCTCACATAATGTAAAGAGTGATTCCAGTAGGTCTTTTAGGAATAAAACTCACTCGTACACTAAATCGACTCGGCAAAAATAAATATAGGTATTAGCAAAACATATTTTTCTAATAAATTATAAGTCAACTACAAGACAATCAACAACAATTTATAATATTATATAGATAAAAAAAGTTCAAATTCTTCACCTGGAAAGGAGGGATGGATTCTCTGGCTGTGGCTTGTAAAAAATAGAACTTGCGGGCAACGGCCAAAAGAACTCTCTTTTAAAAATACCCTAAAAAAGTATTGTCTACGCCGTGGCTACTTTCTTGGCTTACATAATTGAAGTTGGCAGCTGTAGGTAGGGCTGAGCAGAAAATGGGTCTGGACCGAAAACCAGACCGATCCGACCCGAATAAGGGATTCGGGTCGGGTGGGAAAAATTTTGGGTCGGGTTCGGTTCTGGAAAATCCATTAAATGGTATTCGGTTTCGGGTGGCGGGTTCGGTTTCGGTTTAAAACCGAAAACCGATTAACACGTACAATTACGTAAATACCCCTCTGTAATTTTACTCTCTATATAAAAACGAATCTAACCCTAACACTCTCTCTCCTCTCTCAAACTCTCAGAATCCTCACGCTGCTCCCTCTCCTCACTCCACTTCCGAGTCTTCTCCTCTCCAGTTCTGACTCGTCGGTCCCTTCGTCGTGACCCAACCCTCGTCCTCCTCCCCTCCTTCCTACTCGACTACTCTCGTGCCTCCTCTCCCAAACCTCCCTCTCCTCTGTCGAAACACTAATTTAGATCAACCTTAAAATCATGATCTGAGTTCAGATCTACCGTTTGGGGACTACTTGTAGACCAGATCTACATCTATATTTTAGATCTGTAAGTATTATTTTTTATATTGAGGATTTGATTTATATCGTCTATATTTTTTTAGATCTGTAAGTATTTTAGATCTACAAACTACATCTACATCTAATGTTATTATTCCAATTTGTACATCTATATTTTAGACTGTTTATGTTCAGATCTATACTTTTATGTTTAATTTATACTGTCCAATTTAAGATCTATATTTTTCTCATGTCAGATCTACATTTTAGAATGTAAGTAAGTTATTTTCATGTTAGATCGATATTTTAGACTGTAATTAATTTATTTTTATGTCAGATCTATACTTTTATGTTTAATTTATACTGTCCAATTTAAGATCTATATTTTTTTCATGTCAGATCTACATTTTAGACCGTAAGTAAGTTATTTTCATGTTAGATCTATATATTTTTCATGTCAGATCTATATTTTAGACTGTAATTAATTTATTTTTATGTCAGATCTATATTTTTTTATGTAAGTTCTACATTTTAGACAGTAAGTAATTTTTTTCTTGTCAGATCTATATTTTTTTTATGTCAGATCTATATTTTAGACAGTAAGTAATTTATTTTCATGTCAGATCTATATTTTTTTCATGTCAGACCTATATTTTAGACTGTAAGTAATTTTTTTTCATGTCAGATCTATATATTTTTCATGTCAGATCTATATTTTAGACTGTAAGTAATTTATTTTCATGTCAAATCTATATTTTTTTATGTAAGATCTACATTTTAGACTGTAAGTTATTTTTTTTCTTGTCAGATCTATATATTTTTTATGTCAGATGTATATTCTAGACAGTAAGTAATTTATTTTCATATAAGATCTATATTTTTTTTCATGTCAGATCTACATTTTCGACTGTAAGTAATTTATTTTCATGTCAGATCTATATTTTTTCATGTAAGTTCTACATTTTAGACTGTAAGTAATTTTTTTTGTCAGATCTATATATTTTTCATGTCAGATCTATATTTTAGATAGTAAGTAATTTATTTTCATATCAGATTTATATTTTTTTCATGTCAGATCTACATTTTAGACTATAAGTAATTTTTTTTCATGTCAGATCTATATATTTTTCATGTCAGATCTATATTTTAGACTGTAAGTAATTTATTTTCATGTCAAATCTATATTTTTTCATGTAAGATCTACATTTTAGACTGTAAGTTATTTTTTTCTTGTCAGATCTATATATTTTTCATTTCAGATGTATATTTTAGACAGTAAGTAATTTATTTTCATATAAGATCTATATTTTTTTCATGTCATATCTACATTTTCGACTGTAAGTAATTTATTTTTATGTAAGATTTACATTTTAGACTGCATGTAATTTATTTTTATGTCAGATCTAAATATTTTTCAAGTCAGATCTATATTTTAGATAGTAAGTATTTTATTTTCATATCAGATCTATATTTTTTTCATGTCAGATCTATATTTTATACTGTAAGTAATTTATTTTCATGTCAGATATATATTTTTTTCATGTCAGATCTATATTTTAGACTGTAAGCAATTTATTTTCATCTCAGATCTATATTTTTTCATGTAAGTTCTACATTTTAGACTGTAAGTAATTTTTTTCTTGTCAGATCTATATATTTTTCATGTTAGTAATTTAAGACCTAACATATTTGTTTTAGAACATTAACATTAACACCAGTCCCAATTTTCATGTTAGTTTTATATTTTTTCATATAGAAGATATGTGCATTGGATCTTTTATTCTAGTTTCTGTTATGTATCTTTAATTCTCATAGTAATACTTATTTGTTAAGTATGCATGTATTGTGGGTTGGACTCGGAGTTGGATCATTGGCTTAGATTTTACATTAATCGTTGTAAGAATCTCTCTCACTCTCTCTCTTGTCTGTGTCTGGGAATTAAAATTTATACTTGTGGCTGGAAATGGAATTTGTTTGCAGGGCTAGTCAACTATGCTTATAGTGCCAGTTTGCACAATTGCCGCATTGTGCAATGGCCAGTTTGCCAAATTGCTTATAATCTGAATTTTTTTATTGTTTGAACTTTTGTGAATTGATTGATTTTTTGTTTACAACCAGAAATAGATATATGCCAGATTTTTTACTTTACAAGTCTTGTATTTTTGATTAATTGGTTTGTTTATTAATTAAAAATGATGTCTTCTTTAGTTGTTCGTGTACGGAGAGCTATTAGCTATGTGAGACAATCTCCCTCATGTTTTCAAAAGTTTAAAGATTGTGCTCAAATTAAAAAAATAGAAAGTAAAAAATTATTGTATCTAGATGTGAGCACCCGTTGGAATTCAAAAGTTTAAAGTATTACAGAATGGTATGTCACTGCACTTTATATGTAGCAATTAGCCAATGTTATTTCTAAAATGTATTACAGTTACTTTTTTTATATTCTTAATAATTTTTGTCTATTACAGAATGGTATGTCACTGCACTTTTACATACCATTTTACATATAAAGTACAGTAATAAAATGGGGCCTGGCTACATATAATGTGCAGTTATAAACATCCAAAATAAGGTAGTGCATTGTTTAGTGTATTGTGCACACATCGACAGCACATTGCAGTGAAAGTATTTAATATTACATATCCAAACCAGACAATCCAGATTCCAAAAACTAACTCTTCAAACATCGCTTTAGGTTGAACCCGTCGTAGTCAATTGGCTTAAATCTACATAAGTATAAAAAATTACAGGAACAAACAATCAATACAAGTAAAAAAAAATATAAATAATAATATTATGTGATATAAATTATTATCTAAAATAATACCTCTTTCAAGTTTATCCAGGGATTCCAAATTCTCTTCAAGATTAGTAACAATAGATCGATCTGAACCAGTCCTAAACCAATCTTGAGAACAAATAAGACCCTGAACAATCTTAGGTGTCAAAGAACTCCTAAATGAATCTAAGATCCGACTACCGGTACTAAATGCACTCTCCGACGCTACCGTAGATATTGGAACAGCCAAGACATCACGAACCATTCTTGAAAGAACAGGAAAATATCGATCTAACATGAAAATAACTTACTTACATTCTAAAATATAGATCTGACATGAGAAAAATATAGATCTTAAATTGGACAGTATAAATTAAACATAAAAGTATAGATCTGAACATAAACAGTCTAAAATATAGATGTACAAATTGGAATAATAACATTAGATGTAGATGTAGTTTGTAGATCTAAAATACTTACAGATCTAAAAAAATATAGACGATATAAATCAAATCCTCAATATAAAAAATAATACTTACAGATCTAAAATATAGATGTAGATCTGGTCTACAAGTAGTCCCCAAACGGTAGATCTGAACTCAGATCATGATTTTAAGGTTGATCTAAATTAGTGTTTCGACAGAGGAGAGGGAGGTTTGGGAGAGGAGGCACGAGAGTAGTCGAGTAGGAAGGAGGGGAGGAGGACGAGGGTTGGGTCACGACGAAGGGACCGACGAGTCAGAACTGGAGAGGAGAAGACTCGAAAGTGGAGTGAGGAGAGGGAGCGGCGTGAGGATTCTGAGAGTTTGAGAGAGGAGAGGAAGTGTTAGGGTTAGGTTAGTTTTTATATAAAGAGTAAAATTATAGAGGGGTATTTACGTAATTATACGTGTTAAATCGAACCCGCCACCCAAAACCGAAACCGAATACCGTTTAATGGGTTTTCCAGAACCGAACCCAACCCAAAATTTTTCACACCCGACCCGAACCCTTATTCGGGTCGGATCGATCCGATATTTGGTCCAGACCCGTCTTCTGCTCAGCCCTAAACCTATGGGCCAACTCCAGTTCGGGTTATGTCATGCTCCCAACAAATGGTATTAGAGCCAAAGTTTACGGGACTGATTTGGTTGACTCTAATTTATTCGAGACAGATTGTGCTGAACGTTTATGCATATAATCGGATCGTATACCAATTATACATGCTCTCTTCTCGAGGTGGAGTAAGAGCATCCTCTATAAAGTGGACTGAAGGCAGATCGAACCTAAGGTTAAAGATAACTACACTGATGGGTTTGTCGTGCCCCGGTCCCAATACATAGGAACCAGAACAGGACGATGCCAGCTAGCATGCACTTTAGGTTACTCCAATAAATGGAACCTACGAGTGCTGCCTAAACTGTATATGAACTCCTGGTCATAATTGTAACCATGGTCACAATATCAATCTAAATCTCATCCAACAATAATAGAGATAACAACTAATAAGAAAACAACAATGAGATAAGTCTAGAAGTATTCATCAAGAAAAGCATATAGTCGGGTGGAGACAAATCCATTGCCAACGACTATAATAAACTAAAGTGCATAAAAGTAATCCAGTCTCATGAAATAAAATAAGAAGTCCAAGTACGATAGTCCAACTAAAAATGGTAAGTAGTAAAAGTGATCAAGGGAACTCGGAAGGATCGACCTCCTCGTCTACGAATGAAGTCTCAAGCCCTGCTCCGTATACCTGGGGGTGCTCCTGAAGATCTCTTGCAACTAGAAGAGAACCATGTCCTCAGGAGACATAGCAAGATACAAAAGGTACAAGGTGTGTAAACTGAAATAACTTCTACTAAATGTAATGGTGATTCTAACCTTCTAACGTGCAATTTAGAGAACAACTTTCGTACGCATGGGTGAAATTCAGGCTAACTTGACTAATCCACGTAGCTAAAGGATAGTGGTACACATATACTGTCAACATTCGTCTGTATCCGTCTGTAACGTTCCAAGAATGCCAGTGGGCATCTACAAAACTCATAAAATTCACATAGGTTCTCTTGGAGAATCCTATTGTATACCAAGGTAGCTGTCCCATACACATAATAGTTGTCCTCCCACATAAATCTCGCTGACCAAGTCATGTCCATAACCCGCTCAATTTTATAACTGATTAAGTCTCTAATACCCTAATCATAACAGTTATATTTTTTATCCGTCACACGTTCCTTACGTAATGATGGCCAGTCAAATACACAGTCCGTGCCCCTAACAAGATGTCACAATCGTGTAATGTGAATGTCATGGCAAAATGAGATATAATGATATTCCTCAATCATAAGGTAGTCTCCTAAGACTAGGTCGATATTCACAAAAATAATATAAGTAACAAGAACGACTACTCCAGTCGATTGCACCCAAGTATAACTTGGACGGGTAGTTTATATAATCTAGAGATGTATCAACTAAGAAAGCATATAAGAAAATATTGTAAACAAAGAATAGATACAGTGAACACAGCAAGATATACTTGTCTAGATTCTGAATGGTGCTGTGGTGAAGTCCAGGTAGTGATATCTGTAAATCAACAACAACCGCCAAGGTAGGATCTGAGCAAACACATCCAGATAATGTAAATAATATCACCAACATTTTCAGAATGAGTAAAATCGTCAAAATTGACTATCCATAAGTCCAATTTGAACACATGGACAAAAAATAACAGTTTTGGGTCAAGATAGGATCCACATGTAGCCCGCTTTGCACCAAAAAATGTGTCAGGAGTAAAATTCTCCAAATTTAGCAAACTTAGTGTCTACTAGTCCAGATTGATGATATGAGCTCAACGGAATATCCAAAATTGATTGCGATGAGTCGGTCACAAAATCGTCCGTTAAGTCGGACCTTGGGGCCAGAAAAACAGTGTTCTGGTCAGCGTTCTCCGAATTGAACCAAACATGGTTCACAGGACCAGCGTAACGCTGCGAGTATGATGTCATAAGTTTTGTTTCAAAATGACAAGCACACACAAAGTAATTACAAATTTTCAGAATAGATCGATACGGTATTTTTCGACGGATACGATTTAATTTCGTCGCGCACATGCGACCAAATCAAATTTCGTCGAATCCCACACGTCTGCATTTATTGTACGCACCTTTTCGTGTCTACATTACGCAACTAAGTCACCCCGTTTGGTGGGACGAACCCCATATCGAAAGATTTTGGATTTTGAAAACATAATTTTTTTATCATTTTTAAATCAGAATAAATGAGGATTAAAATCTAATGAATTAAAAGTAATTGAAGGAAACTAAACTTGTATATGTTGTCTAAAAGTCTTTTCAAATAGAATTTTAAAATACTAATATTTTGGGAGAAAACGGGTGCAAAGTCGGGGGTTTGAAAATGATTTCTATAGTTTTGAAACCCAGTTTTTTCGTCCTGACTTTCGAGTCATTTTACACGCGATTTAAAACATTAATAAAAATTCTAATTGAAGGGACTCGTGGATGGTTAGGTTATGAACACAATGGAACAAATGAATAGAAAAACGGATAAACGGTGAAGGAGAAATCAGACCTGAAATTATGGGGTTCGGTTTGGGGTTACTGTCGCTCGCGGGGTTGCGGGCGGTTCGGGCGATTGTGGACGGCGGGAGGCCTCTGCTGGCAGTCACTACTGTCGTGGGCGGAGGTCGCCTAGAGTCAGGATTGTGCTGGAGTGGTCGTCGGAGGAGTTTGAGAAGTTTCGATGGTTTGGTTCTCACGAATGATGGGGTTTATTTGGAAATATTTAAATGGGATTAAGGAGAATTAATGGGAAGTTATGGAATATTTTGAATTCCATTAAGATTCAAATCTCCTTGGAAAATTTTGCAACAGCCGAATTGGGATAATTTTTTTTCTTTCTAAAATAATAAATATATATATATACGCAATATAATAGATATCTAGCTAATTTTGTATCCAAACATTTAAAAAAATTAATTAATCAACTAAAAATACATTCTAAATAACTAAATGGCAATGGTGCTAATAATTAAATAATTATAATAATAGTAATAATAATTAATTAAAAATAAATAATTGTGAGGGGGTTCATATGGTTTCAAAGGTGGAGACGACACATCCAAGGTGGAGCAACACATTATAATTGGTACAGAAATGATAGTGTGGATGAGCATGCCAGTTTGGTTCTATGATCGAACGAATCAAGATGATAATATGTTAGATCTCCTGGGTGCTTTGTTGGCGGTAACGAGCAATGTGCTCGGCCAAAGGGAATGAGCAAAGGTTACCGGGATGTGCTTGATTGCATGCATGCTAGGTCAGCAAAAATGAGCAAAGGTAACCGGGATGTGCTTGATTGCATGCATGTTCAGTCAGCAAAAATGAGCTAAGGTGGAGATTGTTGGATTGTATCTCGTTTCCGGTTGAGCGCTTAAAAAGATGGTGACAATGGAGTTGATAGTTTAATTCCACATCGAATAGGAGGTAGGATCATGAGATATAGATAATTGAGATTGGTTCAGGCCTTACATGAGATTGGTTCATGCATTGCATAAGAATTCTCCTTTAAGACATATGTGCCCAATCCAATATCGTATCTCATTGGCCAACTCCAGTTCGGATCATACCATGTTCCCAACAATTACCTATCTGCACCTACCCCCATGTCCAAACCATCAAACGGACACTCAAAAAATCTACATATTAAACACATCGACACATATTGGACACAAAATATACACCAAAATATATTAGTACACATCAAAATAATGTCCTATCTGTTGGGAACGAAACACGGAAATCGTTCCACAAACCAGAGAGTACCTGCAAGAGAACCGAGCAAAACGCACAAACTAAAAAATACAAAACATAAATCACCGACACAGAGATTTTTACGTGAAAAATTCAGATAAAAAAACTATGGGACGATCGGAGTCCAACCCTGAAGAACCTCCACTAATGAAATAAAGAGAATACACCCTTTACAAGCTCCTCACCTATCAAACATGGATTACCGCAACTCTTTAGAATAGAAAATAGATTACAACCACGAAGAAAAAAGATAATAAAAAATACCCCAAATTGATCTTCTTCTCCGAAACGGCCTCCAATCCTTCTTTCTCCTCTCCAAAGTTGCAATGGCACTCTTGCCACATTTTCTCCTCTCTCTTATTTTTTTTCTTATGTTGTTATATATTGCATGAGCCTTTATATAAACTCTTGCATGAATAAAGGTTTTCATATAAAAATCTATATATGGAAGCCAAAAATAATTATGGCAAGAGTGTCATTGCAACTTTGGAGAGGAGAAAGAATGATTGGAGGTCATTTCGGAGAAGTAAATCAATTTGGGGTATTTCTCATTATCTTTTTTCTTCGTGATAATCTATTTTCTGTTCCAAAGAGTTGCAGTGATCCGTGTTAGATTGGTAAGGAGCTTGTAGAGGGTGTATTCTCTTAATTCCATTAGTGGAGGTTCTTCAGGGTTGGACTCCGACCGTCCCGTAGTTTTTTTATCTGGATTTTTCATGTAAAAATTTTTGTGTCTGCGATTTGTATTTGGTATTTTTTGGTTTGTGTTTTTGCTCGATTCTCTCGCAGGTACTCTCTGGTTTGGTGAACGATTTTTGCGTTTTGTTTCCAACAGTATGGTATCAGAGCCAGGTTCTGGAATTTCAAAAGGGTGTCAGGAGTTGACAGACAAACCAGAGAGAAGATATGGACGTGAAGCCAGTGCACATAATAAACGAAAATGGTTCCAATTACCACTATTGGCAGAGCAAGTCCAAGCATCGGTACGAGAACTTCGAGTGCTATCATTGTGGCAAGAAGGGCCACATCAAGCGAAACTATTTTACTTGAAAGAGAGAAGAAGGGTGACAAGGGAAAGCAAAGTGAGAATAATACATCGACGGTCTTGGCACATGGAGGCGATATAATCATTGTAGGTGATGAGGTATTCATGAACCTCTCCTACGATGACAACTCTTGGCTGTTGGACTCAGGTGCTTCAGCGCACGTATCTCACAACAGAGCACTATTTATTACTTACACAACAGGCGATCGTGGAGTGTTGAAGATGGGCAACGGAGATGTGTCAAAAGCTGTTGCTGTTAGAGATGTGTATTTGAGGACAAAAATGGGTGCATTTCTTGTTCTCAAAGATGTCCGTCATGTCTCCGATATCCGTGTCAACCTGGTGTTGGTTGGAAGGTTGGATGATGATGGTTTCTTCAATCTCTTCAAGAATGATCAATGGAACCTTTCCAGAGGTTCGATGGTGATTGCCAGAGGAAGCAAGAGGTCCGGACTCTACTATATAAAAGGGAGCGCACATGGGGCATATGAGGTGAACGCAGCTACTGATGCATCTACCGAGTTATGGAACAGACGGCTCAGCCACATCAGCGAGAAGGGGATGAGCTACTTGATGAACATGAAGGTGATTCCAGGACTCAAGTCTACAAAGCTGGAGAGGTGCACGCACTTTTTGGCAGGAAAGCAAAATATGGTATCTTTCCAAAGTCACCCAAGTTCAAGAAAGCCGGCATTGCTCGAGTTGATTAACTCGGATGTCCGCGGTCCTATGAATTTAAAATCTTTTGGTGGTGCTTCTTACTTTATAAATTTTATTGATGATTATTTCAGAAATATTTGGGTCTATGCATTAAAGACCAAGGATCAGGTGTTGCCCACTTTCAAGAAGTTTTAGACCTCCGTTGAAAGGGAAACAGACAAGAAGCTTCTATATGTTCGATCGGACAATGGCGACAAATATATCGGTCCCTTTCATGCATACTGCAAATAGCAAGGGATACGACACAAGAAGACTCCGCCAAAGATACCTCATCTCAATGGTGTAGCAGAGTGGATGAACATGACGCTGATGGAGAGGGTACGGTATTTGCTGTCAGAAGCAAACTTGTTAGACAACTATTGGGCTAAGGCCCTTTATACAGCTGCTTATATTATTAATTTATCTCCTAGTGCTCTTTTGCAGGGTGACGTGCCTGATAAAGTATGGTACGATAAAGAGCAGTCATACAATCACTTGTGAGTGTTTAGTTCTAAGGCCTTCGTGCATGTACCGAAGGATGAGAGATCCAAACTTGAGCCAAAGACGAGGCGGTCCGTCTTTGTCGGTTAGGTCGTGATGTGTTTGGCTATAAACTCTATAACCCAGTGGAAATAAAGCTCTACAGAAGCAGGGACGTGATATTTTTTGAGGATTAGACCATGATCAACACTCAGGAATTCGAGATGCCTTCTGAGGCTGAGAATTTTTTTGAGTTAGAGTCATTTTGCTTCGAGCAGTTTCTAGAGACATCACAGAGGATACAGTTATGGGGGAGCCAGTATATGAATTTGCTCACAACCTTGATCATCAGCCTGTTGATGGTGGTCAGGGTGATCTTCGGGAGGATGAGCATGCCGATGAGGCAGTTTATGAGGAGGAGGTTGTTGGTATATAACTAGCACTAGTGGTTCCATTGAGGAAGAGCGATAGAGAGCATCGACCATTTATGAAATACTCATCGGGTGAGTATGTGCTTCTGACTGACGGTGGAGAACCCGAGAGTTTCGCAGAGGCTATGGAAGACGAACACAAGTTGGAGTGGATAGAGGCCATGCAGGAGAAGATGAGTTCCTTGGAGGCCAACTCTACTTATGATCTGGTGCAGTTGCTAAAGGACAAGAAGGCTTTGAAGAATCGATGGGTGTTCAGAGTGAAGCAGACAGATGATGCTACTCGCCCTCGATATAAAGCGAGGCTGGTAGTTAAAGGCTACAGTCAACGAAAAGGCATAGATTATGATGATATCTTTTCATCAGTCGTCAATCAGCCTTCTATTCGGGTGGTGCTAGCATTGGCAGCCAGTTTCAACTTGGAGGTCGAGCAAATGGACGTGAAGACAATATTCCTCCACGGTGATCTTGAGAAGGAGTTGTACATGGAGCAGCCATAGGAATTCTGTGAGAAGGGTAAGTCACACTTGGTCTGCCAATTAAGAAAGAGGTTGTATAGTCTGAAGTAGGCTCCGAGGCAATGGTACAGGAAGTTCGAGTCGTTTATGGGTGCGGATGACGTCGGACCACTGTGTATTTGTGAGGTACTTTGCCGATGATGATTTTATCATTTTACTGCTTTATGTTGATGATATGCCACTGGTGGATCGGAATTCCACTAGGATAGCAGAGTTGAAGCGCCAACTGGGCGCGGCCTTCTCTATGAAGGATTTGGGCATAGCGAAGCCTATTCTTGGGATGGAGATCAGCTAAGAGAGAGAGAGCCCAAGCTGCTACTGTCATGCCCTAGTCCCAAATTACACGGAACCAGGCCACGTGGCAATAGCCAGCTGTCACGTCTCCGAGGATATCCCAATTTAATGGATCCAACGAAGAGTGCTACGCTGTCTAAAAATAACTAACAAGTCCAATATAAATCAACAACAGGTAAATCTAATCTCATCCACAATATAATCAGCAAGAAGTACTAAAATAAATACTGGAACATAAACGCCAGTCTCAATAATCATAGTACAACCAAGAATGTCTTGTGGAAACAAACCCACTACTATGACAAAATAAAAGTACTGAAATGATAGATAAAAGAGTAATGACTAGGGCACCGGCTGACTAGATAATGATGCTCCCAATCCTAGGCAGAAGGTCTACCAACTGATCACGGAAACTCTGACGGTAGCACCTCTAGCTCCTCAGCTGAAGCGTACATAGTCTTCTGTCCTGGGCCGTACACTGTGGGGTAATATGCCTTGTCCAAATCTGGAAAGGTACTAGGTCCTCAGAGGGACGTACAAGATATATAAAAGTATGCCATATATAAATACTGAATAAAGTAAATATAATAAAGGGTGTGCTAACCATCTAAGTGAATGCAATATGAGGACAACTTTGGTACGTATGGGTAGGCGTAGGCATAACGTCCATACCGCTCCGAAGAACGGGGAATCTGCATATATATAACGTCCATACCGCTCCGAAGAACGGGGAATCTGAATAATATAATGTCCATACTGCTCTAAAGAACAAGGAATCTGCATAATATATAACGTCCATACCGCTCCGAAGAACGGAGAATCTGCATAAAGGGAGTCATTGGATCCGTGGCTCCTCTGGATACTACGAATTCCAATGTGTGTATCCCATACGCCTACTAGTTGTCCTTCCCGCCCAATGTAGATATACAAGACAAATACTCGACGTACATACCACGTATCTATATGCCAGGTCTCTATAATAAAATAATCTTGAGTTACGTACTAACCGTGATGTATGTCACACGCATCGATAGCTAGTCGAGTACGTGAATCCGCATCACAATATGAATTTGTCACTGTGAACCGTGTAGTAGTGTCAGATCTCGAAAAATATCAGAGTATCCTCCCAAATGGGGTGAGTCTGCTAGAGATTAAGTCAAGTACACTAAATCGTCGACGCATCTCGGACGCGCGCAGTTGTATAAAAGAAAGCAACAAGATAACAATACAACATGTGCATAATTTAAATTAAACAGTAAATATGGCAAGGTATCTTGCCTGGGTCCTCAAGCTGTGAATTCTAATACCCTGCTCCTGCACTATCTCCTGGTTGGTCCAGTGACCCTAAACATACAATATAATATAGCAATCTAGCATCAGACACTAAAGCAATACTTACCGACAACTACAACGCTGCTCTTAGGTACTGACGCAAGGGTCACGGCTGGTCGACTACAGAGTCTCGTGTGCACTTAGCTAGGGTGCACACGTGTCCTGTCCTCAGTTATCGTGTCTCTCGTGATAATAAATTACTACGTTATGGGTTTTACGGAACTATTTATATTTTGTATAATTACATGTCCTTATTCCTCATGTTAAGTGTACTAGGTCCATGACTACGTTTTTAGGTGAAATACAAGTTTCTTATACAAGTCATATGATTGGGATAATTATTCTTATTAAATACTAACTAATCTAGTAAATCATACAAACATATACACACATAGGGTTTAACGTATTTTAGTTTGTGTTCTTTAAACGATACCAAGACACGTCTACACGACGACGCGTCGATACAACTATACAACGAAATAGGAAGGAAGAGGCAAAATGAGGTTTACCTAATCGAGGCTAAACGTGGGGGTCTGTGCTCGTTAATTGCACGCTCGTCGGCGGTCAGCGGAGCTCCGGCGTCAGGCAGCAGATCACGGCAGCAGCGGCAGCAACTACAGCAGTTGCAGCAGCGACTTTGCAGCGGCGGCAGTGGCGGCTTTGGCTGGCTGGGGATACTGCTGGTCGGGGGAAGAGGTGATGCTCCGCCTGACGGTAGTGGTCGGCGGTGCTGGAGGCGGTGGCCTGGGCCGGGGGCAGTCGGGTTTAATGGGGATGGTGATGACGGGATGACGGCTAGGCGACAGTGCAAGCGGCCTAGGAGGGTGGTCCAGCGACAGTGCAGGCGGATGGGGGTCTGCGGTGGTGGCCTGAGGGGGTGGCGGTGTTGGGAAGTCGGGGAAGGGATGAAGGTGGTGCACGGCTAGGGTTTCGGCTAGGTGTAGAGGTGGTGGTAGGGTTTATGAATCTAGGGTTTTCAATAGGGAAAGATGTATACTTATATAAGGGGATTTGTGGGCTGACCTCGGGACTTGGGCCGACCTGGCTCCTCGGGGTGGGGGCTGGTCCTCATGCGAGGGAGTACATGGGCTTGGTTAGGTCTTGTTTAGGTGAAATTGGCCTCAAAGTTAATTAAATGAAAACAAATGCACTTGTTGTTCTTCTGTAGATTGAAAACACATGGGATTAAATTTGGGTGAAACACAAGAGTCATGGGCGTAGCAGGCTCAGAATAGGTTAATACCCTAATTTGGGTTATAGAGAATTGGGTTGCGGTTGTACTTTAAATTCAGTTAGGAATGGGCAATTAAGAGAAATGGGGTTTATTGGAATAATACATTGATGTTTGACGAATATTGTGCAGCTCAAATGAAACACAATATTGAGTATCTAAAAGTTACACAAGGGTCTGATGGGTAGTCTGGCATGTCTAGGAGATGTGTATGGGCTTTGTTTGAAGGTAACTACTAGTGTAGCGCTCCAAGCATCGAAGCAATGGTAAGGTGTATTAAGACATATAATTGTTGCACATTAATTCTAATTGTATCCAAATTAATCCTAGTCTCTCAATTTAAATTAAATTAATCCTAACTTGGTCGAGGCGGTTTATAATCTACCCTCCTTAGAGCATTTCGTCCTCGAAATTAAAATATACGTATGGCAAGAACTATTGACTGAAAATAAAAATGCTACTACATACCTAGTCCTTCGAAGAGGTGGGGATAATGCTGTCGAATATCCTCCTCGCGTTCCCAGGTCGACTCGCCTGGTGCATGATGCCTCCATGCGACATGAACTAGAGGGATAGTCTGACCTCGCAATACCTTCTCACTTCTGTCCAGAATCTCAACAGGCTCCTCTTGGTATGATAAACTCGGGCTGACTGTGATTTATGAATGGTCAAGCACATGACTCGGATCTGGCATGTACCTCCTTAGCTGAGATACGTGGAAGACGTCATGGACTCCTTCTAAAGTCTGTGGCAAGGCTAACCTGTAAGCAACCTCTCCGATGAATTCTAACACATCGAATCGTCTGATGTACCTCGGACTCAGCTTTCCTCTACCTCCAAATCTGATAGTCCCTCGAGTAGGTGAGATCTTTAGAAACACGTGATCTCCAACCTGGAACTCTAGGGGTCATCGATGCGCATTTGCCTAATGCTTCTGCCTGTCCTGTGCTGCTCGCAGGTGCCCTTGGATCTTCTTCACCTTCTCTACTGTACGAACAACCAACTCTGGCCCAAGAATCTGTCACTCGCCTATATCGCTCCAACATACTGGAGAACGACACTTCCTTCCATATAACGCTTTATAGGGAGCTATTTGGATGCTCGCTTGATAGCTTTTGTTGTAGGAAAACTCGACCAAATATAAATGGTCCTCCCATGATCCTCCGAAATCAAGCATGCATGCTCTTAACATGTCTTCCAAGGTCTGAATGGTGCGCTCAGACTGGCCATCTGTCTGCGAATGATACGATATGCTAAACTTCAGGCGGATACCGAGACTCTCTTGCATACTCCGCTAAAAGTAAGATATAAACTTCGTATCCCTGTCAGACATGATACTAACTGGAACTCCATGCAGTCGCACAATCTCTCTCATGTACATATCTGCTAAGACCTCTGTAGATTGCCCAACTATGAAGGGTAAAAAGTGTGCGGACTTGGTGAGTCTATCTACGATTACCTATACTGCATTGCGACCACTAGGACTCCTCGAAAAGCCCGTAACAAAGTCCATAGTGATGTGCTCCCATTTTCACTCCGGTATCGGGAGCGGTCGAAGCAATCCTGCAGATCTCTGATGCTCAGCCTTGACTTGCTGACACACCAGGCAATTGGCCACAAAGCGGACTATCCCTCTCTTCATTCCATTCCACCAGTAGTACTATCTCAAGTCTTTGTATATTTTTGAGCCTCCTGGATGAATAGAGTAGGTTGAACTGTGTGCCTCTGACATCAGCTCCTGACGAAGTTCTCCATTAGGAACATAGAGACGATCTCCACATCTCAAAGTTTCGTCTTCATGTATACGCAATCCTGTCTGTATTCCAGCCTCTGTCCTCTGTCGAAGCCTCTAAAATTCGGCGTTTGTCAGCAAAGTAGCCTTGATCCTCTCCACTAATGTTGATTGTAACTGAAAACTCGACAACTGTCCGTCTATTCCGGGCATAATGACCTCTATAACCATCTGCTCTAGATCTCTCAACAGATGTTGTTGGGTAGTCAAGAAAAATACCATAGTTCTTCTGCTCAACGCGTCTGCTACTACGTTGGCCTTTCCCGGGTGGTACTGTAGCTCAATCTCAAAGTCTGTCATCATCTCGAGCCAACGTCTCTATCTCTGGTTTAGGTCCTTCTGAGTGTAGACGTACTTTAGGCTTTTGTGATAAGTGAATATCTCTACTCTTTCTCCGTATAGGTAGTGTCTCCAAAGCTTCAAAGCAAATATCACAGAGGCAAGTTCCAAGTCGTGGGTGGGATAGTTCTTCTAATGGGTCCTCAACTGCCTAGAGGCATAGGCCACAAACTTTCCATGATGTATCAAGACACATCCTAATCATTTCCTGGATGCATCGCTATAGATCACGAATCCTCCGGGTCCAGAAGGTATGGTCAAGATAGGTGCTATAGTCAGACGCTTCTTCAGCTCATCGAATGCCTTCTGACACTCCTCTGTCTAAGTGAACTCCTGCTCCTTATGGGTCAAGCGGGTCATCAGTTCTGCGATCTTCGCGAAGTTCTCCACGAACCTCCGGTAATAGCCGACAAGTCCTAGGAAACTCCTCACTTATGAGACATTGGTAGGGGTTGGCTATGTCTTTACTGATAAAATCTTTGTCGGATCTACTGAAATGCCGTCTTCTAAGATAACATGTCCAAGAAAAGCGACACAATCTAGAAGAAACTCACACTTGCTCAGCTTGGCATAAAGCCTCTCTCTCCTCAGCGTCTCTAACACTAGTCTCAAGTGCTCTTCGTGCTCCTCGTGGCTCTTCGAATACACCAAAATATCGTCGATGAAGACTACCACGAACTGGTCTAAGTATTGGTGGAATACTCTGTTCATCAAGTTCATAAATACAGCAGGTGCATTTGTCAGTCCAAAAGGCATCACTAAGAAATCGTAGTGACCATAACGAGTCCTGAATGCTATCTTTTGAACGAGTCCTGAATGCTGTCTTTTGAATATCTTCTCTTCGCACCTTCACTTGATGATAACCCGATCTTAAGTTGATCTTTGTGAACACCACTGCTCCGGTTAACTGGTCGAATAAATTATCAATCCGTGGCAGGGGATACTTGTTCTTGATAGTCAAAGCATTAAGGGGTCTGTAATCAATGCACATACGTACTGTTCCATCCTTCTTAGGTACAAACAACACTGGTGCTCCCCAGGGTGATGCACTAGGACGGATAAATCCCTTGCTCTGCAACTCCTCTAATTGTAGATTCAACTCATCTAGTTCCTTCTTCGCCAATCGGTATACATTAGAAGATACCGGTGCTGCTCTTGGTACTAGCTCAATAGTGAACTCTACGTCTCTATCTGGCGGTAAGCCGGGCAATTTCTCCGGAAAAACATCCTCGAATTCTGCAACTATCGATGGGGTTACCATCTCCATAGCCATGTAAGTTCCCACTGTTTGTCCTACTCCTTGCTCGACAGTCCCTCGCATGTATTCGAACTCCGGTTGATCTGGTGGTCTAAAAGTGACGCTACCTTTCCGGCAGTCCAATACGGCATTATACTGGCTTAACCAGTCCATGCCTAGCACGACGTCAAAGTATGGCATGGGTAATACCAAGAATCGCGCTCTCATCTCTCTGCCACACACGACTACCGAGCACGTTCTAATAGTGCTGGTAACCGGCATGATACCTCCTCCGGTAAGAATCTTCCAACTCTTAGGTAAGGGGGAAGTCGCTACTCTATGCATTGCTATGAATCTACTAGATATAAATGATAGCGTAACACCAGAATCAAATAATACAGTCGTAGGTAATGATGCAACTAAAATGGTACCTGTGATAGCTTCCCCTTCTGTTTCCTCCTTAGTAGCTGCTAGTGCAAAGGCCTGTCCGTGCCTCTGCCCTCCTGTCTGCTGTCTGGCTTGATCGAACTGTGCCTGCTGTGGGGCCAAGGGTGGTCCCCTCTGGAATTCTCCGGGTGCTGGTGGACGTTGTCCTCCTGCTGGGAGTAGTATCCTTGGAACTGGTGCTGCTGGCCTCTGTCCTGTCTGCGGTGCTATGTCTCTGCGCTGTGGGCAGTCTCGGGCATGGTGCTGGCTCGCTCCACAAATCATGCATATTCCTAGTCTCTTCCGGCAGTCCTTCTGGTAATGTCCTCTCTTACCACAGTAGTTGCAATACGGAAGCTTATTTTGCTGGTATGGTGCTATCCTCTGCTGTGTCTGCGCTCCGGGACGACGGAGCTGGGCTCTGGACTGGGCTCTGGCTGGTGTGGTCGTGCTGGAACGTCTTGCTCCTCTGCCAATGGCCTCCTGGATCCTCGCCTCTGCAAGAACCTCCTCATAAGAAAGTCTCGCCTGTGTGGTGGTATACCTATGTAGCTCGAAAGTGAGGCCGTGATGGAATCTCTGGGCCTTCTCTAGATCATTGGGTATCAGGACGGCACCAAATCTGCTAAGACAGCTAAACTTCGCGTCATATGCGTCTACAGTCATATTCTCTTGTTCTAGATGTAGAAACTGGGAGTACATGGGCTTGGTTAGGTCTTGTTTAGGTAAAATTGGCCTCAAAGTTAATTAAATTAAAACAAATGCACTTGTTGTTCTTCTGTAGATTGAAAATACATGGGATTAAATTTGGGTAATACACAAGAGTCATGGGCATAGCAGGCTCAGAATAGGTTAATACCCTAATTTGGGTTATAGGGAATTGGGTTGCGGTTGTACTTTAAATTCAGTTAGGAATGAGCAATTAAGAGAAATGGGGTTTATTGGAATAATACATTGATGTTTAACGAATAATGTGCAGCTCAAATGAAGCACAATATTGAGTATCTAAAAGTTACACAAGGGTCTGATGGGTAGTCTGGCATGTTTAGGAGATGTGTATGGGCTTTGTTTGAAGGTAACTACTAGTGTAGCGCTCCAAGCATTGAAGCAACGGTAAGGTGTATTAAGACATATAATTGTTGCACATTAATTCTAATTGTATCCAAATTAATCCTAGTCTCTCAATTTAAATTAAATTAATTCTAACTTGGTCGAGGGGGTTTACAGCTACACTTGTCCCAAAAGAAGTACATTCACCGGGTACTTCAGCGTTTCGGGATGGACGGGTCAAAGAAAGTGAGTAACCCCCTTGCGGCTCACTTTAGGTTCACTGAGGAGCAGTGTCCATCTACCGAGGACGAAAAGGAAGATATGGAGCGGGTTCCATATGCCTCAGCTGTGGGGAGTCCTATGTATGCTATAATGTGTACGAGGCCAGACATCGCTCACGTAGTTGGCACAGTTAGCAGGTATACTTCCAATCCTGGAAGGGTACATTGGAGTGGGGTCAAGTGGAATATACGATATCTTCAGGGCACTGCCGATTGGAGACTTTCTTTTGGTGGTGACGAGCCGAAGCTGGTTGGGTATACCGACGCCGATATGGTTGGATATATTGACACAAGGTGATCGATTTCGGGCTATGTGATGATGTTAGTTGGTGGAGCAGTATCGTGGCAGTCGCGGTTGCAGCTATGTGTTGCCTTGTCGACGACATAGGCATAGTACATTGCGGCGACGGAGGCTTGCAAGGAGTTGCTGTGGATGAAAAAGATGTTGCAAAAAATTGGGCTAAAGTAAGAGCAGTATCCTTTGTTTTGCGATAGTCAGAGTGTTATTCACCTTGTGAAGAATTAGACATTTCATAGCCGGTTCAAGTACATTGAGACCTAGTATCATTGGATACGGGATATTGCGAAAAAGAAGGAAGCGACGTTTAAGAAGGTTCATACAGATGACAACGGAGCAGACATGATCACAAAATTCTTCCAAGAGAAAATTTTGAGTACTGCAGGCAGATCGTCAGGATGACGACCCCCTTCACATAGTTGTGAAGGGGAGATTTGTTGGAGTGGGTGGGGTTCCCAATCTATGTGGAGAATACCCAAGAGTGCGACGAACGCCATCCGTGTGTCGAAAATGTTCGGAAAGTGCATCGAGCGTCGTGTATTGGAACATTTATGGTAAACAAATATTATATTAAATTTTTATCTTTGAGTTTAATTATATATTTATGATTGGATTTTCATATATTAACTTTCTATAAAATTGGATTTCCAATTTATGGTAAACTAATTTATGATTTGATTTCCATTAAATATATGATTGAATGTAATTGAATTTTCATAAATATTTTTGGCTTTCATATATAGATTTTCATATGGAAATCCTGATTCATGCAAGGGTTTATATAAAGACTCTTGCAATATACAACAAAATGAGAAAAAAAAAAATAAGAGAGAAGAAAATGTGGCAAGAGTACCATTACAACTTTGGAGAGGAGAAAGAAGGATTAGAAGCCGTTTTAGAGAAGGAGATTTGGAGAGGAGAAAGAAGAATTGGAAGCCATTTCGGGAAAGGCAATCAATTTGAAGTATTTTTTCACATAGGTTGAAAATTTCACCCACCCCAACACTATCTTTGTCCGTGCAACATAGATTTTAAGTGAAACCCAACTAAATGCAACATAGATTTTAAGTGAAACCCAACTAATGCATTTTTTGTGTAACTATCTTCACGGCAGATCAACTGGGTTTTTGTCAAACAGAAGATGGTTGTTCTTGTCATCTTGAGGATGTTAAGGAATGAAAAAAAAAAAAAAAAAATGTTAAGGAATGTGTGAAGCTTAGTAATGGACCAATGGTGCAAGAAGTTGAAAGATAGTGCACCATTTAGCCATGATTTTGAGATAGGTCTGAAAAGAAGGGGGGCGGATCCAGCCTTTGGGTTGGGTGGGCTGAGCCCACACAATTTTTTTATTTTATTTTATATATATTAGTCTACTTCTTATCAATTCAAATCTATGATAGTGTACTCTAGTTTTAATTTCTGAATCTGTTCCGGCTGAAAAGTGAGACAGGTTGGGAACTATTGCCAGTCATCAGTGATTTGGAAGATAATATGCTGACGTTTTGTGCCTTTTTCAATTATCTTATATTCCAGAATATACCAAACTGTTGAAGAGAATTATTTGTAATTTTAAATCTATTCTACTATATAATATCAAAACTAGGTTTCACCGTGAAAGTTTTTCGTTCCAAAAATATCCTTCATTAAAAACAATAATTAAATATGTATTAAATGTATGCATGCATGAGACAACTTGAAAAATAATAGTTAATAAAACAAAGATATGCATGCATGCAAAGTAGGTAGTTTGGAGAATAAAATAAAAGTTAATAAAACATGCATGCAAAGTAGGCACATGAACCCAAGTGATAAGAAAAATCTTTTATATTTTCGTCATTTAATTTCTCCCAACTTTCATGCTCCTGGCTATTATATTTCCACCTATAATAAAATTAAGAAATTGTTGGTTGCTCTTTTAATAAACTATTTTTTTCAAGTAATATGAAATACGTGCAACGCACGTGCGGATATACTAGTATAAATAAATTGTACAAATTATAAGAAATCGTGTTAGATATCATCTTATCAAAGCAGTATCCACAGATCGAATGTAGTTATAGAAGAAAGACGTTAATCTATTAAAATTTCTGCTATTTCTTTGATAAAACTTGATAAGTTAATGAATCTATAGATATTAAGATTAATAGACGATGTAAATCTATAAATATACAACTTTAACAACTGAAATAGTTATGCTGTGGCAAAGAAATTTTAGGGTCACGTTGTTGATCTTCAACAAGCCGAATTTTTGTGTTGACATACTCTTTCTTCGAGAAGGAATATTTTTCTTGTTTTTCTTGGTTAATTTTTTTTAGTTTTCCTTTGTTGATTTTTTCGAAAAAAAAGATTCCCAATGATGATAACAGCCGACGTCGGTTCACAGTGGACAACATTTTTTCGAAATAGGTTAAAAATGATACGATATCTGATATATATATCGGTAGTAGACGATATTGAGAACTGTCTATATGCCAAAAGATAAGCTCTCTATATGCCAACTGTCGATTAGTCGTAGCAACAGTGGCTAGATAATTTGCACCAGCATAGAGGATTAGAGTTGACATCATGTGGTGTCGACATTCTGTTATACAAACTAGATCAAAATTTTTAGGGGATAAATATAATTTTTTTTTTCCATAATTTATATTTTTGTAATTAAAGATTCATATATTTAAAATATTTTCGTATTTTATATTTGGTGTATTTTATATCCAATTTGATTTTCTGTCATTAACGGACGTCAAATTCGACGTGAAATGACTAATATATCCCTACCTAACCTTAATCATAATCATAATCATCTTTCCCTCCCTCCTTCCCTCCTCCTTCGACGGTGGGGACGGTGGCGGTAGTGGGGGCGGCGGCTCGGAAAGGAGAGTGTGTGAGGCGCGGGATGGAGGCCGAGTGAGGCCGGCACAGGAGAGCTGGGTGGGGGGGGGCGCTGGGGCGGCTGCGGGAGAGCTGCGCGGGGGGGCCGGCTCGAGGGAGTTGTGCGCGGGGGAGGGTGGAGGAGCTGCGCGCGGGGAGCTATGTGCGGGGACGGCCACGGGGGAACTGCGTGTGCGAGGGGGCGGACGCGGGAAAGCTGCGCGCGCCTGTGGACGTACGCGGGGCGCTGCGGGGGGTGGTTGCGGGGGAGCTACGGGGAACGCGGTGGAGGAGGATGGGGGGCTGAGGGTGGGGTTGGTGGTGATGGTGAAGGTGGTGGTGGGGGAGAGGGGGAGGAGCTGGAGTGGGGAGGAGGAAGAGAAGGAGGGTTTGGGGGGGGGGAATGGTGGAAGGGGAAGGGTACTTTAGGGTTTTGGTATTTTTTTTTTTTTTTTAACGATATTTTTTTACGAAAAATGAACGGAATGAACTATTTCGTGCAAAAAAATTTAAAAAAAAATTAATTTGCTAACGAGATAAATTACGTAAGAAAATTTTTGCATTTTAATTTTTTATGCTCCGTAAAAAGAATATTAATATTATCAATTTATAAAACCCGAAAACATCCTGAATGCAATTAGGAGTGAAGAAGGATGAGATATGGTCTGAACCCAAATACAAATGTGTCCAGCTCTAGGCTGTTTGGATAGTACTATAACTATTTTATGCTCACCATTTTTAATGACGGAGGCCTTCATGACTAGTAACAGTTTAATGTCAATTGTGCCTAAAATGATCTGCACTAGTGGCGTGGGTTTTTTTTTTTAGTTCATGACTTCAAGGTGTGTTAAAGGACGGACGGACGGTCAGCCCGGAACCCGGTCCGGACCAGATCCGGTCAAATCCGATCCGGGCTAGTCCGGACCCGATCCGGTCAAATCCTGCTCCAGTCCACTCCCCCCACGGGTCCGGACTGGGTCGGAGGATCCGTCCCGCAAGTCCGGCCCGGTCTCGGCTTTGTTTGGACCGGATCCAATTCGATCGGTCCGATCAGCCCGGTCCGGACCAGCCCGGTCAAGCACGGGCAAGTCATTATCAGAGGAAGTCATGGCATCCTCCTTTAGTCTAGGTGATGTGGGACTAAAGTGATGTATATAATAATAGTATTTTTTTTAGATATATCCGTTGAAAAATATTTTTACCAAAATACTTTCATTTTAGTGGCTGTTTTTAAACGTTTTGGAGATATTTTGGTCATTTTGCTAAAAATGAACAAAATATCCATTATAAAAACTCTTTTTGAGGGTATGTGGGGTCATTTGGCCCCAAAAAATTCTTATAAATAGTCCATAATTCATGAAAAATAAACACAACACAATTTCTTCCCTCTCACAACATAAGCAGGAAGAGATATATAATAAATAAATGCAGATCGAGACTTGTACAGTACCAACGTACTTGTCTCAAAAAAATAATACTGGAAGAAATGATAATAAGTGCAGAAATGAAAGTAAGACGACGAGCGGTAAGAGGGCATAGAAACTACTCTGGATCGGGACCACAACCCTTAAACCAAACAAGGACCGGGGTTGCAGACCTTCACCCGAGCAGAACTTAGCACCCTAACCACGTGCCGGAAGAAAATAAAAAATAGAAGAGTGAGCTATACGAATGACAAATATCCAATTCACGACCAAACATGCCTACGGATTGCTATAATTAATTAATTAGGGTTATCACAAGCCCTAATTACTAGAAATGCATTGCTAAGAATATTGTTGTCACCGACACTGCAATCAACCCGGATGGCCAAGGGTACGCTTGTCTAGTAAATTTAAATACACATTCAACCGTACAGCAACATAACTTCTTACTTTTCACAACAAAAATTAAACTCAAAAATATAAACTTGAACTTGTAATCATAAAATTGCTTTACAACCATAAACTTGTATATAAACTTGTATTGTAAGTGCCGCAGGATGTGTAAACTTGGTCAGTCATGGAGCCCTTGCCTAGCAGGGTGCCGCATGGGGCCCTTGGGGATCGGGGTAGTCGGTAGCGCAATATTCTTCCCTCCCAATGTTCTAGTAAATCTTATCTTGTTTAATCATTAAAAAAATTATTTCAAGTTCTCGAGTCGTGGATACTTGAGAACTCCCTAAAATGATGAGTCGTGAGTACGAGCTTTTCATGAGTTATCGTATTCGCGACACGCGATACACCAGAAAATACTCACACTTTATTGCCCGCTGCCAAATGCAATAGATTTTCATACACAAATATTTTTACGGTGTCCTGAGGAAGGTGAACTTGTACATAAACTTGTCTTGTGAACTCACATGAAAAACTTGTCTGGCATCATAAACTTGTATCGACATAAGAAAGCATACAACACTAATATTTAAAGGAAATTACTAAAAGAACATAGCAACAGGGAACACAAGAATTTCTTGCCGCATGGACTCACTGGCCGCATACACCCACTGGCCGCATGGACTCTCTAGACGCATGCACCCATTGGCCACATGGACTTAGCGAATTTTTTATTCGTTCAGAGAGTGAAAGCACAAGGTGTTCAAAGACACTTGTGAAAATATGCGATCATGCGTCCAACAAGATGGACAGATGCTGTCAATATGCGGCAAGAGTTCAAACTACATAACCCTCTCGGACCGTATGGCACTCTCGGCCGCATAGCTCGCTGGCCGCATGAAGACTTCGTCTTCTCCAACAACAAGTTCAGCCATGGTCGAAACTCCAAAAAAACTAAAAAATATTTTCTTCATAAAAACTCCATTTAACTCCAAATCAAGTGAAACAAAAACCAAATTGCACGAAATAAAATGCTCTAACATAAGAAACCACTATTTTTCGAAAATATTAAGTTTTAATAGATCAAAACCAAGAAAAACTCATAGAATATAGAAAAATCATAAACTTAAAATTCAGATCTAAAAAAATCTATACATCAAAATCCAAAACTCCAAGAACTAACTATGATCAACAACTCAAGGAGAACATTTTTCATCAAATATATTTTTAAAACAACAAAATATATAAAAATCTAAAAATTTATGATTTCACCATTGAGCAGGATGTACTTGCCTTGGGTGGCTCCTAGTCTCTACCTCTCACGGTCCAAGTCGCAGCAACTTTCCCTTAGGGTTAAGGTTAAGGGGAGCTTGAGGGAGAGGAGAAAGGAGGAAAATAAAATAAAGATGAAGAAAGCGAGGAGAGAGAAAAGCTCATGTATATACCAAGAGAGGAGAGAAAGAGGGTTTAGTCATGGGTTCACTCAAAATAAACCGAACCAAGAGTTCATTCTACATGAGGGTCCTAAATTGGGTCTATGGCAATGCCAATGGGTATTCTTCTGGTTTCGGGTAGTCTCCCTCAACAAAAACAAAAAAATAATAAATAAAATGACAGGAACCAACATTGAGAAAATACAACAGGAATACATTATCAAGAAAATAAAATTCTAGAAATTCAAGAAATACTAAATTTGGAATCGGGTGTGACACTTATTCTTCACAGTCATAGCATTCAAGGCGCTGTAGTCAATGCACATGCCCACCGGCCCATCCTTCTTGGGTACAAATAACACTGGGGCAACCTAGTATGATGCACTCGGTCCAATGAAGTCTTTCTCCTCTAACTCCTTCAACTGCGCCTTCATCTCATACATATCCTTCTTCGCCAGTCTATAAACATGCAATGATATGGGTGCTGCTCCTGGAGTCTACTCGATCGAGAACTCCACATCTCTGTCCGAAGGTTGTCCTGGCAAGTCCTCTGGAAAGACGTCCTCAAACTCTGAAATGATAGGGTGATAAATGACGTCGTCCAATGTTATCTGAACACCATCAAGAAACTCTGTGGTTCCTCATGCAAACTCGAGCTCTGGCTGGCCTGGTACCTTAAAGAGAATGCTTCCTCCGTAGCAGTTGAAGAAAGCGTGGTACTTTCTTAGCCAGTCCATCCCAAGGACAACATCAAAGTTCGACATTGGAAAGACTAAGAGTCGAGCCTTCATCTCTCTGTCGCGAATCACTACAGGGCAAAATCTAAAGATTCGACTAACAGGTACAACTCCTTATGAGTTTCTTAGTCGTTTGCAGTGATGGCAAGGGTAACAATACATCTTACGGGGTGAGGAGTGCATTGAAACAGATTCAAGGTATATGCAAATCAAGCAGTCAATGAGAGTACAAAATTGGAATTCAAAGAAAGTGATTAAATAAGTGGATAAAATCCTATACTCTAATCCTATTTGTGGGCTTGTTCGGTACAATAACGTAACCGAGACAATATACTCACGACCAGCATGGGCCACCACAAAAATATGTCACGCCACAATCCCAAAATATGTAGGACTAGAAATACATAGCATACCAGTCGTATGTATATGACAACTCTATGTCACGCCTCAGTCCCAAAATCTATGGGACCAGACACGTGGCAATGGCCAACTGGTACGACTCCATAGGGCTTTCCAATTTAATGGACCCGACGAAGTGCACTTACGCTGTCCATGGTCAAGTGATCCAAGAAATAATCTATTTCTAACATACAACAACTAAATCTCAATCCAGGGTAAGTAATCACAAGAAAGAACGATACGCATCATCAGTCTGCAGTCCAATAATACATCCGCTCGAATAGACCAGAAGAATAATATAGGTCTATAAACACTAGGCCATAAAAGCAGAATAAAATGGAAAGTAGTACATAACTGAAATAACTGGAAATATAAATATACCTGTAATGATGTCCACACTCGAATAGATGAAGTAATCCTGCAACTGCACAAACAACCTGGAAGGGAACCAGGTCCTCAGAGGGACGTAACAAGATACAAAATGCATGCCAGATATAGTACTGAATAAAATAAAGGGGTGTGCTAACCATCTAAGTGAATGCAATGTAAGGACAACCTCGGAACGCATAACGTCCAACGTCCTCTAGAGTGTGGTATCTACAACGTCCATCATTCCGAAGAATGAGGTATTTGTATATGTATAACGTCCAACACTCTAAGGGACGTGGTATCTGCGATGTATATACGTCCATAACACTCCGAAGAGCACGGTGTCTGAATATAGGAAGTCATCGGGTCTATGGCTCCTCTGGATACCACGGAGTCTGATGTGTGTATCCCATACATTTATCAGTTGTCCTCCCCGCCCAATGTGGATACACAAGTCGAATACACGATATGAGGATCCCGTATCTATACATGTCGTATCACAACACGCCTTAGCTACTACGCCGAGGCGTCGTAGCTCTGGCTCATAGTCTATCGTTAGAACAATAGTCCAACCTTACAACCAAAAAAGGACAAGGATTGGACCTTCGTACCATAATATTCTATGCTCCGACTACTAATAACTGCTAAGTCTTCTATCATGCATCGCTAATAGCAGTTATTCCCTATCCGTCATATGCCTACACGTACAGGTGGCCAACCACATACGCCAGTCTGTGCCCTACATGAGACTCACAACATGTGTAAAAAATGTGTCAAGGCCTGGGGAGTCACACCAATAACTCCACAACTTTAGGTGGGTCCACTAGACACTAAGTCAGATACAAGTCCTAACGTCAACATTTTTGTTGACTGCACCCGAGTCTTCTCGGACGCGCACAGTTATATAATATTAAATTAAATAAACATGCCACTGGCAATAACTGAATTTAAACAGTACAACAAAGGCAAGGTATACTTGCCTGCGTGAGGCTGCTGATGACGGGGATCTGGTACCGCGTCCAAGTCCTCAGGTCCCGCAGTACCTAGAGATGAGATACAAACCAGAATTAATAATCTATTCTACGACAGACAGGGATGCGACACGCATCAAGAACTAAACTCAAACTCAGCTATGACTCCCAGGGATAAGACACTAGAGGGCTGACTACAATTGACTAACGGTACAATAGTCCATCAACTAGTCATCTGTACACTCTCCTCGACCAATCCTCATTCTTACTATATTCTTCACGTGGTTCAGTAGTTCAGGTATGCTCACTCCCTGGCCGTATTTACTCATTAGATATTAGGTCATCCTCAACCCTCGGATCATTTCATCCGCAAACACTGTTCAACCCTACAGATCACCATACACATCCATAAATGTGTTTAACCCTTAAGCTCAATGTCTCTCACTCAAATCCATATTGATATACCGATGACGATTAAACCTCCAAGTTCACCATTAACCTTAACCTCAAGTCATATTATTATCATTTGATTTAATCAGCAATGTTCAAGTACTAAACCACACTATCCAATATAAATCCTAACAACACATAAATTCCTATTTTTCCTGTTCTTATTCCATTCTCATCCACCATATCATGTACCAACATGACTCTAGTTATGCTCACACTTCATATAAAACACTAACCAAACAACACAACACATTAATAAATATATATATCAATAGAGAGGGGGGAAAAGAGTCGATACCACGACGATATTGCCGGAGAAGGTGGCCGAAGTGGGGATGCGCAGAGGTGGTTCTGTACAGCGGAGCTGCTGTCCGGCCGTGGAGTCGGCCGTGAGCTGCTGTCGGGTCACTGGACAGTGCGGCCAGAGCGGGAATGAAGCTCTCGGTCGGACGGGAATGAAACTCTCGGCCGGGGTACTACAGTCACGTCAGGCATCGCCGGACAGGGAGCTGTACTGTCGGGACCAGAGTGAACCGTTGGGTCGGGACCGGAGTGAACCGCACAATGGGTCGACGGGGCGCTGGCCGGCCGGAGCGAGGTCAGCCGCCGGACGGGGTCGAGTTCTTCAGGAAGAAGAAAGGATGGAGAAGAATAAAGGAAGAAGAAGTTATGAAGGAGGAGGAGTTTGCATGGTGAATAAAAATGGAGGAGGGAGGAGAGAGAGAGAGAGAGGGGGTTTTGTCACGCCCCAGTCCCAAAATACGTAGGACTAGGATACGTAACCATGCCAGCCGCCCGTATATATGGCAACTCCAATATATGGAAACCATATATACATGCGTACGCTGTATAATGAACAATAGTTCACCAGTGGTATAACTAATCACAAGTCATAGGGTAATATCTAAATCTCATCCACAGAAGTCAAATATGAATAAACAATAACCATGTAACTAGATCTCAATACAGATATCTAAGAATGACAGTCAGATGAAATCAAATCTACTGCCGAAAAAGAATATAAAAGGAACCAGAATACACACCATAAAGAACAACATCTGACAATCACGAGGCTCGAAGAGAAGACCTCATCGGAAAATAAGTAGCCTGTCCAGATATGTGCTCCTGCGAGTACGCAAGAACATATACACCTGGCAGGGGACCAGGTCCTCAGAGGGACACAGCAAGATACATAAAAATGATATGCCATAATATAAATACTGAATAAATAAAGGAGTGTGCTAACCATCTAAGTGAATGCAATTTAAAGACCTTGTAGTACGCATGGGAAAGTGTAGGCTAGACATATGCTGACGTAATTCACCAATCGTCATGACTGGCTAGTATATGTATCATATGCCCCCGATCACACGGGTAACTCTGCAATCGTCCATCCCTGCAGAGCATGGAACGAAGGATAATACCCCATCCTCCTCGGAGCATGGTAATGGGAACAAGAAAACCAATACCCATCTCCGAGCAGCATGGTAACTCGCTATATATACCGTAATCCCCATCTCCGAAGAGCATGGTAACTTGAGTATATATCAGTGGGGGGGGGTGTCCCATACGCCTACTAGATGTCTTTCCCGCCCAATATAGATGTATAAGTCGTGAAAATGACGTGGACACCTCCTACTATGATGCAAGTCTCAATAAAATAAACAACTGAGCTAAATACCTCTACACGTGTTGCTCACACTGATGGCCAGTCGCGCATGAGGCACGCGTCCCTATATGTACTCACTCGGTGACGTGTAATGATACGTGTCAAGGCCTGAGAAGTTATATCAATAACTTCACAATTTTAGGTGGGTCTACTAGGCACTGGGTCAGACACAAGTCCTAACGTCAACGCCTTCGTTGACTGCACCCGAGTCTGCTCGGACGCGCACATTTATATAATATTAAAATAAATAAATATGTAACTAATAATAACTAAATTTAAACAGTACAACAAGGCAAGGTATACTTGCCTGGCAAGAGAGCTGCAAATATAATGTCCAGATGTCAAGTGCCAAAAGTCAAAAACTATGGCCTCAGAATAAAAGTCTCCGGATGCTGAAATAAATATCACTAACAGTCTCAGAAAATATCAAATAGCTAGAAATGCCTGTCCTTTCGTCCAATTTGGACACAGGGGCAAAAATGACAGTTTCCAGTCAAAGCGGGGTCCACATGTGGGCCCACTTTGCACCAAAAAATGTGTCAGGGTCAAAGGTCTCTAAATTCACCAAACTTAGTGTCAATAAGTCAGGAACGATGATACGAACCCAACGGAACTTCCAGAATTGGATTCCGATGAGCCGGTCACAAAATCGCCCGTCAAATAGAGCATGTGGGGCCCACGATACAGGAATTTGTCAACGTTCTCAGAATCGGACCAAACTTGGCTCACAGGACCAGCGTATTGCTACGAGTCCGATGGCGCAAGTTTCGTCTCGATCCGACGTATGTACACAAAGTTGCAGCATATTCCAGAACTGATGGATACGGGGCGGTGTCGGCGGATACGTGTTGATTCCGGTGTGCACGCACATCAAAATCAACTTCTCCGAATTTTTACACGTCCGTATCAACGTTGCACACGTTTCGGTAAAGACCGCGTGCGACCAAGTCGTCCCGTTTGGTGGGGCGTACTCAGTTCCGGGGTGAATCGGGTCGTTATTTTTCCTGTTTTTGGATCGCGTGCCGCGATCGCCACAGGACGCGATGCACCGAGCGGATTGCACGGGCACCGAGATGGTTACATAGTCTACACGACGTAAATGACGGAATTGAAATCGGAATTATGAGAAGATAGAACGGGTTACCTGAACAGGGCTCCGTGGAATGAATTTCCCGTGTCCGGGAAGAGATGCGATACGACGCTGATCGTGTCCGGGCTGTGTCCGGCTCTGAAATGATGCTGTGTTTGGTTCTTGGCGTGTCCGTAGCTAGGGCAGCTGATTATGGCCGAGCTGGGAGAGGGCGGAGCTCCGGGAATGGAGTCGGTGGCGTGTGGTGGCAGCTGTTGTAGAGGTTGGTGGTGGCAGCCGGAGTCGAGGGTGGAGAGAGGAGATCTGGTCGATGGCAGCGGCTCTCTGGCGAAGGGTCGACAGGAAGAAGGAGAAGAAGATGGGGACGGCGGTGGAGGAGGAAACAGGGAGGAGGTAGGTGTCGAGGTGGAGAAGAAGAGGAGGAGGAGGAGGAGGAGGAGGAAGAAGCTCAGCCGGGGGGGGGGGGTCGACTCGCCGTAGGCGGCGGTCGCGGGCCGGCGAGAGGGGAAGTCGGGGGCGGACGCGTGCGGCTGGGCGGAGGAGAAGAGGGAGAGAGGGAAGGAGGCGAGGAGAGAGGGAAGGTCGGGGGGGCCCAGCGGGGGTGGGAGGGGACGGCGCCGGCTGGGATCGGCTCCGGCGAGGGCTCGCCGCCGGCGGGGGGGGGGGGGGGGAGGGGATCGCTGCGGGCTGGGGGATTAGAAATTTAGGTTTTTTTTATTTTTATTTTTCTTTTATTTTATAGAAAAATATATTAATTAAATATGTGAAATATCTAAAGATATTTACAAGATATTTTATAGATATTTTGGGATATTTCCGGGATCTTTTCGGGTGGGTTTCGCGTCCAAATGGACGGTGCAGGTTCACCGGCCAATGAGGGGGTGACACCTCGCACTAAAATTTGCAGGAAAGTCCCTGTAATTTCATAAATTACGTAAAGTCCTAGTTTTGGGAAATTGCACAATTACGAAATTGTCTGGGAAAACACCCGATTCCGAAAAATACTAAAATTCACAGGATTGAAGGGAAAAGCTGTGTGAGGGTCCCGAGGGGGTGGGGGTGAGTCTGGGCAGAGGTTGGGCCTGGTTTTCTGGGTGATACGGACCATCGTATTTATTAATTAATAAATACTGCGCACGGTGTTCTCTATTTATTTAGAGGCAGGTAGGGTCATAATTTTTCTACGGTGTCAATACACTAAATGTAGTATACTCAGTGTAGAAAATTAACGTATTTTTTTCTGGCAAAACATGTGCATATTGGGCCTCAAATCTCTATTGGAACAGGGATGGGTACAGGTCTGGAATTTAAAATAGGAATTAAATATGGACTTTTGTAACGATACTTGTGCGTCTCAAACGAGGCTCATAATAAAGCATCTGGGAGTTGCACAAAAAACAAGAAAATAGTCTGACATGTCTAGGACAGGTATGTGAACTTTATTTGGGAATAACAGTCAGGGTAAAGCTCCAAATAATTAGGAGATGGACAGGTGCACAAGTCAACAGGATATGTAGGAAAATAAATTAATAAATTGTAATAAATTCTAAATTGTTAAAATAATCCTAAAAATACTGAAATCTGGTCGAGGGGGTTTACAATCTACCCAACTTATAAAAATTTCGTCCTTGAAATTAAAACTAAGCCGGGGTAGAAGTAAAAGACGGCATAAGATATAATTTAACAAAGTAATTTATATCTTGGGTTTACGAATGGGTTCGAAAAACATTTACGCATGTCGTACTCGCGCTTCCAAGTTGTTTTTTCCTGGTGCGTCAGGCTTCCATGCTACGCGGATCAAGGGAATAGACTGGTTCCTCAATACTTCTTCTCGATGATCAAGGATTCTACGGGCTGCTCCTGATACGACAAGCTCGGCCTAATGGTGATCTCCGAATGGTTGAGAACATGACTATTGTCTGTCACATTTCGCCTGAGTTGTGATACGTGGAATACAGCAAGTACTCTCTCAAGGGAAGGTGGTAGCGCAAGTTGATATGCCACTACTCCCACTATTTCTAGCACGTCAATGGTCCAATATAACTTGGCCTCAACTTGCTGCGTCCTCCGACTTGAATGGTGTCTCTAGTAGGTGATATCCTCGAGATGACATGATCGTCCTCTTTGAATTCCAAGGGACGATGATGACGTCTGTCCACTGTTTCTGTCTGTCTTGCGCTGCGCCCAAGTGTCCTTGTATTACTTAACTGCCTTTACTGCGTTGACTACCAACTCTGGTCACGTGAATCCTTGTCTGGTAAAATGCTGACTGGTATGCCGTGCAATCTTAGGATTTGCCTCATATAAGTAATGTCTTCATATCTTCAGAGTAATCACAACGGTTGCAAGTTCCAAATCCTTCTCATGTACTCATAATTGTCTAGATGCATATACCATTACCTTGCCATCCTGTATTAATACGCATCCCAAACTTTTTCCTGATGCGTCTGTAGATCACAACCGCCTGATCCGGATGGAATAGTCAATATGGGTGCTGTGGTCAGTCGCTTCTTCAATTCCTCGAAAGCAGCTTGACACTCGTTGGTCCATAGGAATTCTTAATCCTAACAAATCAACCTAGTCATAGGTGCTGCTATCCTTTCAGGAGTCAATCAATTATTTATCCAAGTGAAATCCATTTAGACTCCTGTCAACAAAATGATACAATCTTTATCGTAACACTTGAGGTTTGAACTTGACCCGAGTTACGATAAAAATTTCATGCAGTCATAGGGATGCACGTACCAGGAAAGTAGGTAGGTAGCGAAGGTCATTCTAAGGGTAGCACGGGTTTAAATTGCAATCTAATCTAATAATAGGGTTTGGTAATTACCCAAGAAACAAACAAAAACGGTTACAGAAACAATATACCTTTCGTACTTATACTAAGTACGAAGTTTCGTCTTTCCGAAATAGGGGAAGACGAAAAACAAAAATCAAGAGTTCAAGGGGGAGGTAATAGATTAGAAGTGTGGGGATCAATGCGTTTAAAGAATTCACTGGGATTTGTCAAAGCAGTTGTGGATTAAATTATTATTTTGGTAATTCCTATTCACATATTCGTATCAGCACAGTTACATAACTGATACGATATGCTCAGATATATCTAGAGGGCAAGTACATCTGTCTACTAATCACTATACATCTCAATCCACGTAAAATAGTTATGCGAAGGCGAATCAAAATGCACTAAGGTTGATCAGACCGTAATACACTGATTCTGAATAGACAATTGTATTAGTGGGGTGGATCAGGCCCCAATAACACATGTGTCATGAACAAGCTCGATAAAGAATAAGCTTGCAAAACTAGGCTATAATAGCAGTATAAGTCAAGGTAGTACAGTAAATATAAGTACGCTAGATTATGATATGAGAAATTTCAAATAATTCACAATCACAAAAAAAAAAACAAGACTCTACAATCTCTACAGTAATATTCTAACATCTTCCTAAGTTGCTAGTTGACTAAACAGAGGTATGGCCTTCTAAGTTCTACAATCTTAATATACACTATAGGCTGTCTGCCTAAAACAGAGATTTAAGGAAGTCCGCGTAAAGTAGGGGTTCGAGGTTGTCCGCGTAAAGCAGAGATAAAATAATCTGGCGTAAATCAGGGACTCAAACTATCGGCGTAAAATAGGCTTCAGAGTTATCCGCGTAAAACAGTGAAGCGTAAGGTAGAGCTTCAGAGCTGTCCGCGTAAAAAGTCTGTGCGTGAGAGATTTCTATTCTTCCTGCGTAAGGTCTGCGTAGAAATCTGCGCGTAAAATTAGCGTGCGTAAAGTTGTACGAGAAACTTATGAGTTTGTCAGTCAAAATTAGTGAATCCTGATATCTGACAAAAGTACTTGCACAACGATCGAGAGGACGGTTTGTGATGATAGTTTTTGCACGGAGATCTAGGTTTGTCGTTTAGTGACTTTATTGGATACAAGTCATTTACGCTTGAGGTGAGACAAAACCAGATGTCCTGTCAAAAGCTGTTTCCTTTTTGCACAGGGCTCGAGACGTATCTCTGCATTTAATGCACAAGATTGGGTCATGGCTGGGGAAAGCTAAGGCTGTAACAATACGCTCATATTCTATTCTTAGGTTACGCCTAATCAGGTTACTCTACGCTGGTTATCTAATATTCAAGAATCATCAGGTTTACGTAGGGCAGTTACCTACGTGGTTCTCATGACGCAGGATAAGGGAGACTAAGGGATCGTGGGTAGCAGTTGTCATAACTGCGGCGTAAAAGGGGACAAGCTGTTGCATAGTTTGGCTTTTTACGCCAACTAGGCAGTCGTTTGGTTCTTATGCTAACAACGGTCAAATGGGTTTTACGCCAACAAGGGTAAAGAGTCTCTGGCGTAAAACTCTGGTTTATCCAAACATAGGTTGAGGTTTAGTCTTAGTATTCAACCTTGAATTTCTATTGGTTCCTTAAGACTAGGGTCACACTATGGTTAAGTCTCTAACTAATCCTAGTAGTGGTTATACTACTCTCAAGTCATATATAAAAATATGTCAAGGGATACTGGTAAATTAATCTATAGGTAGTGATGCTAGGGTTCACTAGGTAGTATGGAAGACTAGGGTTCATTAGGTAATATGGAAGGCTAGGGTTCATTAAGTAATCTGAACTTAATGATATGTCAATGCCCTAGTTGTGTTCTTAATAGGAATACTACTCTAATAATCATCCTATCAACAGGGATTCCTATATTCTAGCAGGGGCTTTACTCGAGGAACAAACAGGGAAGCACAGGAATCAAGAAGGATGTAATTATGTAAGTAGGACAGACTGGAAGGAAGATCAGTCATAGTCAATTATAGATGAGATCCTATGTTCTAATCCTAGGTGCAGGCTTGCTCGGTACAGTAACGTAACCGAGACAATATGCTCTGACCTGCATGGGCCACCACTAAAAATATGTCACGCCCCAGTCCCAAAATACGTAGGACTAGGATACGTAACCATGCCAGCCGCCCGTATATATGGCAACTCCAATATATGAAAACCATATATACGTGCGTACGGTGTATAATGAACAATAGTTCACCAGTGGTATAACTAATCACAAGTCATAGGGTAATATCTAAATCTCATCCACATAAGTCAAATATGAATAAACAATAACCATGTAACTAGATCTCAATACAGATATCTAAGAATGACAGTCAGATAAAATCAAATCTACTGCCAAAAAAGAATATAAAAGGAACCAGAATACACACCATAAAGAACAACATCTGACAATCACGAGGCTCGAAGAGAAGACCTCATCGGAAAATAAGTAGCCTGTCCAGATCTGTGCTCCTGCGAGTACTCAAGAACATATACACCTGACAGGGGACCAGGTCCTCAGAGGGACATAGCAAGATACATAAAAATGACATGCCATAATGTAAATACTGAATAAATAAAGGGGTGTGCTAACCATCTAAGTGAATATAATTTAAAGACCTTGTAGTACGCATGGGAAAGTGTAGGCTAGACATATGCTGACATAATTCACCAATCGTCATGACTGGCTAGTATATGTATCATATGCCCCCGATCACACGGGTAACTCTGCAATCGTCCATCCCTGCAGAGCATGGAACGAAGGATAATACCCCATCCTCCTCGGAGCATGGTAATAGGAACAAGAAAACCAATACCCATCTCCGAGCAGCATGGTAACTCGCTATATATACCGTAATCCCCATCTCCGAAGAGCATGGTAACTTGAGTATATATCAGTGGGGGGGGGGTATCCCATACGCCTACTAGATGTCTTTCCTGTCCAATATAGATGTACAAGTCGTGAAAACGACGTGGACACCTCCTACTATGATGCAAGTCTCAATAAAATAAATAACTGAGCTAAATACCTCTACACGTGTTGCTCACACTGATGGCCAGTCGCGCATGAGGTACGCGTCCCTACATGTACTCACTCGGTGACGTGTAATGATACGTGTCAAGGCTTGGGAAGTTATATCAATAACTTCACAATTTTAGGTGGGTCTACTAGGCACTGGGTCAGACACAAGTCCTAACGTCAACGCCTTCGTTGACTGCACCCGAGTCTGCTCGGACGCGCACATTTATATAATATTAAAATAAATAAACATGTAACTAACAATAACTGAATTTAAACAGTACAACAAGGCAAGGTATACTTGCCTGGCAAGAGAGCTGCAAATATAATGTCCAGATGTCAAGTGCCAAAAGTCAGAAACTATGGCCTCAGAATAAAAGTCTCCGGATGCTGAAATAAATATCACTAACAGTCTCAGAAAATATCAAATAGCTAGAAACGCCTGTCCTTTCGTCTAATTTGGACACAGGGGCAAAAATGACAGTTTTCGGTCAAAGCGGGGTCCACATGTGGGCCCACTTTGCACCGAAAAACGTGTCAGGGTCAAAGGTCTCCAAATTCGCCAAACTTAGTGTTAACAAGTCAGGAACGATGATACGAACCCAACGGAACTTCCAGAATTGGATTCCGATGAGCCGGTCACAAAATCGCCCGTCAAGTGGAGCATGTGGGGCCCACGATACAGGAATTTGTCAACGTTCTCAGAATCGGACCAAACTTGGCTCACAGGACCAGCGTATTGCTATGAGTCCGATGGCACAAGTTTTGTCTCGATTCGACTTGTGTACACAAAGTTGCAGCATGTTCCAGAACTGACGGATAAGGGGCGGTGTCGGCGGATACGTGTTGATTCCGGTGTGCACGCACATCAAAATCAACTTCTCCAAATTCCTACACGTCCGTATCAACGTTGCGCACATTTCGGTAAAGACCGCGTGCGACCAAGTCGTCCCGTTTGGCGGGGCGTACTCAGTTCCGGGGTAAATCGGGTCGTTGTTTTTCCTGTTTTTGGATCGCGTACCGCGATCGCCACAGGACGCGATGCACCGAGCGGGTTGCACGGGCACCGAGATGGTTACATAGTCTACACGACGTAACTGACGGAATTAAAATCGGAATTACGAGGAGATAGAACGGGTTACCTGAACAGGGCTCCGTGGAATGAATTTCCCGTGTCCGGGAAGAGATGCGACACGACGCTGATCGTGTCCGGGCTGTGTCCGGCTCTGAAATGATGCTGTGTCTGGTTCTTGGCGTGTCCGTAGCTAGGGCAGCTGATCATGGCCGAGCTGGGAGAGGGCGGAGCTCCGGGAATGGAGTCGGTGGCGTGTGGTGGCTGCTGTGGTAGAGGGTGGTGGTGGCAGCCGGAGTCGAGGGTGGAGAGAGGAGATCTGGTCGATGGCAGCGGCTCTCTGGCGAAGGGTCGACAGGAAGAAGGAGAAGAATATGGGGACGGCGGTGGAGGAGGAAACAGGGAGGAGGTAGGTGTCGAGGTGGAGAAGAAGAGGAGGAGGAGGAGGAGGAAGAAGCTCAGCCGGGGGGGGTCGACTCGCCGTAGGTGGCGGTCGCGGGCCGGCGAGAGGGGAAGTCGGGGGCGGACGCGGGCGGCTGGGCGGAGGAGAAGAGGGAGAGAGGGAAGGAGGCGAGGAGAGAGGGAAGGTCGGGGGGGCCAGCGGGGGTGGGAGGGGACGGCGCCGGCGGGGGTCGGCTCCGGCGAGGGCTCGCCGCCGGCGGGGGGGGGGGGGGGATCGCTGCGGGCTGGGGGATTAGAAATTTAGATTTTTTTTTCTTTTATTTTATTTTATAGAAAAATATATTAATTAAATATGTAAAATATCTAAAGATATTTACAAGATATTTTATAGATATTTTGGGATATTTTCGGGATCTTTTCGGGTGGGTTCCGCGTCCAAATGGACGGTACAGGTTCACCGACCAATGAGGGGGTGACACCTCGCACTGAAATTTGTAGAAAAGTCCCTGTAATTTAATAAATTGCATAAAGTCCTAGTTTTGGGAAATTGCGCAATTATAAAATTGTCTGGGAAAACACCCGATTCCGAAAAATACTAAAATTCACAGGATTGAAGGGAAAAGCTGTGTGAGGGTCCCGAGGGGGTGGGGGTGAGTCTGGGTAGAGGTTGGGCCTGGTTTTCTGGATGATACGGACCATCGTATTTATTAATTAATAAATACTGCGCACGGTGTTCTCTATTTATTTAGAGGCAGGTAGGGTCATAATTTTTCTACGGTGTCAATACACTAAATGTAGTATACTCAGTGTAAAAAATTAACGTATTTTTGTCTGGCAAAATAGGTGCATATTGGGCCTCAAATCTCTATTGGAACAGGGATGGGTACAGGTCTGGAATTTAAAATAGGAATTAAATACGGACTTTTATAACGATACTTGTGCGTCTCAAACGAGGCTCATAATAAAGCATCTGGGAGTTGCACAAAAAATAGGAAAATAGTCTGACATGTCTAGGACAGGTATGTAAACTTTATTTGGAAATAACAGTCAGGGTAAAGCTCCAAATAATTAGGAGATGGACAGGTGCACAAGTCAACAGGATATGTAGGAAAATAAATTAATAAATTACAATAAATCCTAAATTGTTAAAATAATCCTAAAAATACTGAAATCTGGTCGAGGGGGTTTACAGGTTTTCTTTTAGTTTCCTTGGGATTAGGGCCGGTGGTGAGTTATGAGGGTGGGGGATGTGATGTTTTATAGGGGATTGTGAATTGATCGAGGGTGGAGATGCTCCTATTCAAAATGGAGGGATAGGATTTGTCATGAAGAAAATAATTTCTTCATGAAGAGTGGTGAATGGATGGGTGAAATTTGGACCCAATTTTGTGACCTCTCCATTTGGTTTGGCCAATGGGGTGAGGGCACCTAAAATCACTAAATTGCAATTTAGCCCCTTAAATTCGAGAAATTGCACGAATACATAAAATGACGCTAAAATTGTGGAGAAAATCGCGGGTGATGGTTTACATGGCGAGGGGGTGTTGGGGGTTTGGCACGGGTCTAATTTTATGGCCATCGGGATTAATTAAGGATTAAAATAGGATTAGGCAAAGCTGGTATCCCCGATTTAAATAGAAATAAAGTGTTCCACGATTTTAAATTAAATGGGGGCACTTGGGGTCAAAATTCGAAAATGACTCAAAGGCCAAAAATGGTGGGGGCTTGGAGTCAGTCTTGGACCCTTTAGTTGGTCCGACTCAACGGGTTAAGTTGGTATCTCAAAATTGAGGGTAACGACACAGGTGTCCGACACAGGTGTCCGACACAGAATTTAATTATGGGATTTCGGTTACAGAAAATTATGCAATTAATTTAGAGCACAAGGAAAATGATTTTGAGTGGCAAAAAAGTCCAGTGCCTAATTTGGCGAGTCAAGTCAGAAGTACAATAGTCCGATAGAATTTATGGGCTGATAATGGGCTCCGAATAATTGAACAATGATACGGTACGCCAAGGGTTTAATTAAATAAAATAACAGACAACACTACTTTAAATATCAACATCTGCTGCTAATCCAAAATTTTCCAAATCCAAACCTGACTATCTATAGAATTAATCGAGGGGTTTTACATTCTTCCCAACTTAGAAAAATTTTGTTCCCAAAATTAAAAGTAAAGCACGATAATAGCTAAGCGAATTTTAAAACAACTAGTAATCAAGTGCTGTACGTAAATTCATACATTGCTCCTCAAATAAGTACGGGAACCGCTGTCAAATAGAATTCTCGTGCTCCCAAGTAGACTCGCCTGGTGAATGGTGCTTCCATGCCACTCTGACCAGTCGTATAATCTGCCCTCTCAAAGTCTTCTCGCTGCGATTGAGGATCTCAACTGGCTGCTCTACGTAAGACAGACTGGGCCTGACTGTAATCTCCGAATGATCAAGCACGTGGCTAGGGTCTGCGACATATCTTCTCAGCTGCAATACATAAAATATGTCATGTACTCCCTCTAATGATGGAGGTAATGCAAGACGGTAAGCCACTTTGCCAACTCGTTCCAAGATGTCAAAAGGCCCGATGTACCTCGGACTCAGCTTGCCTCTGCCTCCGAGTCTGATGGTACCACGAGTAGGCGATATCCTCAAAAATACATGGTCACCCTCCTTGAACTCCAATGGTCTGCCGTACGCATTTGCTCAATGTTTCTGTCTTGTGCTGCATGCAGGTGGCTCTGAATCTGCTTGACCTTCTCCACTGTCTGTGTCACAAGCTCTGGACCAAGTATCTGATGCTCTCCCACGTCACTCCAACAAACTAGTGACCTGCATTTCCTGCCATACAGTTCCTCATAAGGTGCCATCTGTATGCTAGCCTGGTAACTGTTATTGTAGGAGAATTCCACCAAGTGTAGGTGGTCCTCCCAAGATCCTCCAAAATCAGTCATGCACACTCTCAACATATCCTCTAATATCTGTATCATGCGCTCTGCTGACCATCAGTCTATGGATGATATGCGGTGCTGAACTTGAGATGAGTTCCTAGGCTCTCCTGCATACTCTGCCAAAAACATGACGTGAATCTGGTATCACGATTTGATACGATTCTGACAAGCACTCCATGTAATCGTACTATCTGCCTCATATACATGTCAGCTAAAATCTCCGTGGATTACCCAACTCTGAAGGGCAAAAAATGTGCAGACTTGGTGAGTCTGTCTACGACCACCCAAACTGCATCCTTTCCGCTAGGGCTCCGCGGGAATCCTGCGATGAAGTCCATAGTGATGTGTTCCCACTTTCACTCGGGAATGGGAAGCGACTGCAATAGTCCTGCAGTCCTCTGATATTCAGCCTTGACTTGCTGACAAACCAAACGTCTCGCCACAAACCTTACAATCTCTCTCTTTATTCCATGCCACCAGAAATGTTGCCTCAATCTCGGTACATCTTCGTACCCCCGAGATGAATGGAATAAATTGAGCTATGTGCCTTGGTCATCAACTCTTGGCGTAGCTCACCACTCGGAACATATAGACGATCTCCATACCTCAATGTTCCGTCTTCATGAATCCTGAGTCCCGTCTGCATGTCGGCCTATGTCCTTTCTCGCAGTCGTCTAAATCTCATATCTGTAGGCAAGGCTGCCTTGATCCTCTCAATAAATGTGGACTGAATCCTCGAGACTGGCCATCTGTCCATCCATGCCTGGCAATACAATCTCAATCCTGAGTTCCTGAAAATCCTCTAACAACTGGCGATGAGTCGTAAAAATATGCCATAGGCTTCCTGCTCAAGGCATCTGCTACTACATTCGCATTGCCAGGGTGGTACTGCAACTCGATATTATAATCTGTCATAAGTTCTAGCCAGCGCCTATGTCTCATGTTGAGCTCCTTTTTCGTGTAGGCATACTTCAAATTTTTATGATCTGTATAAATCTCAACACGCTTAACATAAAGGTAGTGTCTCCATAGCTTTAGTGCAAATATCACTGCAGCTAGCTCTAGATCATACGTCAGATAGTTCTTCTCATGAATTCTCAGCTATCCTGATGCATAGACTATCAATTCTATCTGAACATAACTCATATTTGCTGAGCTTGGCATACAACCTCTCGTTTCTCAGCGTCTCCAACATGATCTTAAGATGTCTCTCGTGCTCCTCTTGGCCCTTAGAATATACCAAGATATCATCGATAATTACCACCATGAACTTATCCAAGTACTGGTGGAAAATATTGTTCCTCAAACTCATAAATACTGCTGGCACGTTGGTTAAGCCAAATGGCATGACTAATGACTCATAGTTTCCATACTTCGTCCGAAAAGTTGTCTTAGGAATGTCCTCTCTCCGTACCTAGATCCGATGATAGCTGGATCTGAGATCGATCTTCAAAATACGCATGCACCGCTAAGTTGATCAAACAAATCATCGATGCACGGCAGTGGATACTTGTTCTTTATCGTTACAGCATTTAGCGCCCTATAATCGATACACAAGCGTACCGTCCCTTCCTTCTTTGGTACAAACAGGATGGGTGCTCCCCATGGAGATACACTAGCCCGTATGAAACCCTTATCCAAGAGATCATCTACTTGGACTTTCAGCTCAACCAACTCCTTCGGTGCTAGTCTGTAAACGGGGGAAGTTAACTGGCTCGGCTCCTGGAGTTAATTCTATAGCAACTCTATCTCTCTGTCAGGTGGCAGGCCTGGAAGATTATCTAGAATCACATCCTCAACCCTGATATAATATGGTGGTACACTGGTTCATCTCATGCGTTGTATACTCCTAAGGTAGATGGGCACCATGCTTCTAGGCTCTCTAAATACTCAAACTCAGGGTAATCCGGTGGTCTAAAGGTGACACAACCATGACGGCAATCAAGCATTGTGCGGTATTGGCTCAACCAATCCATATCTAGGATAATGTCATAGTCTAGACTTTAACCTCGAGATAAATTCCCCTGTTCTATTTTCAACATCAATCCCCAAAAGAAAATATTTCTTTGCCTAATGTATAATTTCTCTTCTCCTCAAGGTTTTCCCTAGAATTTTATTCCTCAAATTTTTTCTCTTCGTTATTCATCTCTCCAAGTCACAAGTACAATAATGGTATCACTCAAGCACATACTAGAATTCCTGGAATCCGATCATTATCTTCCAAGTGGGAGCCTGAAATTTTATCTTCTCTAGTCCATAATATCATTCCTGATATTTCTATCATATACAACCACTAGTTCCCAGCATTGGGCTATGCATTTCCTTAGATTATTCTAGGTCTTGATCAATAATCTTTCCAGCTCCTTGTACTTCCAAGATCACTGCTAACTCGAGTACGAATAGGGTACTACTGGCTCAAATTCTCTTGCTACTCTTCCATACTAGTTCTAAAATCCAAAAAGAACCTATCAGCCTACCCTACTGAGGATAACAATCTTCTCAGAGATTATTGCACAAATCACGTCTTCTGCCGTCTGAACTGCGATCTTCTTCTGGAGGAACCCATCAGTCGCAAGCGTCCGTCTTCCGAATAATAGGGGATGAGAAACAATGATAACGATATTGACAAAAATTGAACGAATACAAATTGGAAGTCCAAGGGCGATAATCACATACAAGAGGAGTTTTAAAATCGGTTATGGATTGAGATCTTATTCACATTAATCCTAAGTTGCAGGCTCGTTCGGTACAGTAACGTAACCGAAACGATTTGCTCTAACCTACATGGACCACCACTAAAACCATGTCACGCCCCAGTCCCAAAATCTATGGGACCAGACACGTGGAAATGGCCAACTGGTATGACTCTGTAGGGCTTTCCAATTTAATGGACCCGACGAAGTGCACTTACTTTGTCCATGGTCAAGTGATCCAAGAAATAATCTATTTCTAACATACAACAACTAAATCTAAATCTCAATCCAGGGTAAGTAATCACAAGAAAGAATAATACGCATCATCAGTCTACAGCCCAATAATACATCCGCTCGAATAGACAAGAAGAATAATATAGGTCTATAAACACTAGGCTATAAAAGCAGAATAAAATGGAAAGTAGTACATAACTGAAATAGCTGAAAATATAAATATACCTGTAATGATGTCCACACTCGAATAGATGAAGTAATCCTGCAACTGCACAAACAACCTGGAAAGGAACCAGGTCCTCAAAGGGACGTAACAAGATACAAAATGCATGCCAGATATAGTACTGAATAAAATAAAGGGATGTGCTAACCATCTATGTGAATATAATGTAAGGACAACCTCGGAACGTATAGGTAGGTGTAGGCATAACGTCCAACGTCCTCTAGAGTGTGGTATCTACAACGTCCATCATTCCAAAGAATGAGGTATCTGTAAATGTATAACGTCCAACACTCTAAGGGATGTGGTATCTGCAATGTATATACGTCCGTAACACTCCGAAGAGCGTGGTGTCTGAATATAGGAAGTCATCAGGTCTGTGGCTCCTCTGGATACCACAGGGTCCGATGTGTGTATCCCATACGTTTATCAGTTGTCCTCCCCGCCCAATGTGGATACACAAGTCGAATACACGACATGAGGATCCCGTATCTATACATGTCGTATCACAACACGCCTTAGCTACTACGCCGAGGCGTCGTAGCTCTGGCTCATAGTCTATCGTTAGAACAATAGTCCAATCTTACAACCAAACAAGGACAAGGATTGGACCTTCGTACCATAATATTCTATGCTCTGACTACTAATAACTGCTAAGTCTTCTATCATGCATCGCTAATAGCAGTTATTCCCTATCCGTCGCATGCCTACACGTACAGGTGGCCAACCACATATGCCAATCTGTGTCCTACATGAGACTCACAACACATGTAAGAAATGTGTCAAGGCCTGGGGAGTCACACCAATAACTCCACAACTTTAGGTGGGTCCACTAGACACTAAGTCAGATACAAGTCCTAACGTCAACATTTTTGTTGACTGCACCCGAGTCTTCTCGGACGCGCACAGTTATATAATATTAAATTAAATAAATATGCCACTAGCAATAACTGAATTTAAAAGTGCAACAAAGGTAAGGTATACTTGCCTGCACGAGGCTGCTGATGACGGGGATCTGGTACCGCGTCCAAGTACTCAGGTCCCGCAGTACCTAGAGATGAGATACAAACCAGAATTAATAATCTATTCTACGACAGACAGGGATGCGACACGCATCAACAACTAAACTCAAACTCAGCTACGACTCCCAGGGATAAGACACTAGAGGGCTGACTATAATTGACTAACGGTACGATAGTCCATCAACTAATTATCTGTACACTCTCCTCGACCAATCCTCATTCTTACCATATTCTTCACGTGGTTCAGTAGTTCAGGTATGCTCACTCCCTGACCGTATTTACTCATTAGATATTAGGTCTTCCTCAACCCTCGGATCATTTTATCCGCAAATACTGTTCAACCCTATAGATCACCATGCACATCCATAAATGTGTTTAACCCTTAAGATCAATGTCTTTCACTCAAATCCATATTGATATACCGATGACGATTAAACCTCCAAGTTCACCATTAACCTTAACCTCAAGTCATATTATTATCATTTGATTTAATCAGCAATGTTCAAGTACTAAACCACACTATCCAATATAAATCCTAACAACACATAAATTCCTATTTCTTCTGTTCTTATTTTATTCTCATCCACCACATCATGTACCAACATGACTCTAGTTATGCTCACACTTCAAATAAAATACTAACCTAACAACACAACACATTAATAAATATATATATCAATAGAGAGGGGGGAAAAGAGTCGATACCACGACGATATTGCCGGAGAAGGTGGCCGGAGCGGGGATGCGCAAAGGTGGTTCTGCACAGCGGAGCTGCTGTCCGGCCGTGGAATCGGCCATGAGCTGCTGTCGGGTCACTGGACAGTACAGCCGGAGCGGGGAAGAAGCTCTCGGTTGGACGGGAATAAAACTCTCGGCCGAGGTACTGCAGTCCGGTAAGGTGTCGCCAGACAAGGAGCTGTACTGTCGGGACCGGAGTGAACCGTTGGGTCGGGACCGGAGTGAACCGCACAATGGGTCGACGGGGCGCTGGCCGGCCGGAGCGAGGTCAGCCGCCGGACGGGGTCAAGTTCTTCAGGAAGAATAAAGGATGGAGAAGAATAAAGGAAGAAGAAGAAGTTATGAAGGAGGAGGAGTTTGCATGGTGAATAAAAATGGAGGAGGGAGGAGAGAGGGAGAGGGGGGATTTTCTTTTAGTTTCCTTGGGATTAGGGCCGTTGGTGAGTTATGAGGGTGGGGGATGTGATGTTTTATAGGAGATTGTAAATTGATGGAGGGTGGAGATGCTCCTATTCAAAATGGAGGGATAGGATTTGTCATGAAGAAAATGATTTCTTCATGAAGAGTGGTGAATAGATGGGTAAAATTTGGACCCAATTTTGTGACCTCTCCATTTGGTTTGGCCAATTGGGTGAGGGCACCTAAAATTACTAAATTATAATTTAGCCCCTTAAATTCGGAAAATTGCACGAACACATAAAATGACGCTAAAATTATGGAGAAAATTATGGGTGATGGTTTGCATGGCGAGGGGGTGTTGGGGGTTTGGCACGGGTTTAATTTTATTGCCATCGGGATTAATTAAGGATTAAAATAGGATTAGGCAAAGCTGGTATCTCCGATTTAAATAGAAATAAAGTATCCCGTAATTTTAAATTAAATGGGGGCACTTGGGGTCAAAATTCGAAAATGACTCAAAGGCCAAAAATGGTGGGGGCTTGGAGTCAGTCTTGGACCCTTTAGTTGGTCCGGCTCAACGGGTTAAGTTGGTATCTCAAAATTGAGGGTAACGACACAGGTGTCCGACACAGAATTTAATTATGGGATTTCGGTTACAGAAAATTGTGCAATTAATTTAGAGCACAAGGAAAATGATTTTGAGTGGCAGAAAAGTCGAATGCCTAATTTGGCGAGTCAAGTCAGAAGTACAATAGTCCGATAGAATTTATGGGCTGATAATGGGCTCCGAATAATTGAACAATGATACGGTGCGCCAAGGGTTTAATTAAATAAAATAACAGACAACACTACTCTAAACCTCAACATCTGCTGCTAATCCAAAATTTTCCAAATCCAAACCTGACTATCTATAGAATTAATCGAGGGATTTTACACTCTAATATGTTGGAAAATTATAACACATACGTACGCTGTAATATGAATATTAATTCACAAGTGGAACATATATTGTCAACACTAGTCACGGACATCTATATCTTATCGACTAGCACAAGTAAAGGAATATCAAAATAGAAAGCTAAATGTCTCACGTACGAAGTATCAAAGAATAATAGTCGAGTGAAGAAAAATCCACTACCCGTCGACTATATCAAAAACTAAAATGATAGAGGAGATCAAAACTCCAATATAAGATAAATCTTAAATAAAAGAAACTGTAACTAAGATATCCATCAGAAATAAAGTAATCACTGGTACTTAGAAGGTAAGACCTCCTCAACAAAGAATGAAGCGTCAGGTCCGGGTCCATACTCCTGCGGATAATCTTGCTCGTCTATACCTGAAAAGAGACCAGGTCCTCAGAGGGACGTAACAAGATATATAAAAGTATTCCAATAAAGTATTAAAAATAAATATCCAAAGGGTCGCCTAATCGTCTATGTGAAATGCACCCTTGGGAACAACTTTCTAACGAATGGGATATCTAGTTAAAATGGGATTGGCGTGACTCTCTCGGAGAATTAGTGGCCTAAAAAGCGTAATGTCTTTCGATCATCAGAGCCACCTGTAAATAATATAATATAAGGGTCATCTGACCACGCATCTCCGACGAAGCGTACGTGTTACAAAAGAAAAGTGTAAAGGATCCCATACGCTTACTCATAGTTTTCCCCACCCAATGATACTAACGTGTCACATCCATAACACACAATACCTCTAGTAACTGCTAAGTCTGCTAAACATGATATTTCTATTAGCAGTTATTCATTATCCGTCGCACGACCTTTACGTATAGGTGGCCAGCCTAATACGCAAGTCTGTGTCCTACATGAGACTCACAACTCATGTAAAAAATGTGTCATATCCAATGAAATATAAGAATGCCTCAACATCATGGGGTGGTCTTGTAAAATTAGGTCAACATGCATAATAAAATAAGAGAGAAACGGCGATGCAACCATAGTATTTCTTGGACGTACAGTTTTATATAGAAAAATAAATAGAAATAAATATCAGAAAATAAATATGCAGCAAATGAATGTAACTAAACAGTACTATGGCAAGGTATACTTGTCTGGCGAGCAAGCTGTGAAATTTAGGCGTCCAGACGTCTAGCACAAGAAACCGAAAAGTAGGGGCTTTGAAGAAATGTCTTAAGATACTGAAACAAACATCACCAAAGCCTCCGAAATCAGCATAATATTCAGAAAACTCTACCATTTTGCCCAATTTAGACACATGGGCAAAACGATAATTTTAGGCCAAAGCGGGGTCCACATGTGGGCCGCTTTGCACCTAAATGTGTGCCAGGGATAAAGGTCTCTATGTTGGAAAAATTATAGGTCAAACCAATCCTAAACGACGATATGAACTCAACGGTATGTCCAGTTTTGGATTTTTGTGAGCCAATCAGAAATTCGTCCCTCAAGTCAAACTGTAGGACCCGCGAATAGACGGCTTGGTCAATTGTCTCAAAATTGCGTAAAACTTGGGTCAAAGGACCAGCGTGATACCACGAATCCAATGACGCAAGTTTCGTCGTGTTCTGACAAGCTTGTACCAACTAATGGGGAATTTTATAAAATGTCGATATGGAGAACTTTTTACGGATACGGTTGATTCCGACGTGCACATACGTCCAAATTAACTTTCGTGAAAGCTCGCTCGTCAAGAAATACTATACCTACCTTTTGGTATAACTGGTACGTGACATGGTGGTCCGGTTTGTCGGGACGCACTCCGTATCGAAAGTTTTCTAAGTTTTTGAAACAAGTTTTTCTTAATTTTAAATCTAAATTTTTGCAGAGAACTAATGATCAAATATATGCAAATAATAGGTTGTTTCAATCCTGGTTATATTTACTTCGTGTCAGAAAAAAAAATCAAATTTTGGTTGGGTCGATTGGGAGAAAATTGCCTTCCAAAATATTATGTGGGTTTCAAAAACTGTCAATTCACATATATCTAAAATAATAGGTTTTTCGGAAAGTTTCAGATAAATTTACATCAGAAATAGTGTGGTTCGAATGAAACTACTTGAAGACATTAGAAGGTGTTCATGTTGTGGTTGAATCTAAACAACTGGATCGAAATTCGGTCGTGTATGTAGGGAGAAATTTAGCGGAGAAAATGGGTACCTGGGTTTGGGTTTCAGCAAACCGGGGTTAGCATGCGCGTCTCAGGTCAGCGACGGCGGCGGTCCGACGTTTGACGCGGTCGCAGGTTGGCGAGTTGGGTCGGGGACGTCGACGGATCAGGGGAGAAAAGGTTTAGGGTTAGGGTTTTCTTTTGTCGTATGTGTATATATATATATATATATATATATATATATATATATATATATATATATATATATATATATATATATATATATATATAGGTGTAACCGAGAGGGGAATTGGGTCGGGTTATGGACAGCAAGGGGGTATAATGGAATTTGATTCCTGCTGCTGCTGCTGTTCGTTTGTGGTGTAAGGTTTTGGTTTTTATTTTTTTTTATATTTATTTTCCTTTTGTTATACTTTATATTATTATTAGTTTAACTATCTTTATTATTAACAACACTATAGTTACTATTAGTCCACAAAATAATGGTTTTATCTCATTTTATTTATTATTATTCATTATTATTTCTATAAAACAAATTATTATTATATATATTTATTATTATTTTCATAAAATATATTATTTTAGGTGTTTTAAAAATTTAACGTCTAATATATTTATTTATCTACTATCACACTACCCTCATGTGATGGCAGTGTACATAACCTAGGATTAATATTTTAATTATTAATTAAAAAAATCTAGGGTGGTTACACAAGAAAATAGGGTATCCACTGATACCTACATATCTATATATACACTAAGAGATTCTAAAGCCTCCTCCTCCAGATACTAATATCAACACTCCCAAAACACCATTACAACCATTATCCAAGTCCAAATAATGGCTAGCCCACTAAATATAGAATAAATAGTCCAAAGCATAAAAATAACTATTAGCACAAAATAAAATATTAATTCACTAAAATAAAAATATACAAAAAATGATAAAAATAGCCTCATCTAGAAATATGGTAGTTACAATCGTACCCTCCTTAGAAAAATTTTGTCCTCAAAATTTGAAGATGGTCGCACCTCCCCTAGGTTAAACCCCTTGTCCAATCTAAATCATAATATAAATTAAAGAGGTTACTAATTATGGTCAATATATATGGAGTTGGTCTCCGTCTGATATGGTATTACTGTCTCTGTCATGGTTATACTACTACATACACTAACTATTTAACACAAGCAACTTATAAGGTACTAAGAAAGCAATCAAATCAAATGGATGGAAAAGGACAGGAAAAAAGAACAGAACTTGCTAACCCATCACCTATAACATTAGCCTCCTCGACCGTCATCGCAAATGTCCTGCCCTGCGGATGCTGAGCAGTCTGTGGTGCCACAAGTGGCATAACTCCACCTCTCTGATCCGGATTACACTACATTCTGAACCATAAGGGTTGGAGGGTCAATCCCTCACTCGGTACTCTGAAGATTTATAATACAAACACACCTTGAACCTTCTCCTGCAGTCCTCCCAAACATGCCCAGGCTTCTTACAATAGTTGTAGAAGAGTGCCTGCTGTATATGACCCTGAGGCCATTGTGGTGCCTAATGAACTAACCTCTGAAACTGATGTATCTGCTGAGCTGGTGCCCTGACTGGCAGAGGAAACTAATGATGCTGATATGCTCTCGGCTGCTGAAAATGGGGTCGCTTAGCTGGACCCATACTGCTGCTAACTCCTCCTGATACATCTCCCATCCTCTTGGGAGTGAGCTCTAAGTCATCCTCCGCCCTCGGAGCATCCATCAATATCTTTCGAATGTAGCAGTACGGTAACCCCTAGTGTGGGATTTGATCTCCCTGATCAAACATTTTCAAAATTTCCTGGCTCTTCTTAAGGGATTATGCCCCTGCACAAATCTGCCTTATCTGTAGAACTCTGTGACATACTCGTCCATCATCATACTTCCTTGGACGATATCCTGAAACTGGCTCTCCAATGCACTCTGAGCCACATCCGGAAAGAACTTCTCTTTGAAGAGCTCTTTAAAATCTTCCCAAGTCAATCCAGGCGTCGGAATCCTCGGATCTGTACAATACCATGTAAGGGATATATCAAAATTTTAACTACCAGCCACCTCTTTCTGCAAACTCTTCAAAATCTGTGCCAGCCGCAGGTTTTTCTCAATATCCTCTATCCAATCATCAACATATAAAATTCCCTCGGTGCCCTTGAAATCCTTGAGCCTCATCCTCTTAAAATCAATAATGATACTCGACCTCAACTGCTGTGGATCGGGCTGAGGCGATAAGACCTGTGGTTGAACTTTCGTGACTCTCTCTACTAAGGCGAGTGTTAGCTGATGGGCATTCTCGATGCCCTGCCTCATGATGTTCGACTGGCGGGGCTGAGCCTCCGCTGGGCCCGCTGGGCCTCCACCATTTGTTGAAAGAGTGCAAATATCTGCGCCGGATCAACTGGTAGTACTGGGGGTAGTGGAAGCTCATCAGAAACCATAGGCATTGCCATCTGTACTGGAGGTAGAGCACCTCCGAAAGCTGTTGCTGATACTCCCACCTGGACCTGTGAAATGACCCTCTGAGCTGAAGCTGGTTGAGAAGTGCCTGCTGCTGCCCTCCTTGGAGATGGTGACATGACTTACCTCGATGACACTGCGCTCGAGCGCTAGGATCGTGTCTTTGACGGCATCCTGAAGATAGATTCAAACAAAGAAATCAATATTGCGTAAGATACGATATCATCAAGGAAGGATAATAATATTCAAGGAAAGCAATATTCAGAATGGATATAGATAGCAAGAATCAATAGGTTAGAAATGTTTCCGAGTTGTGATTGAGTATTCTCTCTCGTCCTGGTACTTTATATCCAATATCTTATCGCATGCTCGCAGTAGTACAACTAAGATGTTACACTACCACGATATCGCTCTATTATGAAATGAGACCTGCATGGGCTACCACAAAAATATGTCACGACCTGCACCCATTGAATGGGCACGAGTACGTGGGTACGTCCAGCCTACACCGCAGCATCGGCGGTAGAACGCTGTCTAGGTCAACAATACTATCTAAAAATCTTACACAATATATATATAATATACTTGTCATGCCTTCTCAACTTCAAATGGAGGACAATGGTATATGATAATGATAATCAATACTCAATCACAATATAAAACTAGGAGAAAATAAGGCACGATATGGAATAGAAGAAAAGAAATACAGCGTTGCCATACATCACAATTTCAAGTCCAATATTTTAATCTTAACCCAAAAGATCTCAAATATAGTACATGTCATAAAGTCTAGCTAAGATCAAATACAACGTCATAAAGAATGATCTAAAACTCTCTAAATGGTGGTACTATATCAAGAGGCTCTATGGTGCAATCTCAACGGCCTCGCCATCCTGTGGCCCGTAGTAGGTGGGACACATCTGCTCTAACTAGTAATCCAAAAAATATATCCAGTTAGGATTAGAGCAAAGTACAACCCAATATCAGTTTTAATTTGTTGATAATAACTATAAATAGAAATAGAGAATGTAATACAAGATGAGAGAAAATAAATAATATCATACTATGGTAGGAATGAGACAGATAATCTAGAGCAATAAATTATAAACGGATCACAATAAAATGGAATAAAGGCAATCAATTGGAATATAGAGAAGAACTGTAACTACACTAAGTGTTTGAAATACCAGTTAGATATATGATCGGCTTGGGTTATCAAGATCTACTATCAAGGCTATAACAAAATCATATATACAGTATGATTGGTTGTTGTCTACAAGTAACATGATCAATAACACAATCATTTAAGATTGGCTGTTGTCTATGAAGTAACACAATCATATATAAGGTGTATGACTGGATGTTGCCTACATGATGCAATATTTAAGGGTTTGATCACATATCCTTCTAGCATTTTCCCGCCCCCGACTAGTACAATGGATCAAGATCACGTCACGACACGATAATCACTATGCAAGGTCTACAATACAAGCACGATGATCATGGTCTATATAATCACAAAAAATATCAATATAATCACTGAAGAGTAACATCTCATGACGAGGATCCAAGTATACTAATAAGTGTACCATCGTGTGAAGAATTATGTAAAATATCACTAAATACTTGTATTATAGTAATTATCAAATAATGAAAACTACCAGAGAATATACTCGCATGTGGTCCTGAGCAAATGGTGCAACTCGGTGTCTAAACTTGTGTCACACAGACTTATATATAAAATTCTATTTTAATTGGTATTCTTGAATGATAATTAAGTCAAACTAGTTAAACATTTGATTTCTAGGCCCAAACTAGGTTGTCTTGGTCAAACTAGGTCAAACCCAAGTTTCTAGGTCAATATTAGCAAATCTCAACACTTCTAGTACTTATCTACCAATATCTCACTATTAAACACTAACACTACCTTGGTATCACTATGCCTATGATACTAGGTATCTCATATACCTATTAGTGTCATGCCCTGATCTTTAGCAGGAATTGGCCGTCCCCGCTGGGCGCGAATCACCGCGCCAACGCTCCCGCGGGACGATCGTTTCCATCGGGACGTGATGCCGTGCGAGCCTGGGGTTTCTCCTGCACAAGGCAACATCGTTAAAGTTTGTGGCTATCATCGAATCGATCGAGTACGCAGCGGAGGGATAGTATTGCAAACAATAATCCATTTGAGTATACAGGGCAAATTACAAGGCACGAGGTTCTCTATATACAATGGCATCGTTCCATACATTATGTCCCTCTATACATGTCACGACCCGCACCCGGAAAATTCGGGCACGAGTACGTGGGTACGTCCAGCCTACGCCGCAGAGTCGACGGTAGTACGCTGTCTAGGTCATATCCACAGTTGAACATCTAGCTCATTCACAATTAATGAAATAGGCAAAGGTAATAACAGAAAAAGAATGCTGAGATTTCAATGAAATAAATGTGACAACAGCTCAAATGTTTAATACAGAATCTAGAATGAAATCGGGGACAAAACCGATTACTAAGATAAAAGAGCAAATAAAAGTAGCTACTGCCAACTACTCTGCAAAAGTAGTCTCCTGGGTGGGAACTGGCTCCTCATAAATGTCATCTGTTCCCTCATAGGGGCCATAATAGGTGGGGGCATAGTCCTCATCATCGCCTAAATCAACCGATCCAGTCAGGAAAGGAGCAAAGTACACAATGCACAACAAGATTTGAACTAAATATTTATGACAAGAAAGAAAAGAACTGACTAAGTATCATGTTGAGAATATGCAAAAGAAGCAACAATAACTAAGAGTTAAAAAGCTATAAACAGGGATATGAGTAAAACCGGAATAAATGAAACAAGTAAATAAAACTGCAACAAGACAATAGGAACTGCAACCAGACAAGAAACTATGTGTGTGAACTTGTGTATTTAGAATACCTAGTTGGCATGTAGGGGTTTATAAGGTTAAACCTGCCGTCATAGACGGCTATTAAACAGGAATAATCGAGATCCGGCTGATGGACAGTCTTGTACCAACAGCGGCAAGGGACAGGGTAAACTACATGCCTTTTAGTATTCTCCCACCCGACACGAAAAGCAAGACATGAAATCCAACATTCAAGACATGAAATCCAGATTCTAACACTACGTGTAAACATCCAATGGTACTAGTAGAGCATGGAATTAATTGTCACAATATAAAGAATAAACTTGAAGTGCAGGTACTTGCCTGTTGTTTGGATCCGATTAATTGTACTTGGGGAAATATCCAGAAATGAGTCCAGATGCTGAAATAAATATTACCATCATGCTCAGAAGATGTCAAATAGCTAGAAACGCCTGTCCTTGGGTCCAATTTGGAGACAAGGGCAAAAACGACAGTTTCGGATCAAAACGGGGTCCGCCGGTGGGCCCGCTTTGCACCGAAAAACGTGTCCGGGTCAAAGGTCTCCAAATTCACCAAACTTAGTGTCAACAGGTCAGGAACGCTGATACGAACCCAACGGAACTTCCAGATTTGGATTCCGATGAGCCGAACACAAAATCGCCCGTCGAGCGGGGCCTGTGGGACCCACGACACGCGATTTCGTCAACGTTCTCAGAATCGAACCAAACTTGACCCACATGACCAGCGTATCGCTACAAGTCCGATGGCGCAAGTTTTGTCTCGATCTGACGAGTGTGCACGAAGTTAGGGTAAATTACAGAAAAGGCGAATACGGGGCGATGTCCGCGGATACGCGTTGATTTCGGTGTGCACGCACACCCGAATCAGCTTCCACGAAATCTCACACGTCCATATTGACGATGCGCACGTATCTGTGAAGACCGCACGCGACCAAGTCGTCCCGTTTGGCGGGGCGCACTCAGTTCCGGGGTGAAACAGGGTCTAGTTTTTTCCAGTTTTTGGATCGCGGTGTGCGATCACCACAGGACGCGATGTCCCGAGCGGTTTATCCGGGCACCGAGAGGGTCATACAGGCTTCGCAACACAATTTGCGGAAATGAAAACGGAGCTACGAGGCGAAAGTTACACGCACCTGAAGGGGACCCGAAAAACAGGGTCGAGTCGTGTCCGACACGTGTCCGACACGTGTCCGACACGTGTCCGGACACAGGGAATTAGGGCTAGGGTTAGGGCTCCGGCGGGCACGCGGCGGAGGGAGGCGGCTGGACTGCGGTGGAGGGCCGGGGGCAGCTCGGCGAGGGGCGGCGCGGCGTCCACGGTAGAGGCGGCGGCTCAAGGCGGCCGGCAGCGGCGGTGGGGCGCTGCTGCGGCTTGCTGCAGCTGCTGCGGTCGACGTCGAGGTCGACGGGGACGGCGGAGTGGGGCGCCGGAGGGGAGGAGAGAGGAGGAAGGAGCTGCGGCGGGCGGAGGCGGTGGTCGACGGCCGGGGGGGAATAGGGTTTATATAGGGCTGGCGCGACCGGGATAGGCGGAGGAGGTGGTGGCTGGTGCGGAGGTGCGCGGAGCGGGCGGGGGACGTGGGGCTGACTCGGGCGGAGCGGGCCGGAGGCGGCGGCTCCGCCGCGAGACGCGGTGCGGGGGGGAAACGTGGTCAGCGGGTTTCGGGTCGCGGTCGGGCGGGTCTGGCGGATCCGACCCGACCCGCGAGGGGGCTGGGCCGGGCTCGGGCCCAATGGGCCGGGCCGGGCTGCTGGGCTGGAATATAATAGAAATAATAATAAATAAATAAAAATAATAATAATAATAATAATAATTAAATAGTTAATTATATAATTAATTAATAAAAATGGTTCTTAGGCATTTAAAAATAGGTCTGAGGCCCAATAAATTCCAGAAAAATTACCCTAAGTCCAGTTTTTCATTTTACACCCAAAAATATTATTTCTATAATATTTTAATATTATTTATTAATAAGTAAAATTATTTAATAATTAAGAACCCTGATTTTAATTACAGAAAATTCCCAGAAAATTCCAGAGAATTGTAAAAATCCAATTTTAATATTTTTTTTAAAAATCAAGGGCTTACAATACAAAAGCAGCTCAAAACAATCGATACGACTCAAGGCATCGAAACCAGATTTTTGGGTTCTGGGGGTGAGGCACGGCTATCGCCTTCTCGGACGATCCAGCACCTGTGAACAAGCAAACTGTGGTGGGTCAGCACTTTGGAGAAAGTACTGGTGAGTCTAAAATCAAAGAACAGAAGCAACATTCACTAAAACCAACAATAAGTAATTATGTTATAAAATATTATATTACTAGTAATCTTCTAGTTTTACCAAGGTTCGTTACATGCAGTACAGGAACGAAGTCATATTACTTCTTTTTGGAAACATCTTTAAAATTAGAGTTCATGTTCGATATACAAGCAAGCAGACAAGCAGTTCATGTATGATAAGCAAGTGCAATTACTATCTCTAGGTGCGCAGCGTGTCTCGTGAGTCATATTCGTTTCTTTCAAGACTCTAGCATGCATCTAGTGGACTATCTTCTTATACTCTTCAAGGCGGTCATAAAACTCAAGCAATCATGCAAGTTTAGGTGTAATGCAAGAAAAAATGCAAAATAATGCATCACTTATATATTGATTCTTACCCCCTTTTGTCGAACGGTTATCCCTGCAGCAGATATACAAGTTAGCAACATATACATATATATATATACAAGGTTCTCTTTTCCTGTCCGTCTCTACATCAAAAAGTTAGGTAAGCAAGAAGACTAGCCTAGCATGCTCCCTAACTACATGATGGTCCACGAAAAACCCATGAATAGCAGCTAAAACAACAAGCCCAGACTAACTATTAAACAGGACACCCCCCTAATGACGAGGACTACAAGTCTCAGGGTGTTTCGATTATCTCTCCCAGGACGATCGATCCCAGTGCCCCAGAAAACATTCGAGAGACAGTACCTTGTGCACAAGTTGTCCAAAGACCGATGCGATAAATGCCATTCAATCTGATAAGACTATATGATGCACATGTCCGTGATAAGCAAACATGATATCAAGCGATAGAGCCAGAGCCCCCAATTCTCTTCTTTTAATCAAGTCGATAAGTTTGATACGTTCAATCAATACGATAGGTTCGATCATTTCGATAGGTTCAATCTTCTTTCTTTCTTTCTTTCAATAGGTTCAATAGCATACTATACAAGTTATTCAAATATTTCTATCTATCAAGCATCAATGACAAGCATAACGTGGCACGATTCTTCTATCTTCTTTTGGCTAAGCATACAGTTCTACTCTTGTTTAGCATACGATGAAAACATATAAATATTCTTTTACTGTTGTCTATTAGCATGGCAGCAGTTCGTTCGATAACGGTGAACGTGTAACTAAGCATGCAATATTCAATTCTTTAACTTAGCATAACAATGGTTCTATCTCTTTAGACAAGCAAAGAAGTTCTCTAGTTAAGCATGCAGGTTCTCGTTCTATCATTCTCAATATGAACATTATCTTATTAAGCAAACAAGCATTGTAAAAACTCAGATTCATTAAGGCATGCAAGAATCAGAGATTGAAGTTCAGCCCACTCACCTAGATTAGTCATCTTCTGGTTCAATAAAGAGCTCTTCAAGAAGATTTTTTTTGAGTCAGCAAACCGATATCTCTTGTACATAGTTCTAACACAGAGCGGGGCACTACATACTTACCCACCAAGAAAAAGTTTTGTCCTCAAAACTTCAAGGAAAAATATTCGATATCCAGAGCAGCGATAGTCCTCATCCCTCACCATCCTCAATTAAAAAACTCTAGCAATCAATAATAATCACTCAAGCAAATAAAAATCAGAAGCCATAACTCTCAAGCGATAAATCAAATCCAGAAAACTTTTGTGCACATCTTTGAGAATATCTATGGACTTATTGTATGGAACGCTCTACGTAGCAATGATATCATTGACAAGAAATCATTATCTAGGAACTTATAGCAAAATGGGCGTAAGGCCAAAAGATCGAGTTGCTCTGATACCATTATGTCATGCCCCGATCTCCCATAAGAATCGGCTGTCCCCGCTGGGCACGAATCACCGCGCCAGTGCTCCCGCGGGACGATCGTTTCCATCGGGACGTGATGCCGTACGAGCCTGGGGTTTCTCCCGCACAAGGCAACATCGTTAAAGTTTGTGGCTATCATCGAATCGATCGAGTACACAGCGGAGGGATAGTGTTACAAACAATAATCCATCTGAGTATACGGGGCAAATCACAAGGCACGAGGTTCTCTGAATACAATGACATCATTCCATACATTATGTTCTTATATACAAAAGTAGCTCAAAATAATCGATACGGCTCAATCGAAACCAGATTTTTGGGTCCTAGGGATGAGGCACGGCTATCACTTCCTCGGATGATCCAGCACCTGCGAACAAACAAACTGTTGGTGGTTCAGCACTTTGGAGAAAGTACTGGTGAGTCTAAAATCAACGAACAGAAGCAACATTCACTAAAACTAATACTAAGTAATTATTTTATAAAATATTATATTACTAGTGATCTTTCTAGTTTTACCTAGGTTCGTTACATGCAGTACAGGAACGGAGTCATATTACTTCTTTTTGGAAACATCTTTGAAATCAGAGTTCATGTTCGATATACAAGCAAGCAGGCAAGAAGTTCATGTATGATAAGCAAGTTCAATTACTATCTCTAGGTGCACATCGTGTCTCATGAGTCATATTCGTTTCTTTCAAGACTCAAGCATGCATCTAGTGGACTGTCTTTTTATACTATTCAAGCTGGTCATCAAATTTAAGCAATCATGCAAGTCTAGGTGCGATGTAAGACAAAATACAAAATAATGGATTACTTATATAGTAATTTTTACCCCTTTTGTCGAACGGTTATCCCTGCAGCAAACATACAAGTTAGCAACATATGTATATATATACAAGGTTTATTTTTTCTGTCCATCTCTGCATCAAACAGTTAGGTATGAAAGAAGGCTAGCCTAGTATGCGCCCTAACTACATGATGGTCCACGAAAAACCCATGAATAACAGCGGAACTACAAGCCCAGACTAACTATTAGACAGGACACCCCCCCTAATCGCGAGGACTACAAGCCTTAGGGTGTTTCGATTATCTCTCCCAGGACGAACGATCCCAGTGTCACAGGAAACGTTCGAGAGACAGTACCTTATGCACAAGCCCAGACTAACTATTAGACAGGACACCCCCCAAACATTTTTTTACTCTTGTCTATTAGCATGGCAACGGTTCGTTCAATAACGGTGTCCGTGTAACTAAGCATGCAATATTCAATTCTTTAACTTAGCATAGCAATGGTTATATCTCTTTAGACAAGCAAATAAGTTCTCTAGTTAAGCATGCAGGTTCTCGTTCTATCATTCTCAATGCGAACATTATCTTATTAAACAAACAAGCATTATAAAAACTCAGATTCATTAAGGCGTGCAAGAATCAGAGAATGAAATTCTGCCCACTCACCTAGATCAGTCATCTTCTGGTTCAATAAGGAGCTCTTCAAGAAGGTTTTCTTTTTGAGTCAGCAAACTGATATATCTTGTACATAGTGCCAACGCGGGGCAGGACACTACATACTTACCCACCAAGAATAGATAGACACATAGATAGACACTCCCACAAACACAGGCACTCGAGCAATACCAACTTCTCTCCTTCTAACTACTGTTATACTCACTCCAAGGCACACTCAAAAACATAATTGATACCCATTAGCACCTACAAGCCCCACACACATCACTATTAAGCAATTAATCAAACACAAAGGGTGTCCTGACACACACACACACGTATCTAACCAAATATTCTTGTAATACACCCTCTAAACTCCTCACCATGACGCTACCACCTACCAATATTAATAATATATATAATATATGATATATACTAGTTATAATAACTAAAATAATTATCAATAATAGGGAATTAGCCTATAAAAGCCCAATACAAGAAAAAAATACTCAATCTGCACACACGTATCATGAAGTATCGTGATACGGGCTCTCCGTATCCAATTGTGGATACGTAGCTAGTACCATAGCCCCGATCTAAGTTGGATCTAATTGGTCTCATGACACACACTTGATGTATCAATCTTAAAATTTCTCCTAATTGGACATAAATTACCATGTAACTTTCATAATACAAGTCATATGGACCAAATTCTAGATCATATGGGTAGCCCTAAGCCAATGGATGATTCCTAATGGTTAAATGCATAATTTAGAACCTAAAATAAAGGAGAAAAAAATCAAAATTATAACTATTGGGAGATAGTTTCCTATAAATTGCTCAATTGGATACGATCCGAACATGATCTCATTGCCAAATGCTCCTTCTCCAAGTGCTCGTTACAAACCCAAGCTCCAATGCTCTTCAATTGATGGAAATGAGAGAGAATGAGAGAAATTAGGTTGAATTTGGTGGATAGATGAAGTAAATTAGGGATGAACACAATTGGGGATCTAATTTGGAATAAGAATGAAGAGGAGAGAGAATGGATCCCTCATTTAGTATGGCCGGCCCCCTTTACTCCTTCTCCAAGTAATATACAATTTTCTCTATGCCCCTCACTAGTTAATCATAAAGTTCAATTAGGGAGGGCTATATTAGGAAGCTTCTAAACTAATACAAATTATTATAATCTTCCTATTTAATAAAGGAATGGGTCTAATTGGGCTTAGTCCAAAGTTGGGCTCAATGTGTCATAACTAAACTAATTTGGGTCCACTAGTGTAAAGTCCAAATAATGGCTAGCCTACTAACTATAGAATAAATAGTACAAAGCATAATAATAACCATTAGCACTATATATAAATATTAATTCACTAAAATAAAAATATGCAAAAATAATTAAAATACCCTCATCTAGAAATGTGGTTGTTACAAGATTGTATCTAAGGACTTATGCTATAAAGAACATGTTTGAAACAAAATTTATCAAGGATGAATCGAAGAGGATCTGGGGTGTGTGTGAAGAAGAGACATGTCCTAGGATGTGCAGGGTCAGAATTTTACCTAACAAAACTACTTGCACACTTAGACAGCTTAATGAAGCGCACACACTTGCCAGCACACATCAAAGATGTAGAACAAAATGGCTAACAACACGTTCATTTATGAGGTGTTGGAAGATGACATCAAGACACACCATACTTCATGGAAGGCAAAGGATTCAAAGGCAAATGTGGTCCAAGTTTACAGTGAAGGTATCCAATTGGAATGCACACATAGCATTATTCAGAGTCAAGGAGATTATGTTTGGTGTTACCTATCAGACCCACGTGGACAGTGTAAGTACCAAGTTTTTTTTGTTTTTTTTGTGTTCCTCTTACATTACTATTTTGTGTTCTTCAATCAGTCAATTTAGGCAGTAATGTTAATACTTTAGTAATGTAAAGTTGTGCAGTAATGTTAATACTTTAGTTGTTAATACTTTAGTAGTGTAAAGTTGTGCAGTAATGTTAATACTTTAGTATATGTTAATACTTTAGTATAGGATGTAAAGTTGGGCAGTAATGTAAAGTTTAGGAGGATTTTTTGACTTTCTATTTAAATTAGCTGTCTATTAGGGGTGTACTCTAACAATATTTACTTATCTTTGTATAGCTTCACAAGCTCCTACTATCATGCCACTCCCTGAACGGAGGATTATGCAGGAAAGATTCATCTATTGCCTCAACAAAGCTCATGGGGTCAAGTAAGTTCAAACCAATGCCATTTTATCCTACTTTTGTTCTATATATTGCAGCAACAATATCACTACACTTAACACATATTTGTTCCATATATTGTAGCCAATATTTGAGGTTGGTCCACCTGCTAGACATAGGCAACCTGGGAGACCAAAGGGTCTTAGGAGGAAGTAGGCTGATGAGTTGCCAAGACCCGCCAAAAAGAAGAGGATTTGTGGGAGGTGCAAGTTACCGGCTGATCATAATGCTAGAGGGTGCCAGGGAGGACCAGTTGGAGGGAACCAAAAAGCACCAAGAGCACCAAGGCCACCAAGACTGCCCAAAGAACCAAAACAAAGGGTTCCAAGGAAGACCAACACTATTTACAAGAGGCAAAATACTTCAAGGGGTAAGAAGAAGGGTGCTATGTCCATGGATACAACAGGAAGACCACAGATACCTTCATCACCACCACAACAACAGCAATAGCAACAACCCTTCAACAGCAGCAAGTAGGAGTTAGACCATTTTGATGAATCTTCACTATTTTGAGGAGTTGGCGATTTTGCTTTATTAGTCTTAACTGTAATGAATGTTGACTATTTTGCTACTATGTGGTTAGTTAGGCCATTTTGCTTTATTTGGCTTAACTGTAATGAATGTTGATTATTTTGATACTTATGGTACTAACTGTAATGAAATTTGGCTCAGATTCACTATTTTGATACTATGTTAAGACTTATGGAGATATATATATTGAACGTTGGGCCATTTTGATGAATGCAAGCAGCCTTCTGTATGGTTATATACTAGCAAGCAACAACTTATTTTTTATGAATGCAAGCAAGTCTTTTAGATAGCAAGCAGCTACTTGCTTTTTGTGGTGCTTTACTAGCATATGAGATGTTATAGAAGCTTTTCAGATAGCAAGCATCAACTTGCTTTTAGTGGTGCATTACTAGCATTGATAGATGGTTATATACTAGCATATAAAATAGCAAGAAACTGGAAACTGGTTTGTTATATAGCAACAATATAGGTATCAAAACTGGAAACTGGTTCGTTATATAGTAATCAAGTACATGATTTCAGATTTCAAGTTTACATGGCTAATCATTTCCCAAATGTTTTACATAACTGTTCTAAACTTGTGTTCACTATAATTTGAACAGGAATTTCAGACTTGTTTTGGTCTCTAACATTAGCCTCATTCAACCATTGGAATGCATTGTTGCATTTCATGCATTGTAGGAATCTTCTTATCTTGCTGTGACTCATCTTTAACATAAAGATGGCTCTCTTTCCTCCGCAATTTGGATTAGGGAAGTGGTTTCTTTCCAAGAACATTGTTTCTTCCAATGACCTAAGTCACCATATGTGAAACAACCTTCTTTTTTAATTGTTGAAGAACTTTCAGATCTTGAACCCAATATTGCAACATCCAGCCATTCAAAATCCGAGCAGAGGGGGCACTTCAAAAAATTTCTCCCCGGATTTGCATTAGTATTTGACTTCAAAGGTACCTAATCCCCTTGCAGTTTTTGATCTTGCAAGGTGAGCTCAAGAACGAATATTCATCTGCAAGATGGGTGTTTTTCGAGCATATTTGACATTTCTCATAAAAAAAAAATAGCAAAATATGAAGTCAAACAATCGAATGAAACCCTAGTATGAAAATAATGTATTATTCAAGGAAAAAAATCAAAACCAATTTCATATTACCTGACTTACAGAGGTCGCCATGGGAGCCCACTGAAGCTTGGATGAACCACAAATGTTTTCTAATAGGCCACGAGATCGAATATGGACGAGAGATTGGGGGTTAGGTCAAAACCATGCGAGCCTAGAAGAAGAGGAGAGATTGGAAAAGAGGGCGGTAGGTATTTAGAGAAGGGAGGGGTACTTTTGGAAATAGGAAAAAAGCAGTAGTTAAAATATCAATTTGAGGGTATTTTCGTCCAAAAAATCTCTGAATGGGTTTTCCGTGAGCAACAGACAAAATCTGTTAAATGTGGGAGGTCTTGTATATTATTGTAAAAGAGTGGAGTGAATTCTTAATAATGATAAATAAAGTGGAGGATAAGTCAAAAAAAAATTAATTTTATTTACAACATATGCATAAATTATGAATATTTACATAATTGTATAAATTTTATTCAATTTTGGATAAAAACCAAAATTCAAAATTAAAATCAAATAAAAGAATTTAGTGCTTTTAAAATTAAAATCGAACTGATTTTTTTTAAAAACTAAATTGAACCTTGGTTTGATTCAATTTTCGATCGACCGATTCGATTTTCAGTCGACCGAATAAAGCTCACCCATAACATACGATTAATATTATTCTAATATTTAGTTGTACCTCAAATTAATAAAAAAAAGATTAATTAATTGCGCTCATTGTCAATAGTCTTATCAGTATGGCCAACTATGAAAACGACATGAAGAAATGGACAGTGTCTTTCCTCCATAATAAGACGAGTCGATTGAATGACTTGTCCTAAACAATGTAACGTAATGACATAATCTTCAAATGCACACTTCAATCATATGGAGTCAAAATAAAGTTGTAGTAAATCTTCTGGAAATACGTCGAGAAAAGAAGAAAAGAAAAAGTATAAAAGAAAGAAGCAGTTGGATACAAGAGGAAGAATTGTTCTACATGTGTTGTAGGTCAGCTATCTCACCAACTTTGTGTTTGGTGGATATAGGGCTGACTCTGAACAAGTGTATCGAATGTATCGGTTTCGGACTTTATATTTTTTTAGAATTTTAAAATTAAAATTTAAGTGTTTAACATAAAATAATTGTAGTATAGTTATTAATATAAAATAATTTTGATGTAGTAGTTAACATATTAGTCTTGTACTTTAAAGGTTCTTAGTTCGAATCTTGGAGATAAGGATGATTTTAATTTTTATAATTTTTTTTTTTTACATTATATATAGAGGTCTATTTTCTTAGACTCCAATAAGTTTAGACCCGACCCTAGATGGAACATATTACATTTAGAACCCTGACAAAGAAACAATTGCTCAAATATTTATTTACCAAATATACACTAATGTTGGGATTATACAAGAACTACGTCACCAAAATCACAACAACAGCAACAGCAACAAAAATTTCAAAAAACCTGCTAAACATATTGAAACCATCAAACACAATTTTCTTTTACCTTGGCGTCAAATGGTACCCTTAGGCCTCCAACGTTTTTTCTTACTTCTAATCATATCTCTGTTAAGCATATTGTATCCCGTTCATTTTAACATTTTTATTTCGACTATGCTGGTCGTCTCTCTGAAAAATGTAAGAAGACAACTATTTTATTGCATAAATTCTAGAGGCAACAAAACAACTGGACTGATGGTGCTTGTAGATGCTACTGTTATATCATTTCTTATAATATTTATATCAATACCGGTGTTTGTTTCATTATAATTTCAATAATGCTAAGTTCACTACCAAATGCTTACAACCTTCTTATAACCTTCTCTCCCTCCTGCTACATGGGTCACATCTGGTTCCACCTTTCTTTCCAATGAACGGCTGCCACGTGACATTTCTGTCACGTAACGGCCATCCGAACAGCTACCGGGTCCCACCTCTTCCCTCTCCTCCAATGGACGACCGTTACGTGGATGCCACGTGGCGGTTGTAAGAGAGTTGTAAGCACTTGGTTGTAGTCATAGCATAGCCCTTATAATTTAGAGTTCATTTTCATTCTTTTCCAAAACTAGGATAGATATTCACTTTCCCATTCAATGATTATCACATGTTATTTTTATCCAAATTAAATTTATTTTAGAAGTAGTTTGAGGTTTTATACGTGACAACTCTTAAATGGAAGGATGAATATCTATTCTAGTTTTAGTGGATAAACAAAAATATCCGCTTATAATAAATATTATGCTACTTACTACGACAAAAGCTATAATATATATTTATTTTATGCTTATAATATCGTGTTACCGCAGCTTTTGTTACGATTGCAATTAGAAAAAAAGCAGGGGAAATTTATGCAAACCAACCCTTCCTATCTCCGTCGGTAGTGGTGGGCTATACCTTGTTGGACTTTGGGAAGGATAACTCTAAACTAATAATATTCACACACTTCCACTCCTTTGAATAATAATAATAGTAATAATAATAATAATAAGGTTTCCATGATCGAGAGTGGTTGCTCCAATTACCAAAGTCAATAAGCGTGACAACTACTACTTCCTTTTCTCCCTAGAAATTAAAAACCCACCACCATAACCATTTCGTGAGAGAGAGAGAGAGAGAGAGAGAGAGGAGAGAGAGAGAGTAGGGATGTGTCCATTGAGAGTAATTCTCATCTTCCTCTCTGCAACGCTAGCTGGTTTCTTTGTGCTCAGAAGAATCAACTCCCAACCTGTACAACTAGAAGAACAAGTTCAAGAAACAGAGCTTCACAAGGAACAACAACCACTGCCTATCTCAACAAAGGTAAAGTAAAATATTGTTTTTGGGAATTAAGTTTGAGGAGTACTTTTGTAAAATTTTATTTGTTATGGGTTGGGTTGTGCATGCAGCAGGTCCGATCTGCAATTTGTTCGGGTTTCTGGACGTGCGTGGATATGGCCAGCGGACGGTACCTGTGGAGAAATCTGGTGAACGCGCGCGGCTCATAGCAAGAACAAGTGCTGCTGCTGCTGATCTCTGATTTCTTGTAATTTCATGCTAAATCTCATTTTGCATAATTTTAACTTATTTCTGGATGTAAGTGGAATGTGAATTTTTTTTTTTTTCCATCTGCTATGATTGCGCAAAAATAATTATTTGGCTGTTGGCCAATTAGCTAATTTAGGAGAGCCCTATTTAAGAGTATGGTTCAAATTTTATGATTATTCTCAATGTAGTTTTTCTTATTATGTTATAAATACAATTAAGTGTGTGTAGTGTTGGAGTGGGTGGGATTTTCAACCTACGTGAAGAATATTTCGGAGTGCGATGAACGTCGTTCGTATGTCGGAAAAGCTCGAAAAGTACATCGATCGTCGTATATTGGAACATTTATGGTAAACAAATATTATATTGGATTTTTATTTTTGACTTTAATTATATATTTATGATTGGATCTTTCATATATTAACTTTCCATATAATTGGATTTCTAATTTATGATAAACTAATTTATGATTTGATTTTCATTAAATATATGATTGAATGTAATTGGATTTTCATAAATATTTTTGTCTTCCATATATAAATTTTCGTATGGAAACTTCCATTTATGCAAGAATTTATATAAAGGCTCATGCAATATACAACAATATAAATAAAAAATAAGAAAAAAAATGTGACAAGAGTGCCATTGCAACTTCGGAGAGTAGAAAGAATGATTGGAGGCCGTTTCGGAGAAGGAGATCAATTTGTGGTATTTTTTATTATCTTTTTTCTTCATGGTTGTAATCTATTTTTTGTTTCAAAGAGTTGCGGTAATCCGTGTTGGATCATTGATGAACTTGTACATGGTGTAATCTCTTTATTCCATTAGTGGAGGTTCTTCATGGTTGGATTCCGATCGTCCCGTGGTTTTTCTTATATGAATTTTTTATGTAAAAATCTTTGTGTCTGCGATTTGTGTTTGGTGTTTTATGGTTTGTGCGTTTTGCTCGGTTCTCTCGAAGATACTTTTTGGTTTGAGGAACAGTTTTCGTATTTCGTTCCCAACAGTGTGGTATCAGAGCCAAGTTCTAAAATTTCAAAATGGTGTCAAAAGTTGACAGGCAAACCAGAGAGGAGAGATGAACGCGAAGCCAGTGCGCATGATAAACCAAAACGGTTCCAATTACCACTATTGGCAGAGCAAGTCCAAGCATCGGTATGAGAACTTCGAGTGTTATCATTGTGGCAAGAAGGGTCACATCAAGCAGAACAGTTTCGCTTGAAAGAGAGAAGAATGACGACAAGGGAAGCAGAGCGAGAACACTACAATGACTCCCTCAAAACATAGAGGCGATGTGATCATTGTAGGTGATGAGGTTGTCATGAATCTCGCCTGCGATGACAACTCTGGCTGGTGGACTCGGGTGCTTTAGTGCACGTATCTCACAACATGGCACTATTTGCTACTTACACAACAGGCGACTGTGGAGTGCTGAAGATGGACAATGGAGATGTGTCGAAAGCAGTTGCCATTGGAGATGTGCATTTGAGGACAAAGACGGGTGCAGTTCTTTTTTGAAAGATGTTCGTCATGTCCCTGATATCCGTTTCAACCTGGTGTCGGTTGGAAGGTTGGATGACGAGAGTTTCTTCAATCTCATCGGGAACAGTCAGTAGAAGCTTTCCAAAGGTTCGATGGTGATTTCTAGAGGAAGCAAGAGGTCCGGACTCTACAATATGGAAGGGAGCGCACATGAGGTGAACGCAACTACTGATGCGTTTACCGAGTTGTGGCACAGACGGCTCAGCCATATCAGCGAGAAGGGGATAAGCTACTTGGTGAACAAGAAGGTGATTGCAGGGCTAAAGTCTACAAAATTGGAGAGGTGCGCGCACTGTTTGGCGGAGAAGCAAAATATGGTGTATTTCCAAAGTCACCCAAGTTCAAGGAAGTCGGCGTTGCTCGAGTTGATTCACTCGGATGTCTGCGGTCCTACGAAGGTAAAATTCATTGGTAGTGCCTCTTACTTTGTAACTTTTATTGATGATTGTTCCAGAAAGGTTTGGGTTTGTGCCTTAAAGAGCAAGGATCAGGTGCCGCCAACTTTCGAGGAGTTTCAGGCCTCCGTTGAAAGAAAAACGAACAAGAAGCTGTTATGTGTTCGGTCGGACAAAGGCGACAAATATATCGGCCCCTTTGATTCATACTACAGAGAGAAAGGGATACGACACCAGAAGACTCCGCCAAAGATACCTCAGCTCAATGGTGTAGCAGAGCGGATGAACAGGACGCTGATGGAGAGGGTACACTGCTTGCTGTCAGAAGCAAACTTGCCGGACAGCTATTGGGGTGAGGTTCTTTACACAGGTGCTTATATTATTAATTTATCTCCTAGTGCTCCTTTGCAGGGTGATGTACCTCACAAAGTGTGGTACGGAAAAGAGTCGTCATACAATCACCTGCGATTGTTTTGTTGCAAGGCCTTCGTGCATGTACCGAAGGACGAGAAATCCAAACTTTAGCCGAAGACGAGGCAGTTATGGTCGGGATGAGTGTAAACCCCCTGATTTTTCAAGAATTTTAAAATTAATTTTTCACAATTTTTCTGGAATTTTCTGAAATTTTTTATAGTTAAAACTAAGGTATTTTGAAATTAAATAAATTTTAAATGATGTTAATCAATATTAAAATATTATAAAAATAATATTTTAGGTGTAAAATGAAATATTAGACATAGGATAATTTTCCTGGAATTTATTGGACCCCGAAAATAATTTTAAAGACCTAAAAACTAATTATTTATTAAACCAAATTAAACCCTAGAATAAACTCGATTTATTTCCTCTGAACCAACCCGAACCGGACCGGACCCGGTCTAGCTGAACCGGGCCCAACCCTAGCGGGTCGGATCCGGGCCTCTTAGCCGACCCGACCCGTTAGGAAACCCTAACCCCCAACCCTTCGTTTCTCCGCCGGCTTCCCGTAACCACCGCCTGCCCCGCTCCCCGCGCCACTCGGCCTCCCCGCAACAGTCCCGGCACCGCTCCGCCTCCCAGCAACCGTCCCCGGCTCTTCTCCTCCCTCTCCTCCTATAAATACCCCCGTCTCCGCCTCGTCTCCACCGCCATCTCTCCTCTGTCACCACCCATCGCCACCTCCGTCCCCGACAGCCTCCGGCCTCCACCAGCGTTCACCATCACCACCACCACCAACACTCTCCCCGAGCACCACCTCCTCCACCCGAGCCCCGGCGAGTCGAGCCCGAGCTCCGCCGAGACCTTCAGCAGCAACTCCAGCGCCGCCTCTGCCTGCCGCCACCGCTTCGACCTCGCCGGCCGCCGCCGCAGCAGCAGCAGAACCTCGCCGAGTTCCTCCGGCAGCCCCGATCGACGCCTCGACGACTCAGCCGAGCCTCCACCAGTGCAGCTCCGGCAGCCCGAGCCACCACCAGAGCCGACGACCCAGGCCGACCTCGACCCAGCCGCTTCCTCCAGCTCCGGCGAAGCCTCCGGTGAGCCACGACGAAACCCTAGTTGTGCCGCGTTGTGTCGTGTCGCCTCGCGGACAGGGGGAATCCCAGTTTCTGCGGAGCCCTGTTCAGGTAGCCTTTTCTCTCTCCTTGCTGCCCCATTTCTCGTTTCGTCTGTTGTGACGCGAACCCTACGTGACCCTCTCGATGCCCGTGCAACCCGCTCGGTGTGTCGCGTCCTGTGGCGATCGCGAACTGCGATCCAAAAGCAGAAAAATATTCGCCCTGTTTTCCCCCGGAACTGAGCGTGCCCCGCCAAACGGGACGACTTGGTCGTGTGCGGACTTCACGCGCCGTCAATACGGACGTGTGAAATTTTGCGGAAGTTGATTTGGATATGCGTGCACACCGGAATCAACGCGTATCCGCCGATAACGCCCCGTATCGGTCATGTTCTAGAACTCGTTGTAACTTCATGTACACACGTCGTATCGAAATGAAACTTACGCCATCGGACTCGTAGCAATACGCTGGTCCTGTGACCCAAGTTTGGTTCGATTCTGAGAACGTTGACAAAATCGCGTATCGTGGGCCCCGCGGCTCCACTTGACGGGCGATTTTGTGATCAGCTCATCGGAATCCAGTTCTGGAAATTCTGTTGGGTACGTATCATCGTTCTGGACTTGTTGACACTAAGTTTGACAAATTTGAAGAATATTATCTCTGACACATTTTTCGGTGCGAAGCGACCTACATGTGGACTCTGCTTTAACCAGAAACTGTCATTTTTGTCCTTGTGTCCAAATTGGACTCAAGGACAGGCATTTCTAGCTATTTGATGTCTTCTGAATCTGATGGTGATGTCTATTTCAGCAACCGGAGGAGTCCCAGCAAATCCCGCTGATACCAGAACTACAGTTGGAGTCAGAACCCCAGGCAAGTGTACCTTGCCAAAACTTGCAGTACCTGCTTCATATTTTGTCTTAATTTATTTATATGGTGTACATGCTTAACCTAGGACCGTGTGACATTGCTTAGCGTCCGAATAATATTCGGGTGTCAACACTGTACGCAGAGTTGTGTAATGTCACCTAGAGATGGATATCGAGACCCTTTACATTCTCGTGCTTGCATTATCAAGTACGACATTGTAAACCCCCTGATTTTTCAAGAATTTTTAATTTGAATTTTTTACATTTTTTCTGGAATTTTTAGGAATTTTTTGTAATTAAAACCTAGACATTTGGTAATTAAATAATTTTTAATTATTGTTAATTAATATTAAAATATTATGGAAATAATATTTTATGGTATAAAATGGAAAACTGGACATAGGATAATTTTTTGTGAATTTATTGGACTCTGGAAGCATTTATAAAGCCCTAAAAACCAACGTAGAATTAAACCCTAATCAAACCCTGAAATAAACCGGGTTTATTTGAAATAAACCGAACCAAACACTGAACCGAACCAAACCGCTAAACCGAACCAGACCAACCCAGCTTAACGGGTCGGGTCGGATCCATCAAACCCGACCCGGACCCGAAACCCACACCGAAACCCTAAACCTAATTTGGGTCGGAATTACTGTTCCGACCCAGCGACGCGCCTATTTAAGCGCCTCGACTTCCGTGCCTAGCCGTCGCCGCCTTTCTCGACTTCCATGCCCCGCCTGCCGTTCCCCTCCGGCAGCGCCTGAGCCCACCTCGACGAGCCGCAGCGTCGCCCTCTCCTCTCTCCCTCTCCTCCGCTCGTCGTCCCCAACCACCCGACTCCCCTACCTGAGCCCCTCGACCACAGTCCCCCTCTCCTCCGCTTCCCCCGCTCGGCCCCGCTCCCCTCCGCCTATAAAACCTCCCCTTCACGACCTCCTCCGCCACGAATACCCCCGCCGGAACCCTAGCCTCCGCCACGAACATCCCCTGCCCACCTCTGCCTCGCCGCCGACGCCGCACCGCCCTCGCCACCTCCGCCCGCCTCCTCAGGCGGCTCCCCCGACCCAGCAGCATCCAGCAGCAGCTGTCCCGGCACACCTCCGGCCGCCCGAGCTCCTGCGCCACCTCCGGCCCTCGCCGCCTCCGCTGCCCCCAGCCTCCCTCCGGCCGCCAGCAGCCACCCAACTCCGGCGAAGCCCCAAAGCCTAACCCTAGAACTCTGACACGTCGTGTCGACACGGACACGAAAATCTCGGTTTTCGGAGCTCTGTTCAGGTACCCATTTCTCTCTCCTCGCTGCCCCATTTTCGGTTACGTCTGTTGCAACGCGAACCCTGCGTGACCTTCTCGATGCCCGTGCGACCCGCTCGGTGTGTCGCGTCCTGTGGCAATCGTGAACCGCGATCCAAAAACAGGAAAAACAATGCCCTGTTTCACCCCGAAACTGAGTGCGCCCCGCCAAACGGGACGACTTGGTCGCACGCGGTCTTCACCGAAATGTGCGCGCCGTTGATATGGACGTGTAGGATTTCGTAGAAGTTGATTTAGATGTGCGTGCACACCGGAATCAACGCGTATCCGTCGACAATGCCCCGTATCCGCCTATTCTGGAACATGCTATAACTTTATGTACACACGCCGGATCGAAACGAAACTTATGCCATCGGACTCGTAGCAATACGCTGGTCCTGTGACCCAAGTTTGGTTCGATTCTAAGAACATTGACAAAATCGCGTATCTTGGGCCCCACAAGCTCCACTTGACGGACGATTTTGTGATCGGCTCATCGGAATCCAATTCTGAAAGTTTCGTTGGATTCGTATCAACGTTCCCGACTTGTTGACACTAAGTTGGACGAATTTGGAGACCTTTGACCTGACACCGTTTTCGGTGCAAAGCGGCCCACATGTGGACCCCACTTTGATCCGAAATTGTCATCTTTGCCCCTGTGTCCAAATTGGACTTAAGGACAGGCGTTTCTAGCTATTTAATATTTTCTGAATCTAATGATGATGTTTATTACAGCAACCGGAGTAGTACCTGCAAATCATACTGAAGCCAGAGCTACAGTTGGAGCCAGAACCCCAGGCAAGTGTACCTTGCCAAACTTTGCAGTCTTGTTATATATTTTTCTTGATTCTTTTACATTGTTGTGCATGCTTGACCTAGGACCGTGTGACTTACTTAGCGTCCGATTAATAGTCAGGTGCCAACACCATACGTGGAGTTGTGTATTGTCATCTAGAGATGGACATTCGTGACCCTTTACATCCTCGTACTTGTCTTATCAAATCTTTCTGAGATATTCATGGTGATTCTGTATAGGATACAGGTTTATGACATATACAGTTTATATGCTTAGATTATATCCTGACTGGTTGCATTAGTTATGGTCTTGCGTGACATGGACATATACATCGTGAACTGTGACGTTAGATTACATTGGGTGGGGAGAGTATTACCATATAGAGGCTGATTATATTATATATATTATCATCTAGAAGTGTCCTAGTATCTGACACAGAGCTTTGGCACAAGTTTTGGCCCTTCGAGAGAATACTGCTATGGGTTTTTCCGACACTGATCCTGTAGTAGTCTCAGCCCGAGTATGACTAAAACTCTCAACTTGCATATCACTTAGCTGGTTATATATTTATCCTATTGTTCATTTATTGCTGCACTATATTTATTTTGGCTTGTATTATCTGTACCTTGCTATGTCCCTTGAGGACCTAGATCCGGATTATGTCCCCAGTATTAGCTGACGAGATCTATCTCGAGGTATACGGGACCGGAGAATTAGCATTAGCAGAAGCAGGCGCATACATTGGAGTAGAACCAGGATCTGAGGACGAGATCGTGCCAGAGGACTCCTCCTGAGTATTGGCTTGAGATACTCATTTATTTCTGTTTCTAGTTATTTTATTTCCAGTCTATTGCATTGATGTATGAGACTTGTTCTCGGATTGTTCTCCGAGACACTTTTATTGAGACTTGTTAGTTTATATTTATTTGCATTGATTCTGGCATTGATCTGTGATTATCTGTTATGGATGAGATTAGTATAGAATGTGACTTGTATCATTGGACCTATTTATTATTGTACTACAACTTAAGTATGCCCCGATGGATCCATTAAATTGGGTTTGTCCATCGGTGCGTGCTGCTGGCCATTGCCACGTGTCTGGTCCCACGGTATTTTGGGACTGGGGCGTGACAGACATACCTCAGGACACCTGACACTATTCATGAGACAGAATCTTCCTGAAATATTCATGGTGATTCTGTATAGGTTACAGGTTTCATGACATATTCTTTTGCTTAGATATTATATGACTTGATGTATTAGTTATGATCATACGTGGCATGGATATGAGACGTCGTGGACATGAGACGTATGATTACATAGGGTGGGGAGAGTCACACAGGCTAAAAGTTGATTATATTATGACGGCGTCTTAGTCTCTCTCCGAGCTAGACAACTGCATGATATCTCTGCTACCGGCTCCCCGACACTGAGCTTGTACTGGTCTCAGCCTGAGTTCTAGTGATGCTCTCATCTTGCATATCACTTAGCTGGTTATATAGTTTATCCTTTTGATTGATTATTATTGCACTGTATTTATTTATGGCATGAGTTATTTTGTACCTTGCTATGTCCCCTGAGGACCTGGATCCGGATTATGTCCCCAGGATTAGCAGACGAGATCTATCCCGAGGTATACGGGACCGGAGCATTAGCAGGAGCAGAAGCAGGAACAGGTGCATACATTAGAGCAGTACCAGGAACCGAGGACGAGGTGATTGCCGAGGATTTCTCCTGAGTATATGCTTCTTCTATACTCAGTCTTTGATGCTATTAAAATTCTTGTTTAATGAACAGTTGTATCAGACTTGTTATTGGGTTATTTCCCGATTTATTTACTTGTGACTTGATGATGATTATATTTCACTTTGTTGATATTGATGTATTCATTTCTTTGGATGAGATTAGTAGGCCTTTATTGTTATACTAGAGCTTAAGTATATCCGGATGGGTCTATTAAATTGGGTTTGCCCATCGGTGTGTGCTGCTGGCCATTGCCACGTGGCTAGTCCCTCGATATTTTGGGACTGGGACGTGACATGGTTTTTGTGGTGGCCCATGCAGGTCAACGACTAAATTGTTCGATTTTAACTTAGGGATCGAGCAAGCCTGCAATAAGATAGGATAAGTTTTTAGGATCTCATCCACTTACTTGAAATCGTTCTTGATATCTATCTCGGATTTAAATTAATTTCTTGATTTACATCCTGCCTTGATTCCTGTGCGCCTCTTATTTTTTATTTTGGATGCAGAGTAATGGATCCATAGCAAATGACGAGACTCCTGCAAGATCACCACGAGATGCTGTGGTAACCAACGAAGAGGAAGTAACACTAGTAGGAGAAGGACAATCATCTCAACAAAGCAATCAAGCAGATCAGCACTCTTCCAGCAGGCTCAGCAGCAGGAGAGGAATCGACTGCAAGGACGTGGACAAGCTCTGGCGATGACTTTGGAGAACGCGCAGACTCTTGGAGTAGCTAATGCGCGTAAGTTTTCGTAGCTATCTGTTTCTAGTCTTATTTTAGCTCGTGCATATTGGTTCGTGACCTTAGCCTTAACCTGGTAATTTTGAACTTGCTAATAATTAATAATCTAGTATGTTTTATAATTGATAATCTAGTTTCTCTAAACTGTAGTTTTCTAGATATTCTTCCCTCTGGAAATTGCATAACTTCCATTGCTTAGGAAAATGATGTTTTCATTCCCTATGTGCTTTTGCTTAAACCCTCATCCTTTGATTCTCCTTGATCATGAATCTTGATGGTGATGTGCTTCGAACAATGCTTGCATCCGTGTCATCTCTGTTGACCGGTTATTCTTTGATTGCGAGGACGCAATCCTCTTAAGGGGGATAGATTGTAAATCTTCAGATTTTTCAGGAATTTTAAAATTAATTTTTCATAATTTTTCTGAAATTTTCTGAGATTTTTAATTAAATAAAACTAAGGTATTTTGAAATTAAATAATTTTTAAATGATGTTAACAATATTAAAATATTATGAAAATAATATTTTTAGGTGTAAAATAAAATATTAGACATAGGATAATTTTTCTGGAATTTATTGGACCCCGAAAACAATTTTAAAGACCTAAAAACTAATTATTTATTAAACCAAGTTAAACCCTAGAATAAACCCAGTTTATTTCCTCTCCAAGCCGCCACCGCTTCGACCTCGCCGACCGCCGCAGCAGCAGCAGAACCTCGCCGAGTTCCTCCGGCAGCCCCAATCGACGCCTCGACGACTGAGCCGAGCCTCCACCAGCGCAGCTCCGGCAGCTCGAGCCACCACCAGAGCCGACGACCCCAGCCGACCTCGACCCAGCCGCTTCCTCCACCTCCGGCGAAGCCTCCGGCGAGCCACGACGAAACCCTAGATGTGCCGCATTGTGTCATGTCGTCTCGCGGACACGAGTAATCCCAGTTTCTGGGAGCCCTGTTCAGGTAGCCTTTTCTCTCTCCTTGTTGCCCCGTTTCTCGTTCTTCTGTTGTGATGCGAACCCTGTGTGACCCTCTCGATGCACGTGCAACCCGCTCGGTGTGTCGCGTCCTGTGGCGATTGCGAACTGCGATCCAAAAGAAGAAAAATATTTGCCCTATTTTTTCCTGAAACTGAGTGCGCCCCGCCAAACGGGACGACTTGGTCGTGTGCAGACTTCACCGAAAGGTGCGCGCCTTCAATACGGACGTGTGGAATTTCGCGGAAGTTGATTTGGATGTGCGTGCACACCGGAATCAACGCGTATCCGCCGACAATGCCCCGTATCGGCCATGTTCTAGAACTCGTTGTAACTTCGTGTACACACGTCGGATCGAAACAAAACTTGCGCCATCGGACTCGTAGCAATACGCTAATCCTGTGACCAAGTTTGGTTCGATTCTGAGAACGTTGACAAAATCGCGTATCATGGGTTCGGCTCCACTTGATGGGCGATTTTGTGATCGGCTCATCGGAATCCAGTTCTGGAAGTTCCGTTGGGTTCGTATCATTGTTCTGGACTTGTTGACACTAAGTTTGACGAATTTGGAGAACATTGTCTCTGACACATTTTTTGGTGCGAAGCAGCCCACATGTGGACTCCGCTTTGACCAAAAACTGTCATTTTTGCCCTTGTGTCCAAATTGGACTCAAGGACAAGCGTTTCTAGCTATTTGATGTCTTCTGAATCTGATAGTTATGTCTATTTCAGCAACCGGAGGAGTACCAGCAAATCCCGCTGATACCAGAACTACAGTTGGAGTCAGAACCCCAGGCAAGTGTACCTTGCCAAAACTTGCAGTACCTGCTTCATATTATTATCTTAATTTATTCATATGTTGTATATGCTTAACCTAGGACCGTGTGACATTGCTTAGCGTCCGAATAATATTCGGGTGTCAACACTGTATGCAGAGTTGTGTAATGTCACATAGAGATGGATATCGAGACCCTTTATATTCTCGTGCTTGCATTATCAAGTACGACATACCTCAGGACACCTGACACTATTCATGAGACAGAATTTTTCTAAAATATTTATGGTGATTCTGTATAGGTTACAGGTTTCATGATATATTCTTTTGCTTAGATATTATATGACTTGATGTATTAGTTATGATCCTACGTGGCATGGACATGAGACGTCGTAGACATGGGACGTATGATTATATTGGGTGGGGAGAGTCACACAGGCTACAGGTTGATTATATTATGACGGCGTCTTAGTCTCTCTCCGAGCTAGACAACTGCATGATATCTCTGCTACCGGCTCCCCGACACTGAGCTTGTACTGGTCTCAGCCTGAGTTCTAGTGATGCTCTCATCTTGCATACCACTTAGCTGGTTATATAGTTTACCATTTTGATTCATTATTGCTACACTGCATTTATTTATGGCATGAGTTATTTTGTACCTTGCTATGTCCCCTGAGGACCTGGATCCGGATTATGTCCCCAGGATTAGCATACGAGATCTATCTCGAGGTATACGAAACCGGAGCATTAGCAGGAGCAGAAGCAGGAACAAGTGCATACATTGGAGCAGTACCAGGAACCGAGGATGAGGTGATTGCCGAAGATTTCTCCTGAGTATATGCTTCTTCTATACTCAGTCTTTGATGCTATTAAAATTCTTGTTTAATGAACTGTTGTATCAGACTTGTTATTGGGTTGTTCTCCGATTTATTTACTTGTGACTTAATGATGATTATATTTCACTTTGTTGATATTGATGTATTTATTTCTGTGGATGAGATTAGTAGGCCTTTATTGTTATACTACAGCTTAAGTACATCCTGATGGGTCCATTAAATTGGGTTTGCCCATCGGTGTGTGCTGCTGGCCATTGCCACGTAGCTAGTCCCTCGATATTTTGGGACTGGGGCGTGACAATGAGTTTGGCTATAGACTCTACGACCCAGTGGAAAGAAAGCTCTACAGAAGCAGGGACGTGGTATTCGTCGAGGATCAGACCATGACCAACCCTCAAGATTCCGAGATGCCTTTTGAGGTTGAGGAATTGCCTTATTGTCCTTTGGCACGGTTGAAGAGTTAGCAGGAGTGGATGAAGGCCATGCAGGAGGAGATTAGTTCCTTGGAGGCCAACTCTACTTATGATCTGGTATGGTTACCAAAGGATAATAAGGCTTTAATGAATCGATGGGTGTACAGAGTGAAGCAGATAGATGATGCTACTCGTCCTCGATACAAAGCGTGGCTTGTAGTTAAAGGCTACGGTCAGCGAAAAGGCATAGATTGTGATGAGATCTTTTTGCCAGTCATCAAGCAGTTGTCTATTCGAGTGGTACTAACATTAGCAGCCAGTTTTGACTTGGAAGTCGAGCAAATGGACGTAAAGACGTCATTCCTCCATGGGGATCTTGAGGAGGAGTTGTACATGGAGCAGCCAGAGGGATTCTGTGAGAAGGGCAAGTTACTGTCACTACCACATTTTCTAAGAAATGATATTTTAGTAATTTTATATTTAATTAAATATTGTGTATGTTAGATAATTATTTGTTGTATTATTTAATTTTGTTAGATAATTATTTGTTCTTTCCTCTTTTCATTCGAAAACTAGATATAGAATTTTTCTCAACTAAATTTTTTTATTCCACATCTTTTTTCCTACCAAATTTTGTCCCAATTCTTTTCCAAATCACCATTGGAGACTAGTGGAGCAAGGATCTAGAAGGAGGAAGTAAGGATCTACAAAGAGGAGCAATAATCTATAAGTTGGAGGCCAATTTTATCATATTTGGAGGTTTCATTGGGAATCCATCTTCCAATAGGTATAATTCAGTTTTTTCCTTAATTTAGGTTCTAAATCTAAGATTTAACCATGATAAATTAACCCATATGCATAGGCTACCCATAGGATTTGGTTTTGTGTTCATAGGAGGCCTATTGAGAAAGTTATGGTACTTTTTGTGTCAATTTTGGGAGAATTTTGAGATTGACACTTGTTTTGTGTGTCAATTGGTCCTATAGATCAATTTGGCATGTGCTTATGTGTTTGGGGATAGTGTCATGTCCATAATTGGGTACGTGTAGGTCGTATCCCAACAATTTGGTGATACATTTTGATTTGGGAGTTTTTCCTCCGACACGGAACTTTGTGCATATCATATTTTGACACAGACACGTAGATTTGTGTTTGACTTTTCGTATTATTCATAAATAATATATTAGACCTGCTCGTGTCCTTCGGGGTACGTTTGGATGTGGGATGGACTCGTGTCGCAAGCGTATCATAGATCTAGTGTGATACGAGTGTGATACACTCCATGTGTTTGTGCAATTTATTTCTAGATCTATTTTCATTGTTCTTAGTCATTATAATATGTAATTATATGCATGTATATATATATATATATATATATATATATATATATATATATATATATATATATATATATATATATATATTTATGTGTTAGTGTATCATATATTTATGTATCTATGTGTTATGTATATATGTAGCTATACTTTTACATATGTAAATAGTATTAAATATAGTAGTGTATATATGTATATGTTATGTGTATATATATGTTATCTATATATATATTTGTATGTTATATATATATATATATATATATATATATATATATATATATATATATATATATATATATATATATACACGTATATGTGATGATTTGAATATATATATATATATATATATATGATACTATATCTATAATATGTGTATGTTATACTATATGTATTATTGTAGAGATGTATATACATATATATAGATGAGCATGTGTATATATATAAATATATGTAGTTAGTATATATATTAATATATATATTGTATATGTTTTGGTGCATAAGAGTGAGAGAGGGGCATTTCAGCGATAGCAGCGTATTAGCAACAGCAGCAGCAGCACATTAGCGACAGCAGCAGTATTTGCAACAGCAGCAGCAACCTTCAGCGACAGCAACAGCAGCATTAGCAACAGCAGCTGTAACCTTAGCAACAACAGCAGTATACAACAGACGCAGCGGCTTTAGCGACGGGCAGCAGCAGCTTTTCAGCGACACTTTTGCGGTTATATATATATTTATGTATTATTTATAGATAATAGATATATATATATAGTATTGATGTATATATATATTCCTAATTGGTATTTGTGCATTAGTATACTATATTTTTAGTAGTTGGTTGTTAGCATATAGTTATTAATGGGTAGTTAGTATATATATGAAGTTTTGGCAATTACCTTGAGATACCAAGGTAAGTATCAAGGTATTTGGGGATGCCCAAGGTATTGGGTTTGAGTATCAAGATGAGTGTCTAGTAGTGTGATACCGAGTTGGTTCGAAACCTAGGTATCCATATAGCTTTTGGTAATTAGGATTTATATATTTAATATTGTTTGATATGTACATATGTGATATTTCATATCTCCTATTTGCGTATCATGAGATACAATATCCTAGTATCCTAAGATGTAGCTTGTATGACCTAGATTCTTAGTGTATAAATCCAACATCATTGGGATAGACTCATGCAACCTAGAAATAGGTAGTTTGACCGAGATTGACCAGTTTGACTTAGAGTTGACCTAGTTTGACTATTTTGACTTAGAAATGGCTTGTTGACCTAGAAGTTGACTAGTTTAACTTATTTTCTTTCTGAAACCTTGTATTGATATTATATTCCATATCTAGGTCTTCGAGGCACCGTATCAAACATTTGTGGGACTATACACCAGAATTCAGGCGAGTACATTCTCTGATAGTTTCTCATTTATGATATCCTCTATGTTCATTGTATCTAGTGTAGATATTCTTGTTTTCTTGACACGATGGTTATACGGATAGGTATATTCGGATCTCGTCATGTGATGTTATTCCTTGGTATATGGTATATCTTATGCAAGCCTTATTTCATTGATTATCTTGTATATGTACAGACACTGATTCTCGGGAAGACTAGCTATCTTCTTGGAGAATCTTGTGCCATAGCGTACCATGGTTGGATCTACTATACCAGTCGGGGGTGAAGAGTATTTTAGTGTAGATATGTGATCATACCCTTCTTGTTCATATCTTATTTCTTGTGAGTGTTGATCATACACCGCACGTATGATTAACCAGGCTATTATACTCTTGTACAAGTTTTTAAGCCGATCACATGTTAAAGCTAGTACTCACACACTTAGTCATTAGTATTCTTGTTCATTGTCATATTGTTCATTATTGTATTTATTCCAGTATTTTCTTATTGTATATCTCTTGTATCTATTATTGCGTCTTGTATATTCATATCTATTTACTGTTACATAGTTTTAAATATTGATTAGAACTGCTGTTAGAGATGTACTCTACTCCTTTCCTTACTGGATATATTTTTTTCAGATGACACTGAGGAGTGGTACCCTACACATTACGGACCTCAGGATGTTGTGGGCTTAGAGTCAGAGACCCTGGCTCAGAAGGGCCTTATCCCGACTGAGACAGATGACCCGGGACTTGTAGCTTCTTAGTATTCTTTTGTATTGGATTTGTCTCCAGCTTATTTTGTTAGTATTCTTCAGACTCAGTGATGTTATGATTTGACTCATAATTTGTATGTGACTATTCTATTCTTTATCATATCCGTGCTCGTTTCCATCTTAGATCTGTGATTGAGTATATTATTATTGTTGGTGGTTCATTATATTGCTAGATAGATTACCCAGACATCGTTCTACCGGTGATTCTGCGACGTAGGCTGGGCGTTGTTCCCGACTTGCAACCCTACATCGGGTGCGGGTCGTGAAAGTTACACTTGGTCTGTCAGTTGAGGAAGAGCTGTCTGAAGCATGCTCCGAGGCAGTGGTATAGGAAATTCGAGTCGTTTATGGGGGAGCAAGGTTACGCACGGACGACGTCAGACCACTGTGTATTTGTGAGGTACTTTGCCGAGGATGATTTTATCATTTTACTGCTCTATGTTGATGATATGCTAATGGTGGATCGGTGTCACGCCCCAGTCCAAAAACGTATGGGACCAGACACGTAGCAATGGCCAGCTGGTACGACTCCGTAGGGCTTTTCAATTTAATGGACCTGACGAAGCGCACTTACGCTGTCCACGGTCAAGTGATCCAATTAACAATCTAATTCTAATATGCAGCAAGTAAACTAAATCTCAATCTATGGTAAATAAATCTCAAGAAAGAACGATATGCATCATCAGTCTGCAGCCCAATAATACATCCGTTCGAATAGACCAAAAGAACAACATAGGTCTATAAACACTAGGCTATAAAAGCATAATAAAAAATAGAAAGTAGTGCATGACTGTAATAGCTAAAAATGTAAAGATATCTGCAATGATATCCACACTCCACTATATCAAACATCCTGCAACTGCACAAGTAACCTGGAAGGTAACCAGGTCCTCAAAGGGACGTAACAAGATACAAAAATACATGCCATAAAGTAAATACTGTAAAAACTCGAGGGTGAACTAACCAGCTACGTGAAATATAATTTGAGGACAACTTAGTGTGTATGAAAAGTGTAGGCTAGACATATGCTGACGTAATTCACCAATCGCCGTGACTGGCTAGTATATGCCACATATGCCCCCATAACAAGGGCACTATACAATATAATAACGTCCAGCTCCGAGGAGCGTGGTATCTGTATAAGTAATAACGTCCAACGTTCTCTAGAGTGTAGTATCTGCAAAACCACAAGTAACGTCCAACACTCTAAAGAACGTGGTATATGCATAAATATATACGTTCGTATCACTCCGAAGAACGCGGTATCTGTATAAAGGAGGTGGGTGTCCCATACGCCTACTAGTTGTCCTCCCCGTCCAAGGGCAATGTATAAGTCGCGAATACGACGTGGACATCTCGTACTATAATGCAAGTCACTAAAGAAATATACAACTAAGCTAAATACCGTCAAACGTGCTGCTCATACCGATAGCCAGTCAAGCATGAAGCACGTGTCCCTACATGAACTCACTCTGTGCAATGCAAAGATACGTGTCAAGGCCTGGAGAGTCATATTGATAAATCTACAACTTTATGTGCGTCCATTAGACACTAGGTCCGACACAAGTCCTAATGTCAACGCCTTCGTTGACTGCACCCGAGTCTTTCTCGGACGGGCACAGTTATATAATATTAAAATAATAAAATATGCAACTAAGTAATAACTGAATTTAAATAGTACAACAAGGCAAGGTATACTTGCCTGGGTCCTCAAGCTGCGAGTGCCAATAACCTGCTCCCGAAGTCTTGTAGGACGATCCAATGGTCCTATATATATATATATATAATACAATACAATATAGCATCAATCATTACACTAGCACACACACAAACACGATTACACCAACTCAGAAACTACGCAAGGCAGGGGTGGTACTGGTCAACAAGCAGGGTCAAGTGTGCACCTAAATGCACGAGCGTCATGTTTTCAAATACTGTACAAAATTAGACAGTCGACTCACTAACACGTCTAGCCAGTACGTCAGTGTACGCAAGCCAGTCAACTCACAATTTCTCAGGGTCATACAGTCAAATGGAAATACGGGATATCCATAAATAACACTTATGGTCATAAGCAACTAAGTATATATATTACAATCATAACTAGTATTAGCATTTAATTACCATAGAATATATATATATATATATATATATATATATATATATATATATATATATATATATATATATATATCAAACTAATTATTAAACACACGTACGCACGCACACGCATACTAGTTACTGGGTTCACCGACACGGGTCTGCAATCACATCAACTAAACTGAACCATCATGAAATGATATGCTAAACCCTATACTATTCACACATGCACATATACACAATATTAAAGAAGTGGGGACAGGTTCAAACCTCGGGGTACATGTGATCGAAGAAGGTGCTCGAACTCCGGCTAGGGTGGTGATGATGACGATGATGTTGATGATGATGATGGTGGTGATGATGATGGTAATAATGAAGGTGATGCTGATGAAGGTGATGATGATCGTGATGATGATGGTAATGATGAAGGTGATGCTGAGGATGTTGATGATGATGTTGATGATGATGATAATGATAAGGGTGATGATGGTGATGATGATGATGATGACGAGGATGATGATGGTGATGATGATGAGGTTGTTGATGATGCTCTGGGGATAGCTGGAGAGGAGAGCTCAGGCGAGGGCGCTGTTGTCGAGGGGAGAACGGGGTGGTTGTGGCGGTCGGTTCAGTCGACTCCGGCGGAGACTACGGTCGGAAAAAAGAGGAGATGGAGAAGAAGAGGGTGTCGGCTGTGGAAGTTCAGGCGAGGGGTGTTCAGGTGTTGGCGTGGAGGAGAACGTCGGAGGAGGATGGCTCGAGAATGGTGGAGAAGGATGGCTCAGGCGGGGAGGGTCACCGGAGATGATGAAGACGATGGTGATGGTGTCTGCGGTGGTGTTCAGGGGATGTCGAGTAGGAGGAGACGTCTGGTGGAGGCGGTCGTTCAGGCAAGAGGATCGGGGAGGACTGAGGCGGTGGTATAGATGAGGTCCAAGCGGTCGTTCTCGGCGAAGGAGGAAAGAAGTTGGGGAAGGTGCAGTCGGCTGAGGAGGAGAAAGTGGAGTTCTGCTGTGAAGGCGGGGGACTCGGCTGTGGCACTGTGGTGCTCGGCGGAGGACTGGCTGGGGAGTCGGGAAGGAGAACAGGGAGGAGGGGACGATGGAGGTCGAGACGGTGGAGGGTGTTGGCTGACAGGCGAGGGCTCGGTATGGGGATTGGTTGTGGTCGAGGTCATAGAGCGGGTGGTTGTAGTGGTAGACTCGGGGTCAAGTCAGGCTGGGATGGCCGGGGAAGAGACTGCTCCGGCGGGGAAGGTTTAGGGTTAGGTTTGAGTTTGAATTATTGTGATGTAGGTGGTGATGGAAATAATAGAGGAAATGAGAGGTTTGCATGAGGGAGATGATGGGTGCTAGCCTAGGGATTAGGGCCGGCCATGTGTCTCATTGGGATAGGGTTGGAATTGGGAAAAGGGGTTAGGATGAGCTATATTTGTAGGAAAGTGTGTGTGGTGAGGATGTTGCTCCATTTTAAATGGAGGGTCAAGATTACTCATGGAGGAAAGTGTCTAATCAAAAAAAAAGAGGAGAGAGGGAAAGAGTGGACCGGTCAAAGAGGGGGATGAGGTTTTCTTCATTGGCCTTGACCAATAGGATGGTGACACATCATTGCACTTTTGCATAAAAGTCCCCAACAATTGAAAAATTACACAGAAAGTGGATATTGGGATTGGATGAGGCAAAACACCATATTTGGAGTGATGTAGTGGATGAAAAGGGTGTGTGGTATTTAGTATGAGTCTTGAGGGTGTGAATAGGGGTTTGATTTGGTGTTGGGTCTAATTTTGGGTGAGGTTGGGTCCTTACACCAATTTAATTAAAATTAGTGTAAATGGTACTCTTTAATTTATTGGAAGTACATAGAATTAAAATTAGGTGGGACACAAGTGTCATGGACGTAGAAGACTCAGAATAGAATATTGTCATAAATTGGGTTGTACAAAATGGGTCGAGGTTGTGTCTCCAATTTTGATTGGAATGGACAATGATGCAAAGTTGGATTTATTAAAATTTAAGAACGGACGCTTGTAACGAATATTGTGCGACTAAAATGAAGCACAAAGGAGGATATTTATGAGTTATACAAGGGTCAGAATGGGAGGCTGGCTCGTCTAGGAAAAGTGTGTGAAATTTGTTGGAAAGCAAATGCTAGTGTAGCGCTCCAAATATCGAAGTAACGGTAAGGTGCACAAAGTGTTACGAATATTTCACAATAATCTAAAACACTATGATTTAAATACCAATTGGCTTCAAACTAACCCTAGTCTCTTGATCTAAGCCAAGTAGACCTAAATTTGATCGAGAGATTTTACATTCGGAATGCCACTAGGATAGCGGAGTTAAAGCGGCAACTGGGCACGGCCTTCTCTATGAAGGATTTAGGCGCAGTGAAGACTATTTTTGGGATGGAGATCAGCTGTGAGAGAGAGAGAGAGAGAGAGAGAGAGTCCAAGCTGCTACACTTGTCCCAAAAGAAGTACATTCACTGGGTACTTCAGCGTTTCGGGATGGACGGGTCGAAGAAAGTGAATAACCCCCTTGCGGTTCACTTTAAGTTCACTGAGGAGAAGTGTCCATATACCGAGGACGAGAAGGAAGATATGGAGCGGGTTCCATATGCCTCATCTGTGGCATATCTTATGTATGATGTCACGCCCCGGTCTCGTAAGGGCCGGTCGTCCTAGCTTGGTCCTTACGGAATCGATCATCCTTGCTTGGGCGCGATGTCGTGCAAGCCTAAGTTGCGCTTGCACAAAACATAGTACCTGCACAAGACACAAGTCAGATAAAAATATACATATAAGCACGGAATATAAATATAGAGAACCAAAGTGGAACCCATTTGATAGGAACATAAAATACTTTCTTTATTGAATACTTGAAGGTTGGATTACAAAGTACTTGCTTAGCTGAGTTATAAAATATGTCATAAATGGCTTACAAACCCAAAATTAGCCACAATGCCCCTAAATAATATCCTTTTAATATGACCAAAAATTAAAATACCTAGCAGAAGAAGAGCTTACACACTGGAGAGGAAAGCCTTAGGAAGCAGCACGAGCATGGTTCCACTTGAAAGGATGCGCTCCTAAAGCTTCAAAATGCTTGTCAAACTCTCGCTTCCAGAACTTGAAGATTTGTCCACAAATGTGGGTCAGTACTACAACATGTATTGGTGAGCGACCGTGGCCAAACTCACCTAGCAATCCATATTAAGTAAACATGTGAAGCTAGCATTATTAGGTGATCTTTCTAGTTGTCTAGTTTCTTTTTAACAATCCATGCTAGAAAACATAAACAATAGATAGACTACGCATATGATAAATCTTACTCACGGTCAAGCGGTTATCCCTATAGCAAACACAAAAGTTAGCAACAATTTGCATATATGTATATAACGCATGCATCTGTGTTGGCATCAAGTGTGCATATAAGGTAAACTTATCATGCGGCCTAACTACATGATGGTCCATGGGAAATCCATGCTATATAGACATGAACACCCTCCTGATCGCGAGGACTTTATTTTCTCAGCGTGTTCCTCTGATCTCCCCTAGGGCGAACGATCTCTAGTGCCCCAGGAACCGTTCGTGGGATTACCCTTGTGCACAAGTTGTCTAAAGACCGATGCATGGTATGCAACTCTATCATATAAACTCTTACTATGCAGCAGTTAGACTATGAAAGAACATCTTTATCTCTTTACTCTTTTCTCTGGTAACCCGTGCGAGGTTTCTCTAAACATCTCTTGTGCAGCAATTGAGTAAGGAACAAATATACGTCTATTTGAACAAGCATTTGCAATAATTATATATATATATATATATATATATATATATATATATATATATATATATATATATATATATATATATATATATATATATCAAGCATGCAATTCATCTCTTTTAGCTTATCTCGTTTAGTGAGGCATCATTAGCATAGGAACGTGCAACTCGTGCAGAAGAGATCATTTTTTATTAAAGCATATGGACTGAACGATTCATCGAAGGGCCTAGGCCACTCACCAATTGAATCGAACGAGAGGAAGCCTTATGCAACGATCACTTTTTGGTTATGCGTCATAAAATTACAATAATACTTGGTTAGCATCATTCGATCTCTTTCTCTTACGATTCGAAATGAATGCGCAAGCGAGAAAAGCGAATCATAAAAACCAAGTTATCGAAAGCAAGACAAAACACAAAGCAACACAAAACCAAGCAGTAAAACAACCAACGAAAACTCTTGGACTCGTTCCAATAGAAGTTGTTCCATCAGTTTGAAGGGTTCATTGCATTTCGTCCGTGTTGATTTAACGGTAAGATTTTTCCGAGACTCGATTCTCAACCGAGTCAAAGTTACAAGTGTTCCATAAGTGAACCGCTGGAGGCGGGGTATTACATATTACCCACCGAGAAAAAAAATCGTCCTCAAAACTTAAGAGATCAAGGAGTCAAGAAATAATACATCAAGAGGTCAAAGGAATCAGACTCACTAACATCGTGCCCGCTCTCATCGCGCTCAATATTCAGCTGATACACTCTAGCCCTTCCCATCTGATCAGTCTGCCAATTGGCTGGGATTTGAGCGGGATTCTGATTCTTCCCATGTTCTGTATTGTCCACTTGGTTCTCTAGAACCCTTCTCTTGTTCTGACAATCTCTGAAGCTATGGCCCCTCTGACCACAGTTGAAGCACTCTCTATTTTTAGTGCGACGGTTTTCAATGCTATGGCCCCGTCGGCCACAGAAGGTGCACACTTGAACAGGGCACTGCTCACCTTCTATCTTCTTCTCCCCATATTGGTATCTTTTGACAGGAGGGTTTCGAGAAACTGGCGCCTTCTCGGAAGCACTCCGTGGCACATATTGCTCATTCTGAACCGATGTCTCAAAAGCTTTTATGTAGGAGGTACATTCACGTTTCATAATATTTTTCCTGAGGCCGTCATTCAAACCCTTAATAAATTTGTGTGTACGGCCCTCTCGTTAGGAATCAACGAGCTAGCGAACTTAGCAAGTTTGGAGAATTCTGACTCATAGTCCTCGACAGACTTGCTCCCTTACTTAAGTTCGGTAAACACATCTTCCTTTCTCTGTCTAATGGCTGGTGGAAGGTATTGCTCCTATAATGCTTCCTTGAACATTCCCCAAGTGATTTTGCCATCTTGGCGTCTTGTGGCAAGATCATGTTTCTTGATCTTCCACTAATCGTATGCTCGTAACCGCAGATGCATGACTGCACACGCCACCCTCTTGTTCACAGGTATCCCAGCAAATTCAAACAAGTCCTCCAACTTGGCGACCCAGTCCATCATCTTATCTGGCGCGGTCCTGCCTTCGAACTCAGGAGGGTTCAACTTCAGAAACTCAGCACCTTTAAAGGTAGACTTCCTGGCTGCCTGCGGAGGCTCATCATCTTCTGCTACGTCTGCTTCTCAAGACGCGGGGGCAGCTGCCACAGATGTCGCGATGGTTCCCGATGCATTGTTATTGGCGACCAAGGTTGTTACTATCTGAGTCAAAGAGTCTAACTACTTCTGTTGTGCTATGGCTCGAGCATCAGCCCATTGCTGCTGAGCCTCAAATCGATCATGTTGGGCATTGAATTGTTCTTGTTGATTTTCAAACATGCCAATCAGCCTATCAATTTGTTCATCACTCGCGTCCGTTGTGTGCGATGTCCCTGAATTACTCGCTTTCGGCATCTTGCTACAAAAGAAGGTAGCTTGCATTAGTCTCATCACATATTATGGACTTATTGTATGGGTCATTAGGTTTCCATGCTCTTCAAGATCGGGATATTTAACACCTTCAATTTACTTATATATATCCGCAACCATTTTTAAAATATGGGACTTTTGAAATCACTTGAAAACTTATATCATTTTTGAAAACAATATTTGAAGAGGCCAAGGACGTAAATCCATGCTCTGATATCATCTTGTAATGTCCCGATCCCGTAAGGGCCAGTCGTCCTCTCTTGGTCCTTACGAAATCGATCATCCTCGCTTGGTCCTTACGGAACCGATCGTCCTCGCTTGGGCGCGAAGCCGTACAAGCCTAAGTTGTGCTTGCACAAGGCATAGTACCTGCACAAGACACAAGTCAGACGAAAATATACATATAAGCACGGAATGTAAATGCAGAGAACCAAAGTTGAACCTATTTGATAGGAACAAAAAATACTTTCTTTATTGAATACTTGAAGATTGGATTACAAAGTACTTGTTTGGCTGAGTTACAAAATATGCCATAGATGGCTTACAACTTTTTTTACAAACCCAAAATTAGCCACAATGCCCATATATCATATCCTTTTAGTAGGACCAAAAATTAAAATACCTAGCATAAGAAGAGCTTGCACACTGGAGAGGAAAGCCTTGAGAAGCAACACGAGCACGGTTCTGCTTGAAGGGATGCGCTCCTAAAGCTTCAAAATGATTGCCAAACTCTCGCTACCATAACCTGGAGATTTGTCCACAAATGTGGGTCAATACTACAACATGTACTGGTGAGCGACTGTGGCCAAACTCACCTGCCAATCCACACTAAGTAAACATGTGAAGCTAGCATTATTAGGTGATCTTTCTAGTTGTCTAGTTTCTTTTTAACAATTCATGCTAGAAAATATAAACAATAGATAGACTACGCATATAAGAAATCTTACCCACGGTCGAGCGGTTATCCCTGCAGCAGACACACAATTTAGCAACAATTTACATATATGTATATAACTCATGCATCTGTGTTGGCATCAAGTGTCAAGTGTGCATAGAAGGTAAACTTATCATGCGACCTAACTACATGATGGTCCATAGAAAACCCATGCTATATACTTGTGGATTACCACTTGCGACTGTAGAGTAGGCCTGAGTCCCTGCTCGAAGCGACGAGCCTTGGTCACTTCATCGAAAAATCTGGTACTGGAATACTAGACATTCGGGAAAGTTTTGCCTCATACTTCTTCACGGACATATCACCCTGCTCTATCTTGCTAAATTCTTGCTCTTTCTGGCGTTGTTCCGTTAAAAAGTACTGTTCCAGAAAGGCTTCCTTGAACATCAGCATATAATCTTCGTAGTCCTGTTTGCTCCAGCAAGCATGCATTTTCAACTTTGCCACCAGTAGTGCGTATTGGACACTAGCAACAATTACGCATACGACACGATCTTAAGCCCAGTTATGTTGAGGAGTGTCACGCCCCAATTCCAAAGTACGTAGGACTAGGAACGCGTAAGCATGCCAGCCATATGTATATGGCAACTCTAATATATGGATACCATAATACACACGTACGCTGTAATATGAATAAAACTCACATGTGGTATCTATATTATCACAAGTCATAGAAATATTAATCTCATCCACACAACAAGTCACAGAAAGGAAATAACTAAACTAGAATAAAGAGTCTAAATAATCCAACAATGATAGTCGGGTGGAGATAAATCCACTACCAATGACTATATCAAAACTAAATGAGAGAGAAGAGTAAAATCTCCAATATATAATAAGGTGACGATATAAAAATGTCAACTAAAAGATCCATCGCTAGAGATAATCAATGATGCTCAGTGGGTAAGGTCTCATCGGCAAAAAGTAATGCGTCAGGTCCGGGTCCGTACTATTGCGGATACTCCTGGTCGTCTATACCTATCAAGGGACCAGGTCCTCAGAGGGACATAACAAGATACATAGAAGCAAGACAATTGAATACAGTAAATATGCATAATATTTGAAAATATATAAGTACGCTGTACAAGACAATCTATATGAATGTAAATGAGGACAACTTTTCGATGTATGGGCAAGGGTAGGCTACTCGATCTAAATCTCATAACTCACACACACGTCAGGGGACATCAAAAATTGACATACCGCGGGGGTAGCGACCAGCGAGACTCCAAAAATTGACATACCGCGGGGGTAGCGACCAGCGCGACACACTACCGTAGTGTGAGCTAGATACTACGGTTTACCAGAGTGGTTAAAGCCCATACGCCTAATGATTTCTCTCTCATGATACTAAGTGTCAAGTGTGTGTCAATATATCTAATAAATAGTAATGACTAAACAAAACTACACATGCAATAAATATACAGAAATATAAATAGCATGCAAAGTACTGTAAACAATATGGCAAGGTATACTTGCCTGGCAAAAAAGCTGCAAAGTCTCAATATCCTGCTCCGGAAGTCGCGTAGAACCAATCCAATATACTCGGGGTCAGCGTGCACAGGCACGGGAATCGGGGGTGACTGCTGCAGCTCGTTTGGCAAGGGTGACGGGTCCACAATGACGACGATGATGGTGATAATTACGAGGGTGATGATGATGGTAATGATGTTGGAAATGATGATAATGGTGATAATGTGGATAATAATGGGGATGATGATGATGGTATGGATGGAGACTGGGATGATGGTGATGATGTGGATGGTGACTGGTATTATGGTGATGATGTGGATGGTGACTGGGATTATGGTGATAATGTGGATGGTGACTGGGATGATGGTAATGATGTGGATGGTGACTGGGATGATGGTGATGATGTGTATGGTGACTGGGACGATGGTGATGATGTGGATGGTGACTGGGACTATGGTGATGATTATGATGATGATGATTGGTGAAGTTGTTAATGGTGATGATGTGGATGATAATAGTGAAGGGGGTGATGATATGAATGGTGATTGGGATGAGGATGATGGTGATGATGGGGTGATGATAATGGATGATGGGATGATGATGATAATGTTAATGGTGATGTTGATGATCATGATAATGGGGATGATGAGGATGTTGATGGTGCTACTGTTCCGGCCAGGGGGGAGGTCCGACAAGGAGGAGGAGGGGGACAAGGAACAGGGAGGAAGGAGGAGTTCGTCGTCGTGGTGTTAATGGTGAGCTCGTTGAGGAGAATCTGGTGGTATGAAGTCGTCGTGGGCTGTGAGCAGTGGGGAAGACGATAGTGGTTCTGGCAAGGATGATAGCGTCGGGTTGAGGCAAGGTTAGGCGACTGCGGGCGGTTGAGCAGCGGGTGCAGGCTGCTCCGGTCAGGTTGGCCCAGGCGGAGGGTTTTAATGGTGGTGTTGATGGCAGTGGTGAGCAACGGGCTGTGGTGGTGATGGGAGGATCCCGGCGGGACATTGTGGGGTTGGGGACGATGAGGGGACGATGAGGGTAAGGGGGAGAGTGGAAGTCGAGGGTCGTGAGGTTCGGCGACGGGTCTGCAGTCATTGGCGGGGAGGTGATGGTGGTAATGGTGATGGAGGTCGAGGTCGGCGGATCTCCGACTGTGGGGAAGTAAAGAAGTCGGAGAACAGGGAAGAGAGCGGAGGAAGATGGAGAGAACAGGGAGGAGGCAGAGTTCAGGTGAACGGTGGGCTCAAGGGGCTTCCGGCGAGTCGAGGTGGCCGGTCGGGTTCCATGGGAAGGGGAGGATGAATAGTAGAGGGAAGGGTCGGCTGTGTAGTTGGGGTTTAGGTATAGGAAAGGAAAAAAATAAGGAAAAGAATATATATATACACATGTAAGGGGGGGTTGGTTTGACCTAGAAACTTTGGGCTTGGTCAACACCTCCTTGGGATGGGCTTGGCCTCACATGGAGAGGTTTGGAGGGCTATAATTTACATTATTTAAATGCAAGGCCAGAATTAAATGGGGGCGATGTTGTGTGTTGCACATCCGAAAATTATGGAGAAAATTCATGTGAAGGGAAAAATATGTTTCTTCATGTATAGTCCAATGGTGTGGATACCTTGTTGCATTTTTGCATAAAAGCGTCCAACAATTAAAAAATTGCACAAAGATGGAAATTGGATTAAATTAATTAAAATTAATGCGCAAGGTGTTCTCGAATTAATTAAAAGTATATGGGGCTAAAATTAGGTGAGACACAAGTATCATGGACATAGAGGGCTCAGAGTAAAATTTTATCATTAATTGGGTTGCACAAAACGGGTCAAGATTGTGTCTCCAATTTCGATTGGAACGCACAAGGATACAAAGTCATATTTTATTTAGAATTAAATATGAATGTCTGCGACGAATGTTGTGCGACTAAAATGTAGCACAAGAGAGTATAATTATAAGTTACACCAAGGTCAGAATAAAAGGCGGTCATGTCTAGGGCAAGAGTGTAAAATTTGTAAGAAGGCAGTGGCTAGTGTAGTGCTCCAATTATCGAAGCAACGGTAAGGTGCGCTAAGTGATATAAATATTACAAAATTAAAATAAATACCATGTTCTATTTCTATTTGGGTTCAAACTAGCCCTAGTCTCTCTATCTAAGTCAAATAGGCCTAATTTTGGGTGAGGAGGTTTACAAGGAGTTCAAGATGCTCCTCTACTTCAGCTAGCCAATCCACCGCGACGGTGGCTTATTCTGTCCCCTTGAACGAAATATTGTAAATTTTCTTGAATTCTGCAATATCCGTAGCGAAAATTTTCTTCTTCGTCGGTTGGGTGCCATCCGTCCCAACGATGTCCACTGTCCTTGTAGAAGGACCAACTAGGGCAGCTGCAGGCGTAGCATTAGAATTATTACCTACAACCGTTTGCAACTCTGTTGCAGATTATTGATTTCTCTGTTGGACCTCTCCCAACTTTTGTTGCGCTTCCAGCATGCGCAACATCTGATCCATCTGATCTGTCGAAGGGACCGATGATGTCGGCACTATCGAACTACTTGGGTTTTCTTGTCTAGACTTCATCATTTATGTACCACATAGAAGGAAAATGTTAGTCTCATAAAGTATTATAGACTTATTGTATGGAGAATCTTATTTCACAGCAACAAAAATTTAAGGCATCAAAATCAATCACTTGTGTCATTTTCGAAAACTCAAAACCAAGAAGTTCCTAAGGAAGTAAAACCGTGCTTTGATACCAATCTGTCACGTCCCGGTTCCGCAGAACAGAACATCCTCGCTTGGACTCCTACACCCCGGTCCTGTAGAGCCGTCGTCCTCGCTTGACGTGATGTCGTACAAGCCTGGGGTTGCGCTTTTACAAGGCATGCTCGTGCTTATTTTGTAACACAGATATTTAAAGATAGAGTATACAACATTCATAGAAAAATTGAACACACATTTAAAATGGAAATAGCTCTTTATTGATAATTCTCTAAAATAAAAACATAAGGCCCTCGAACGCCCGAGATAAAAATGCCAGACTTGGCTTACAACTTGCAAAAATATTTAAATGAGATACAATGTTGCTCCATACATCATATCCCTTTATTGAAATATTAAAACTCATGGACCACCTTCAGGTAGAGTCTTTTTCTTCACTTGGAAGCTTCAAGTGCAATGCTTCTAAAGAGTCGGACCAAAACCTTCAATGTTCCCTCGCAGCAGCCAAATCTCCAACACCTGAGGATGCCCACAAACGTGGGTCAGTACGCAACATGTACTAGTGAGCGGCCGCAACCAATCTCACCTAAAAAGCCAACACTAAGTAGATATGTGAAAGCAACAGTTATTATTGTGATCTTGTTATGTTGCCTTAAGTTCAATTAACAATTCATATCTCAAGAACATAAGGAACACTTATATTTATCACCATATTTGGTGATTCTTATCCACGGTCGTTCAGCCATCCCTTTTTATGAATAATAATTTACTCTGCATGCACAAGACATTGTTAGCATGCACCCTGTCTATATGAAGGTCACTGGCCAAGCCATCACGACATTCTTGGAATTTCAGTGCCCCATTCAGTGCAGGAAGCTAGCTTCACTGAAGGTCCTAAACTTCCGATGCAATTACTTTAGCACACATGTTTCCTCTAGGACGAAGCGGTCCCATGGCCTCAGTGCACCGCTTCGAGGAACCTACCCCTTGTGCACAAGTTTGTCTATGACCATGCATGAATGCAACTATCTAGTAGAAGAAAATATGCAAATACAGAAACTTGATATAGTATCCCAGAGCCATATTGATTGCCTTAGCCACAGTACACCATACTTACCGTCCAGTCCAGGGTCTTTGCCACATCGCACCATACTTACCGCCCAGTCCAGAGTCTTTGCCACATAATCAATTATACTACAATAGTCCAGTTCATAGTAATGTGATTATTATCTTGCTTATCTTTCTGGGTTCTTTGCTAGGTATCATTGATCGTTTTGTTAAGCATGATGACTAAAGGATTCATCGAAGGATCGAAGTCACTCACTAGTGGGTGAATTGCTGAGAAAGAGAGATCTTCTTCGCGACTTCAAGCTTGGTTCACAGGTTCACCTGCATTGGCACAAACAAGGGTTCCGGATCCTTCTTTTCTTTCTCTCAGTAATTCGATATGTAAATGCGAGACAGTGAATGCATGCAATGAAAGTCGTTCATCGAAAAATCACGAAAACGTAAATCACAAAACCAACAGTGAAAACCAACATCGCACGGATTTTGAGGCATAGATCCTTATATGGAGTTCACTCCCAAGACATCATGCATTGCTTCTTGAGAGCAACTTCTAAGGATTACATCCCATAACGAGGAACGACTCCCCATTTGTTTGTCCCGACCAATCGATACCGGCAAAGTTTTTCTATTTTCTGATTCTGACTCGGCTATTCAGCTGCTAGCCCAGTCCGTGTCCTGCAACAGGATCAGGACACTATACACGTAGCGGTCGTCCATTGGAGGAGGGGGAGAGGTGAGACCCGGTGGCTGTCCGGATGGTCGCCACGTGGTCGGAATGTCACTTGGTGGTCGTTCATTGGAGGAGAGGTGGGGTCAAAAGTGGCTCACGTAGCAAGAGTTGAGAGGGTTTTAAGAAGGTTGTAAGCATTTGGTAGTAAACTTAGCATCATTGTAATACAAAATATTGATCCAAATATAGAGATGTAAGAGGGCTATGACAGGGTCTCGACACACATGTCATTGAGACAAGATAGGCAACTGAAGTGTGTCAAAGTGGATCTTTTCGAAGCAAGAGAAATCAGTACAGTTAAATATTGAGTCGACTACAAGACCAACTTCTTCGCTGACTAGTGGGTCCCCACCGAAAAATGTATTATGAGTTTGTTTTTTGTTCATTAATCAAAATAGGAAGCATGTTTATCCTTCTTACTTAAAACAATTGTCAAATTATTAGTCAAAATTAATATGAATATTCACTAAATTATTTTTAAAATAATTTTAGTTTTGATAAAAAAATTAAACTAATTAGTGTTTAGACCTTGAATTATCAGCTTAGAGTTTAAATTATAACATATCAAATTTGAAATTTTGGATCCTAAAATTTTATTTTTTTATTATATCTTTTCTAGTCTATATATAGAAAATTTTATTATATGCATAAGAGAAATTTTATAATAAAAAAAAATAAACAAAAAGAAAATTTAGATTCTAAACTTTTCAATTAGACACGATTTTCTAAACTGGTATAAATTTCTTGATCTAAATACTAACTAGTATATATGTACGTGTTTTGCACGTATTTTGAAGTGGATGATATTTTTGAGTTGTTTAACTCTGATACTTTTAATTATATAATTTAAGTGTTCAACTTTTTGAATTCCGTGGTAACAACTTAGAAGACTTAGCAAGTAGCATGAATATTTCAATTTTCGTAATACATTAATGCATCTTTTAAATGATTGTCAATAAAATTTATTGTATGTATTTTTTTTAATTAGTAAATATATTGAAGGATAATTTAAAAAAAAAAACTGGTGAAGTCTATTTTTCTCATTATATAGTAGAATAGAGTAGCCCTAAAAAAAAATCACACGGGACAATCGGCATGGTAACATTCACCAATAGTTTAGTCGGTGAACAGAAAAATGGACTCGATCTCTTATGCTATACATCTGATGGAAAACTAGGTTTTCATTTCAGAAAATAAAGGTTTCCAACGGTCATATTTCCAGTGAGGGGGCAGGGAGGCGAAAGATGGTATTGGAAGGAAGAGGAAGAAGAAGATCAAGAAACCGGAGATCCGGACCCAAAAAATCGGCGAAAGAAACCGCGGAGATCATCGAGAAAGCAGTCGACGGAGAAGAAGAAGAAGAAGAAGAGGGGACACGTGGCGGTGGCGGTTTCTTCGCTTGCTATCTCCTCTCTTCTCTCAGCCCTCGCCACAAGGGACGCACTTATATCGGGTACCGATCCCTCTTCTCTTCCTCTTTCTTTCTTTCTTTCTTTTATCCACGCATTGGTGACGTGTCGGTGTTGTGTCGGACACGTGCCGGATGAGGCACAGACGCTCCATACTGCACGTGCCGTGTGTCGGTGTCATGTGGTATCCCTGCGTAAAATATGGTTCAAGAAAGCAAGAAACTTTAGACAATTTGATGGTTAAAATGAAAAGATTAAAAAAAAAAAAAAACTTTAGCCAGTTTGATTGTTACAATACGATGGTTAATTTTGGTTATTATTATAGACCCAACTAATTATCGTGATTTAGAAGGGAAAAAAAAGATCCAGAAGAAATTTATGGGATTATATTTGTGCATATCATCTGTTTGTAGAATTGTCCAGGCGAATTCACAACTCAAAATATAGAGTACACTAGATCAAGTTTACAAAATGATCTTAGTTGTGGTTCAACGTTTAGGTTTACGGTGAATCCTATGCGGAGGATCAGACAGCACAACGGCGAGATAGGGTCCGGTGCGTGGAGGACTAAGCGTGGGCGGCCGTGGGAGATGATACTTTGCATTTACGGCTTCCCGTCAAATGTTTCAGCTCTCCAGGTAAATCAATATTACTTGGACCTAGCTAATGTAGGTATACTTGTGTGAATTGTCGAAACTATTCCTCTGTAGTCTATCTTTTTCTTGTTTTTCTTTCTGATTATTAGTAGATAATGTTTCAACTTTGAAATCGACAGTTTGAATGGGCATGGCAGCACCCGAGAGAGTCACTTGCTGTCAGAAAAGCTGCTTCCGATTTCAAATCCTTCTCTGGTGTTGCGAATAAGCTCAAGCTCGCTTACACTATGCTTAATCTTCCATCTTGGGACAAGTAAGTCTCCTTCTGAAAAGGCTTGTTCATCAGCCGCTTAGAAACTAAGAAATATACTAATGATACCTTTTCCTCTCTATCAGCTTACACCTCACTGTAAATTAATATACTAATGATACCTTTTCCTCTCTATCAGCTTACACCTCACAGTAAATTTCTTCTCGACAAAATACATGAAGCATACCGGCTGCTGCCCTAAATTGCCAAAGCAAATGAGGGTTAATGTCTGTGTCATGGATGACCTCCCATGTTATGTTGGAGGTCAGATTATGGATGAGAAAGATGATTATGGCGAAGATGATGATGATGATGATGAGAAGAATAGCGATGGAGATGTTAATCTCTCTACCGGGTCAGAAATGCCAGTTAAAGGGATAAAAGAAGCTGCTATTGGAAGTGTTAATTTGTCTGTGGATTCAGATATGTTAGTTGAAGGGATCAAAAAAGATGCTCATGGAAGTGTTAATGTCCCTACCGATTCAGATATGTCCAAGGAAGGGTTCAAAGAAGATGCTCATCCTTTAGAATGGGGATCTTGCTCTTACCTTTCAAATTGGAATGGCTTTGAAAAGGAGTCATATTTCCTTGCAGGCTCTCCAAGTCCTAGTGCAGAGTACAACACGATGCCACCAAATAAAACTTCCAATTTGGGCAACAAAGAAGAATTTGAATGGCTTCAAGAAAGTTCTGCGAAACAGATGAAACAACCGTCATCTTTGAGATGTTCTAGCTATGAGCCGTCTACTTTTAGATTGTTTTCTTCTCCTGAATGCCTCAATAGTACTACTCTCAGTTCAACCTGTCAAGAACATTCTTCGGTGGGACTTCATGAACATGTAACAGAGCAGACGAGACAACCTTCACCTATGAGGTTTGCTAATAATAAGGTGCTTAAAGACAGTTCACCTATGAGATGTGCTACTAATAAGGTGCCCGAAGACGGTTTTCTACTCTCTCCTGAAACTCCTGGTTCATGCAGAGAAGACTCCAATGTTTGGCTTCAAGAAAGTCGATTCAACCAATACAGGCAACCATCATCTCCAAGATGTTCAGATAAAGAGGTACTAGGTAATCTGGTTTCTCCTGAAGTTAATGTAATAAATTTGGCAACGCCATCTAGTTGTATTGCTAACAAATTCTGCAAAAAGACCAAAGTTAATGAGTCCGGGGTCATTGATCTGACTGATTCCCCCGTCATTATTCAGCTGTAAAGCCATCTCAAAGATCAAAGATACTGCAGCAGATCATTCTAATTATTCAGTGGATACTCATAGTCAGTTTGTATTGGGAAGAAAATTGTTAATCAGTCGAGTTGCTGATCTGCTATAATACGGTTCTCCAGTAACTCTGTTAAGGAGATGTAGTACATCGGAGTACAACACGATGCCACCAAATAAAACTTCCAATTTGGGCAACAAAGAAGAATTTGAATGGCTTCAAGAAAGTTCTGCGAAACAGATGAAACAACCGTCATCTTTGAGATGTTCTAGCTATGAGCCGTCTACTTTTAGATTGTTTTCTTCTCCTGAATGCCTCAATAGTACTACTCTCAGTTCAACCTGTCAAGAACATTCTTTGGGGGGACTTCATGAACATGTAACAGAGCTGACGAGACAACCTTCACCTATGAGGTTTGCAAATAATAAGGTGCTAAAAGACAGTTCACCTATGAGATGTGCTTACTAATAAAGTGCCTGAAGACGGTTTTCTACTCTCCTGAAACTCCTGGTTCATGCAGAGAAGACTCCAATGTTTGGCTTCAAGAAAGTCGATTCAACCAATACAGGCAACCATCATCTCCAAGATGTTCAGATAAAGAGGTACTAGGTAATCTGGTTTCTCCTGAAGTTAATGTAATAAATTTGGCAACGCCATCTAGTTGTATTGCTAACAAATTCTGCAAAAGACCAAAGTTAACGAGTCCGGGGTCATTGATCTGACTGATTCCCCCGTCATTATTCAGCTGTAAAGCCATCTCAAAGATCAAAAATACTGCAGCAGATCATTCTAATTATTCAGTGGATACTCATAGTCAGTTTGTATTGGGAAGAAAATTGTTAAATCAGTCGAGTCGCTGATCTGCTTTAATACATTTCTCCAGTAAACTCTGTTAAGGAGATGTAGTACATCAGTACATCTGTTGAGAAACAATAATACTTCATTCATCAGTGTAATGTTCAAAGGCATTGTAAATTTTCAACAGAACGATCCCACAACTTTGTTCTCTTTGCATCATGGTGCATGCAATGATAAATAAGATCCTCATGATTCACATTCAACATTACTATGAGGTGGCAAAAGAACGTTGCAACTCTAGATAGCATGGAAATATCTGCCACTGCAATCTGAGAATATCCAGTTTCTGTTCTAATAGTGGTTACTGAAATGGGATTCTTACCCAATTGTGCCCAATAGTAGTGGAGGTTTTGATTGTCAACCTTGAGGAAATGTCAATTGCTACAATTTCAGTTTTTGTTGAAGAGCTACAAATTTTTATTGCTACTTACCGTCAGTCGCTACCTGGAAAAATTCTCCTCTCCATGGCTTGATAACTGTTTCTGCACTTGGTTTTTTATTCTGCACTTGGTTTGTATTTGAAAAAAAAAAAAAAGACTGGAGAAGACTGAACTCTGAGCCAGATGCTGTTGCATGAACCCTCATGATGCTATGGCAGATTGCTTCTCCTGGTTGCTTAATAGGATACAATCTGCAAAAAGAATTTTATGTATATTTGAAAGTAGAAGTCCCAATATTCTCATTTGAAGAACTTGTAAATTTCATAAACTCTTCACTATTCGCAGAATGAAGAACCTGTAAATCTCATTAGTAGACAGTTTTGTTGAACTTTCTCTATTCCAGCAAGTGAATTAGGCTTCACTTAAAAGAATTCATATAAATTTACATATTGGCATCAAGAACAGTCAAATTTGATTTACAGGTTGTAATCAAAGAGGATAGATGATGGACCAGAAGAATCCAGACTCTAATTCTCGTTGGTCTCGTTTGGTTCGCGAAAAGGAAAGAAAATTATTTTTTTTGCTCTTTCCTCTTTCCTTTCCTAGAGAAAATTACAAATTCCTATTAATTTTTCTTTTCTTTCCGGTATTTGAAACGTCCGGAAGATTGGAAGTAAAAAGTAAATAATTGAGGGTGAGAAAGTAAGTCAATGGGGGTGAGTGGGGGAACCATTCCCAACCAACCCAAGTTTTCTTTACCTTTGAAATCAATTTCCTTTTATGTTACATTTCCGTTTGGCATCCAAATACATAAAAGGAATATCTTTCCTTTTGCGCTACAGAATTCAGGTTCCATTCCATCTAGGAACCAAATAATTCAACCAAACCTCCAAAGACCGCACATGCTTGATTACCGAAAGCAACACCCAGAAAGTGCCTATCCTCTCCCATCACGCGCGCTAATACCATTTAAATGAAAGGTACTTATGAGGAGCATAAGAAGATGGCCAAGATACGACTTCAGAACATAAGTGCGACTTGTGAGAGATGTAGATGCTTGACGAAAATCATTGATGCTATCAAAGGGGTTACTGCAACATAGATTAGATCCTCAAATACCAATCAGCAATGTGTATTCAAAGGCTACTCCTCCTCCTGCGATAGATAGTTTTCCCTTGCCATGCCCAGTATTTGAGGGCCCATAGCTTCTGATACTCTTAAAGTATCTCCATTAGTTGTTGTTTTTCATTTCTACCAGGTGAAACGAAGGGGTGACCTCAAATATCAAAGCATCCATGGCAAGAACCCCCTTTCTTCCTGCCTTTGATGGCTTCTATTTTCAAAACCAAGCCTTCCATTTTCCTCACTTTCAACCGAAGTTGCTTCGCAATGTCTTCCGATCAATAAGCCCAACCATCAGGTTGAAGAAGAATAAAGGAGACAGTGTGGCTCAGTTGAAGTATTCTCAGCAAATCGGATGTCTGAACTATATTGCTAATCGTACCAGACCTGATATTTCCTACGCAGTAGAAAAGCTTAGTCGGTATATTAGCAATCCGAATAGTTCACATTGGACTGCCTTGGAACGGGTAATGAGATACCTAAAGGGCACGATATCCCATGGATTATTCTATGGAGGATACCCATCTGTATTAGAAGGGTATACTGATGCGAACTGGATCTCCGATACAGATGAGACCAAAGCCACAAGTGGATATGTATTCACATTGGGTGGAGCTGCTGTTGCGTGGAACTCTACCAGGCAGACCTGTATTTCTAGATCTACTATGGAGGCAAAATTTATAGCTCTTGACCTCACCAGTGAGGAAGCAGACTGGCTTAGGAATCTGGTAACAAATATTCCTCTGTGGAGCAAACCAGTTCATGCTATCCCTGTACACTGTGACAGCCAAGCTGCAATAGCAAAGGCTCAAAGGACAAGTTATAATGAAAAATCCAGACATATACGTCTGAGGTACAATCGGGTGAAGCAATTGCGATCCAGTGGAGTAATTGCAATTGACTTCGTCAGATCAAAGAATAATCTAGCAGATCCTCTAACTAAAGGGCTCTCAAGGAGACTTGTGTTGGAGACGGCAAGAGGAATGAGGTTAAAGCCCATAGATTGAGTCACCTCAAAGGCAACACAACCTTTGATTGGAAGCACCAAGAAAAGGTTCAATGGGTAACAACAAAATTGATGTGTGACTGGAAACACTATATGATAGTAATTGTAAAGAACCATTCCTCCAATGTATAGTGTTGATCTGCAATAAATAAAAGGGTGATTGTAAAATCTCAATGAATCTGTGGTTTGTAAAGCAGGGTATATAAATTACAGAATACCTAGAAAGATTCACCTATTTAAGAGTGAAAGTGGGGCCGTTTTCTATGGGAACTCGGGCTGTTCTCTAGATCTCTTAAGAAATCGAGATAGCACATGGCCGAAAAGTGCACAACTGTTGATACGATCAAATGCCTACAATGTGTTTGTATGTATGTTGTGTCTGTACAAGTAAGATCCTAAGTTCAAGACTTAAGTCACTTTGGGTCTGTATAGATGAGATGTATAACACTAAGGGGAGGTTCAAGTCCGGAAGACACCTTCCTCTGATACACAGTGTGATTGCCCATATCTTGTTTTCCTTCCTATATGTCCTATCGTGCTATACCTTCATTTTTCTCTTATTGAATCATGTGGGGGATTGTTAGATTTATTTACCATATGATTCAACAAAAGCAACTATTTTCTTTTAGTCCCACATGGGAAAGGAGAAGTTATTCTCCTTTCCATATATTGCTTTACCCCTCTTAGTGGGTAAGTGGGCTTTGTAGGGGATGGGCTAGATCTCATCTAACCCGCGAGCGGGTGCACGATTTAATACAGATTTTTACGCGTTTATTATTCGCGCACTTAGCACTTTGCACGCTTGCGCACCGCGAAACGGACATGGGTACAAAGGTAATTTCTTAACTTATTTTATTTTTTAATTTTGTTTGGTCTGGTGGTTGCTGGTCTTCCGCGGAACCGTTCTCACGTAATCCTGTTACGGAAAGAGTGGGATAGGCTACGTGAGACATATATCCAGGACACGATCCTGAGATCTGCAGAACAGAAATCAGTTTTTTCTTCTCTCTCTTTCGCTCTCTGTTCGGAACGAAAGAACGATCGTACAGAGACAAAAAAGAAAAGGAAAACACCAGAACCTATATTCTTCCAAAAACTCCTCCGTCCAATCTCTATTCTTCGGGCAAGGTTGTGATCGTTCGTGGGATTCGCCACCGGGTGCACGGTGAAGTGAATCGAAGGATTTGTTGTATCTCGGGGATAGATCGCCAGGAACCCACTGCACTGTTCGTGGGATGAAATTCTATTCTAAGGACAGCGTGTAACGTGCCTCGAATCCTATACTATTTTTTGTCTTTAATTTTATATCTTCCAATTTGCATTATTTAGGAGTTTTTACAACAATCTTAGAATAGACTTTTTCGTAGCTTCTGTCTACTTTCTATTTTCTGGTTGAAAAATTTCTATCTACATGATGAACACCGTAGAAGAACTGACCACCAACATTCATAACTCCTCCAAACCAGAGAAGTTTGATGGCCTGAACTTTAAGAGATGGCAGCGTAGGATGACCTACTGGCTGACTTGCTTAAAACTGGTTAAGGTTCTCAAAGAACCGAAAATCCAACCTGACTTACACGAACCTGCTAGGACCTACGAATTAGATTCCTACAATGAGATAGACTTTATCTGTCACGGTAAAATTCTCAGTTGTCTTTCTGACACCCTCTATGATATATACTGCACTACCTCTACGTCCAGAGAGCTTTGGGAAGCTCTCGATAAAAAATACTCCAATGAAGGAGCGGGTTCTGAGATTTACATTATTGACAGATTTTTAGAGTTTAAAATGGTAGATAAAAAGTCTGTTGTTGAACAGACTAATACTCTTCAAACTATCATACACGAGATGTCTCAGAAAGACATGCCATTTGCTGATAAGTTTCTAATTGCTGCATTCATTAATAAACTTCCCCCATCCTGGAAGGAATTTGGTTTAAAACTAAAACATAATAAGGAACCCATGTCTTTAGACGACCTGTTTGTATCCTTCCGTATTGAGGAAGAAGGTAGAACTAGAGACAAGGAACCTCTAAGTACTGAATTCGAGGCAAAGTTACACATTGTTGAAACCAAGAAAAAGCCTAAGGACCAACCCTATCAACAGAGGTACAACCCCCATAACAGGAATCCTGCAAAGAAATAGTTTCTTAAGCCAAGAGCTGTGATTGGGAAAGACAACAGACCTAAGCGAGAATGTTACAACTGTGGTAAGCCTGGTCACTTTCCTAGGCAATGCCGCCATAGGAAGAAGGGTCAGGGATTTCAGAATCCTAATCGTCGAACTCCTGCAGACGCTACTGTTGTTCTACAGGATCATGTTATCATAGCCGGAACCGAATCTGTCGGTACCGATGATCAGAGGTTTGTAACCGTATGTTCTGTTTTTGAGTCATCGTATTAGCCTACTGACTGGTGGGTTGATACAGGGGCAAATGTCCATGTATGCCCTAATATTGAATCTTTTTCCTCCTACCGACAGGTTGAGGAAGGCGAATCGGTAGCTATGGGAAACTCGAGTGCTGCCAGAGTGCATAGAAAGGGAAGAGTGAACCTCAAGTTGTCTTCGGGCAAGATTCTCCCTTTACATAATGTGCAGCACGTACCGGACGTAAACAAGAACTTAATTTCTGGTTATTTGCTAAATAAACATGGTTACAAACTGATATTTGAGTCTGATCGAGTTGTAATCTCCCTGAACGGTAACTTTATTGGGAAAGGCTATGTATGTGGGGGTCTGTTTAAACTTTCTGTGGACATGCCTTGCAGTACATTAAATTCATGTTTAAATAATATTGCATCTACTTCTACTTCTGATTCAAATGCTCTCTTTTATAATACTGATAGTTGTGATGTTTGGTATGGTCGTTTGTGACATGTCAATTTTAACTCTTTAAAGAGAATGTCTAAGTTACAATTTATTCCTAAGATTGACATGAGCAGGAATGAAAAATGTGAGATATGTACACAAGCCAAACAGCCCAGAAAATCCTTTCATTCTGTTGAAAGGAGTTCTCAGCTATTGGAGCTTATTCACAGCGATATTTGTGAATTGAACGGTATTCTTACTCGTAGTGGTAAACGGTATTTTATTATATTTATAGATGATTATTCAAAATACTGTCATGTTTACTTTCTTAGAACTAAAGATGAAGCTTTCAGTAAGTTTGTATCTTTTAAAGCTGTAGTTGAAAACCAACTTGAGAAGAAAATTAAAATTCTTAGGTCTGATCGTGGGGGTGAATACACCTCTGCCGAGTTTGACTCCTTTTGTGAATTGCATGGCATTATACATGAGATAACTGCTCCTTATGCTCCTCAACAGAATGGGGTAGCAGAAAGAAAAAATAGAACATTTCTTGATATGATTAATGCTATGTTAGGTAGCTCTGGTTTATCTGATTATTTGTGGTGGGAAGCCCTTCTTTCTGCATGTCATATTTTAAATAAAGTTCCTTTCAAAAAGACTGATAAGACCCCTTATGAACTTTGGAGAGGTAGAAAGCCATCTTTGAAATATTTTAAAGTGTGGGGGTGCCTTGCTAAAGTTTCTGTCCCTCCTACCAAGAAAAAAAAATTGGGACCAAAGACCGTAGATTGTGTATTTTTGGGATATGCCAAAAATAGTACTGCTTATAGATTTCTTGTAATTAAGAGTGAGGTAAATGGTATTGATGCTAACACAGTTATGGAATCTAGGGATGCTACATTTTTAAAAAATATTTTTCCATTGAAAAATAGAATTTCTAGTTCTTATATTTCTACACAAGTCCCTGTTGTAACCTATAGTTCACAACCAGAGGAGATTACCCCAGTAGAATCCAGGAGAAGTAAAAGAACAAGACGAGAACCAAACCTAGGTGAAAGTTTTTTCACCTACCTCGTTGAAGAGGATCTTATATCTTATCAAGGGGCTATGTCCTAAGTTGATTCCTTATTTTGGAAAGAGGCCATAAATAGTGAAATAGATTCTATTATATCAAATAGAACTTGGAATTTGGTTAACCTTCCTGCAGGTTGCAAACCAATAGGTTGCAAATGGATCTTCAGAAAGAAGTTAAGACCTGATGGGTCTATTGAGAAATTCAAAGCCAGGTTAGTGGCTAAAGGGTTCAAACAAAGAGAATGGGTAGACTTTTTTGACACCTACTCTCATATTACAAGAATTGCTACAATTAGAATGTTAATAGCTATTGCATCTGTTCATAATCTGTTTATTCATCAAATGGATGTAAAAACTGTATTTCTGAATAGAGATTTACAGAAAGAGATTTACATAGAACAACCTGAAGGGTTTGTTGTTCCAGGACAAGAACGCAAGGTATGCAAATTAATTAAATCTCTCTATGGACTGAAACAAGCGCCAAAGCAATGGCATGATAAATTTGATAAGGTAATTCTATCATATGGTTTTGCTATTAATGATTATGATAAATGTGTATATAGCAAAACTGTTGGTATCTCTTGTGTAATATTATGCCTGTATGTTGATGACATTCTTATTTTTTGAACTGACATGGATATTATTTATGATATCAAATCATTTCTGTCTCAAAATTTTGATATGAAAGATTTAGGACCTGCTGATGTAATTTTAGGACTTAAAATAAGTCGCACTTCTGAGGGAATTGGTATCTCCCAATCTCACTATACAGAAAAGGTTCTAAAAAGATTTAACTATTTTGATTCTAAACCTGTAAGTACTCCATATGATGCAAGTATCAGGTTGAAGAAGAATAAAGGAGACAGTGTGGCTCAGTTGAAGTATTCTCAGCAAATCGGATGCCTGAACTATATTGCTAATCGTACCAGACCTGATATTTCCTACGCAGTAGGAAATCTTAGTCGGTATACTAGCAATCTTAATAGTTCACATTGGACTGCCTTGGAACGGGTAATAAGATACCTAAAGGGCACGATATCCCATGGATTATTCTATGGAGGATACCTATCTGTATTAGAAGGGTATACTGATGCGAACTGGATCTCCGATACAGATGAGACCAAAGCCACAAGTGGATATGTATTCACATTGGGTGGAGCTGCTGTTGCGTGGAACTCTACCAGGCAGACATGTATTTCTAGATCTACTATAGAGGCAGAATTTATAGCTCTTGACCTCACCAGTGAGGAAGCAGACTGGCTTAGGAATCTGGTAACAGATATTCCTCTGTGGAGCAAACCAGTTCATGATATCCCTGTACACTGTGACAGCCAAGCTGCAATAGCAAAGGCTCAAAGGACAAGTTATAATAAAAAATCCAGACATATACGTCTGAGGTTCAATCGGGTGGAGCAATTGGGATCCAGTGGAGTAATTGCAATTGACTTCGTCAGATCAAAGAACAATCTAGCAGATCCTCAAACTAAAGGGCTATCAAGGAGACTTGTGTTGGAGACGGCAAGAGGAATGGGGTTAAAGCCCATAGATTGAGTCACCTCAAAGGCAACCCAACCTTTAATTGGAAGCACGAAAAAAAGGTTCAATGGGTAACAACAAAATTGATGTGTGACTGAAAACACTATATGATAGTAATTGTAAAGAACCATTCCTCTAATGTATAGTATTGATCTGCAATAAATAAAAGGGTGATTGTAAAATCTCAATGAATATGTGGCTTGTAAAGCAGGGTATATAAATTGTAGAATACCTAAAAAGATTCACCTATTTAAGAGTGAAAGTGGGGCCACTTTCTATGGAAACTCGGGCTTTTCTCTAGAGCTCTTAAGAAATCGAGATAGCACATGGCCGAAAAGTGCACAACTGTTGATACGATCAAATGCCTACAATGTGTTTGTGTGTATATTGAGTCTGTACAAGTAAGATCCTAAGTTCAAGACTTAAGTCACTTTGGGTCTGTATAGATGAGATGTATAACACTAAGGGGAGGTTCAAGTCCGGAAGACACCTTCCTCTGATACACAGTGTGATTGCCCATATCTTGTTTTCCTTCCTATATGTCCTATCGTGCTATACCTTCATTTTTCTCTTATTGAATCATGTGGGGGATTGTTAGATTTACTTACCATATGATTCAACAAAAGCAACTCTTTTCTTTTAGTCCCACATGGGAAAGGAGAAGTCATTCTCCTTTCCATATATTGCTTTACCCCTCTTAGTGGGTAAGTGGGCTTTGTAGGGGATGGGCTAGATCTCATCCAACCCGCGAGCGGGTGCGCGATTTAATGCGCATTTTTACGCATTTATTATTCGCGCACTTAGCACTTTGCACACTTGCGCGCCACGGAACGGACATGGGTACAAAGGTAATTTTTTAACTTATTTTAATTTTTAATTTTGTTTGGTCTGGTGGTTGCTGGTCTTCCGAAGAACTGTTCTCACGTAATCCCGTTACGAAAAGAGTGGGATAGGTTACATGAGAGATATATCCAGGACACGATCCTGAGATCTGCAGAACAGAAATTATTTTTTTCTTCTCTCTCTCTCTCGCTCTCTGTTCGGAACGAAAGAACGATCGTACAGAGACAAAAAAAAGGAAAACACCAGAACCTATATTCTTCCAAAAACTCCTCCGTCCAATCTCTATTCTTCGGGCAAGGTTGTGATCTTTCGTGGGATTCGCCACCGGGTGCACGGTGAAGTGAATCGAAGGATTTGTTGTATCTCGGGGATAGATCGCCAGGAACCCACTGTACTGTTCGTGGGGCAAAATTCTATTCTAAGGACAGCGTGTAACGTACCTCGAATTCTATACTATTTCTTGTCTTTAATTTTATATCTTCCAATTTGCATTATTTAGGAGTTTTTACAACAATCTTAGAATAGACTTTTTTGTAGCTTCTGTCTACTTTCTATTTTCTGGTTGAAAAAATTCCTATCTACATGATGAACACCGTAGAAGAACTGACCACCAACATTTATAACTCCTCCAAACCAGGAAAGTTTGATGGCCTGAACTTTAAGAGATGGCAGCATAGGATGACCTACTGGCTGACTTGCTTGAAACTGGTTAATGTTCTCAAAGAACCAAAAATCTAACCTGACTTACACGAACCTGCCAGGACCTACGAATTAGAGTCCTACAATGAGACAGACTTTATCTGTCACGGTAAAATTCTCAGTTGTCTTTCTGACACCCTCTATGATATATACTGCACTACCTCTATGTCCAGAGAGCTTTGGGTAGCTCTCGATAAAAATACTCCAATGAAGGAGTGGGTTCTGAGATTTACATTGTTGACAGATTTTTAGAGTTTAAAATGGTAGATGAGATGTCTGTTGTTGAACAGACTAATACCCTTCAAACTATCATACACGAGATGTCTCAGAAAGATATGCCATTTGCTGATAAGTTTCTAATTGCTGCCTTCATTAATAAACTTCCTCCATCCTGGAAGGAATTTGGTTTAAAACTAAAACATAATAAGGAACCCATGTCTTTAGACGACCTATTTGTATCCTTCCGTATTGAGGAAGAAGGTAGAACTAGAGACAAAGAACCTCTAAGCACTGAATTCGAGGCAAAGTTACACATTGTTGAAACCAATGGAAAGCCTAAGGGCCAACCCTATCAACAGAGGTACAACCCCCCAGAACAGGAATCCTGCAAAGAAATAGTTTCTTAAGCCAAGAGCTGTGATTGGGAAAGACAACAGACCTAAGCGAGAATGTTACAACTGTGGTAAGCCTGGTCACTTTGCGAGGCAATACCGCCACAGGAAGAAGGGTCAGGGATTTCAGAATCCTGATCGTCGAACTCCTGCAGACGCTACTGTTGTTCCACAGGCTCATGTTATCATAGCCCAAACCGAATATGTCGGTACCTATGATCAGAGGTTTGTAACTGTATGTTTTGTTTTTGAGTCCTAGTATCAGCCTACTGACTGGTAGGTTAATACAGGGTCAAATGTACATGTATGCCCTAATATTGATTCTTTTTTCTCCTACCGATAGGTTGAGGATGGCGAATCAGTAGCTATGGAAAACTCAAGTGCTGCCAGAGTGCATGGAAAGGGAAGAGTGAACCTCAAGTTGTCTTCGGGCAAGATTCTTCCTTTACATAATGTGCAGCACGTACCGGACGTAAACAAGAACTTAATTTATGGTTATTTGCTAAATAAACATGGTTACAAACTGGTATTTGAGTCTGATCGAGTTATAATCTCCCTGAACGGTAACTTTATTGGGTAAGGCTATGTATGTGGGGGTCTGTTTAAATTTTCTGTGGATATGCCTTGCAGTACATTAAATTCATATTTAAATAATATTGCATCTACTTCTACTTCTGATTCAAATGCTCTCTTTTATTATACTGATAGTTGTGATGTTTGGCATGGTCGTTTGGGACATGTCAATTTTAACTCTTTAAAGAGAATGTTTAAGATATAATTGATTCCTAAGATTGACATGAGCAGGAATGGAAAATGTGAGATATGTATACAAGCCAAACAGCCCAGAAAATCTTTTCATTCTGTTGAAAGGAGTTCTCAGCTATTGGAGCTTATTCACAGCGATATTTGTGAATTGAACGGTATTCTTACTCGTAGTGGTAAACGGTATTTTATTACATTTATAGATGATTATTCAAAATACTGCTATGTTTACTTGCTTAGAACTAAAGATGAAGCTTTCAGTAACTTTGTATCTTTTAAAGCTGAAGTTGAAAACCAACTTGAGAAAAAAATTAAAATTCTTCGGTCTGATCGTGGGGGTGAATACACCTCTGCCGAGTTTGACTCCTTTTGTGAATTGCATGGCATTATACATGAGGTAACTGCTCCTTATGCTCCTCAGCAGAATGGGGTAGCAGAAAGAAAAAATAGAACATTTCTTGATATGATTAATGCTATGTTAGGTAGCTCTGGTTTATCTGATTATTTGTGGGGGAAAGTCCTTCTTTCTGCATGTCATATTTTAAATAAAGTTCCTTTCAAAAAGACTGATAAGACCCCTTAAGAACTTTGGAGAGGTAGAAAGCCAACTTTGAAATATTTCAAAGTGTGGGGGTGCCTTGCTAAAGTTTCTGTCCCTCCTACCAAGAAAAGGAAATTGGGACCAAAGACCGTAGATTGCGTATTTTTGGGATATGCCAAAAATAGTACTGCTTATAGATTTCTTGTAATTAAGAGTGAGGTAAATGGTATTGATGCTAACACAGTTATGGAATCTAGGGATGCTACATTTTTTGAAAATATTTTTCCATTAAAAAATAGAATTTTTAGTTCTTCTATTTCTGCACAAGTCCCTGTTGTAACCTCTAGTTCACAACCAGAGGAGATTACCCCAGTAGAACCCAGAAGAAGTAAAAGAACAAGACGAGAACCAAACCTAGGTGAAGGTTTTTTCACCTACCTCGTTGAAGAGGATCCTATATCTTATCAAGGGGTTATGTCCTCAGTTGATTCCTTATTATGGAAAGAGGCCATAAATAGTAAAATAGATTCTATTATATCAAATAGAACTTAGAATTTGGTTAACCTTCCTGCAGGTTGCAAACAAATAGGTTGCAAATGGATCTTCAGAAAGAAGTTAAGACCTGATGGGTCTATTGAGAAATTCAAAGCCAGGTTAGTGGCTAAAGGGTTCAAACAAAGAGAAGGGGTAGACTTTTTTGACACCTACTCTCCTGTTACAAGAATTGCTACAATTAGAATGTTAATAGCTATTGCATCTGTTCATAATCTGTTTATTCATCAAATGGATATAAAAACTGTATTTCTGAATGAAGATTTATAGGAAGAGATTTACATGGAACAACCTGAAGGGTTTGTGGTTCCAGGGCAAGAACGCAAGGTATAAAAATTAATTAAATCTCTCTATGGACTGAAACAAGCGCCAAAGCAATGGCATGATAAATTTGATAAGGTAATTCTATCATATGGTTTGCTATTAATGATTCTGATAAATGTGTATATAGCAAAACTGTTGGTAGCTCTTGTGTAAAATTATGCCTGTATGTTGATAACATTCTTATTTTTGGTACTGACATGGATATTATTTATGATATCAAATTATTTCTGTTTCAAAATTTTGATATGAAAGATTTAGGACCTGCTGATGTAATTTTAGGACTTAAACTAAGTCGCACTTATGAGAGAATTGGTATCTCCCATTCTTACTATATAGAAAAGGTTCTAAAAAGATTTAACTATTTTGATTCTAAACCTGTAAGTACTCAATATGATGCAAGTATCAGGTTGAAGAAGAATAAAGGAGACAGTGTGGCTCAGTTGAAGTATTCTCAGCAAATCGGATGCCTGAACTATATTGCTAATCGTACCAGACCTGATGGGTAATGAGATACCTAAAGGGCACGATATCCCATGGATTATTCTATAGAGGATACCCATCTGTATTAGAAGGGTATACTGATGCGAACTGGATCTCCGATACAGATGAGACCAAAGCCACAAGTGGATATGTATTCACATTGGATTGAGCTGCTATTGCGTGGAACTCTACCAGGCAGACCTGTATTTCTAGATCTACTATGAAGGCAGAATTTATAGCTCTTGACGTTACCAGTGAGGAAGCAGACTGGCATAAGAACCTGGTAACAGATATTCCTCTGCGGAGCAAACCAGTTCATGCTATCCCTATACACTGTGACAACCAAGCTGCAATAGCAAAGGCTCAAAGGACAAGTTATAATAAAAAATCCAGACATAACCGTCTGAGGTACAATCGGGTAAAGCAATTACGATCCAGTGGAGTAATTGTAATTGACTTCGTCAGATCAAAGAACAATCTAGCAGATCCTCTAACTAAAGGGCTCTCAAGGAGACTTGTGTTGGAGACGGCAAGAGGAATGGGGTTAAAGCCCATAGATTGAGTCACCTCAAAGGCAACCCAACCTTTGATTGGAAGCACCAAGAAAAGGTTCAATGGGTAACAATAATATTGATGTGTGACTGGAAACACTATATGATAGTAATTGTAAACAACCATTCCTCTAATGTATAGTGTTGATATGCAATAAATAAAAGGGTGATTATAAAATCTCAATGAATCTGTGGCTTGTAAAGAAGGGTATATAAATTACAGAATACCTAAAAAGATTCACCTATTTAAGAGTGAAAGTGGGGCCACTTTCTATGGGAACTCGGGCTGTTCTCTAGAGCTCTTAAGAAATCGAGATAGCACATGGCCGAAAAGTGCACAACTGTTGATACGATCAAATGTCTGCAATGTATTTGTGTGTATGTTGAGTCTGTACAAGTAAGATCCTAAGTTCAAGACTTAAGTCACTTTGGGTCTGTATAGATGAGATGTATAACACTAAGGGGAGGTTCAAGTCCGGAAGACACCTTCCTCTGATACACAGTGTGATTGCCCATATATTGTTTTCCTTCATATATGTTCTATCGTGCTATACCTTCCTTTTTCTCTTATTGAATCATGTGGGGGATTGTTAGATTTATTTACCATATGATTCTACGAAAGCAACTCTTTTCTTTTATTCCCACATGGGAAAGGAGAAGTCATTCTCCTTTCCATATATTGCTTTACCCCTCTTAGTGGGTAAGTGGGCTTTGTAGGGGATGGGCTAGATCTCATCCAACCCGCGAGCGGGTGCACGATTTAATGCGCATTTTTACGCGTTTATTATTCGCGCACTTAGCACTTTGCATGCTTGCGCGCCGCGGAACGGACATGGGTACAAAGGTAATTTCTTAACTTATTTTATTTTTTAATTTTGTTTGGTCTGGTGGTTGCTGGTCTTCCGTGGAACCGTTCTCACGTAATCCTGTTACGAAAAGAGTAGGATAGGTTACGTGAGAGATATATCCTGGACACGATCCTGAGATCTGCAGAACAGAAATTAGTTTTTTCTTCTCTCTCTCTCGCTCTCTGTTCGGAACGAAAGAACGATCGTACAGAGACGAAAAAGAAAAGGAAAACACCAGAACCTATATTCTTCCAAAAACTCCTCCGTCCAATCTCTATTCTTCGGGCAAGGTTGTGATCATTCGTGGGATTCGCCACCAGGTGCACGTTGAAGTGAATCGAAGGATTTGTTGTATCTCGGGGATAGATCGCCAGGAACCCACTGCTCTGTTCGTGGGGCAAAATTATATTCTAAGGACAGCGTGTAACGTGCCTCGAATCCTATACTATTTCTTGTCTTTAATTTTATATCTTCCAATTTGCATTATTTAGGAGTTTTTACAACATATGGAGCTTGCGGCTTCTGGCCAATTTCATCAAAGATGAAAAGTTGTTGCCCAGAATGACCTACAACCTCTAGATCTCACTAACCTCAGGAAATGATGTATCAACATTCACGCACATCTTTCAGCATTCCCTGCAGGTATTCTCTTCTGAGTTAATGGTTGAAGAAAACTACGCAAGGGAAAAAAATGTCACTTAGGGGTTGTTTGGTACGTAAAATATTATACAAAAAATTTACTGTACTGAAAATATTTTTAAATAAATAAACTATATCGAACTATTAAAAAAAAAATTAACTAACGATAGATATCGTCATCTCGGATGGCAAAAATCGAGAGTGTCAAATTTTCGCCAACTGAGTTGACAAAAATTTAACACTTTGACCCGCGGGTGGGTGGGTGAGGGTTGGTTCGGTTTTAATGTTTGGGTGAGTGTTTGGTTTAGTTTTATTTAGATTTAGTTTTTTTAAATAAATTAAAAAAAACAAAATTTAACATCCAAAATAAAATATGCTATCATTCAACATCCAAAAATTTAAAACTTTTCTACCGTAAGAAAATTACGTCTGCCGTCGAGCAGATTTCGAACGGCCATACCTATTTGTTCGGAAATTATTTTTCGTCAAACAATAGGTCGATTTGTATGTTTTCGACGATAGTAACACAATTCGTGTAGAAAGAATTTTCATCTGAATCAAAACGAACATATTACAGGCAAAAGTATAAAATATAAAACTTTAAAGTATCATAACTTTTGACTGAGAGATAGAAACGAGGCTCAGCTTGTGCCAAAATGACCATATCAAAAAGTACTATGGGATAAACTGTTTTACCATTTGACGGACTTAGAAAAATTTTAGAATCGCAAAAAAATGATATTTCGATCTCCAAATTTTACTTTGGGTAATTTTATTTTAGGTTTTTTTTCTGTAATTCGATATTAACGAGTAAAAATTGGTGTCTCCGGATCCTCACATATTAGCATATAATATATCAGTGTGTAGATGATTAAAAATGGGATAAGAAAATATTTTTTTATTTTTTTTAACGATAAAATTTTCTATTTATAAATTAATTTACTAATCGTAATAAGATCGATTTAACTTTCGATTATGGTAAAAACTTTAAGGGTCTGCTTGGCAATTGTGGGAGTAGCGGTTATGAGGTGTTTTTAGAGTACCGATTATGAATGGCTATGAGGGGTTCGGTTTTGAATGGTTTTAAGTAGCGACTTTTAAACTAATCCAATCCATGCTTTGTAACGAGTTGTTCTGAAAGTTTATTTTTAGAAGAATAAATGAAATAAAATAATTTGAGATTTTCATAAAAAATTGAAGGTTTTCATAAATAGAATAATAAAACCCCTCAAAACCAACACACAAAAAACCATATATATATATATATATATATATATATATATATATATATAGAGGATAAGGGAGGTGAGATGGCACCTCACTCTCAAAACAAGGGTGGCAGTGACGTGGCACAATTCCAACCACACATTTCATAATTGGCAAATTGCACTTAACCCCCTCCTCTTGTTTGTGTGGTTGAGATTGTGCCACATCACCGCCACCCTTGTTTTGAGAGTGAGGTGCCACCTCACCTCCCTTATTCTATATATATATATATATATATATATATATATATATATATATATATATATATATATATATATATATATTGTCACGCCCCAGTCCCAAAATACCGAGGGACTAGACACGTGGCAATGGCCAGCAGCACACACCGATGGGCAAACCTAATTTAATGGACCCATCAGGGTGTACTTAAGCTGTAAAACAACTATAAAGGTCTATGATACTAATCTCATCCACAGCAGATAATCACAAAATAAATGTCAGAATAATCAAGATTAATATATCCAACAAATCTCAATAAAAAGTCTCGGGGAACAACCTGATAAATGAGTTTGATACAATAGTTCAATAAACAGGAAACAACAGAAATAACTGAGTATAGATAAGCAGATACTCAGGAGAAATCCTCAGCGATCACCTCGTCCTCGGGTTCTGGTACTGCTCCAATGACCGCTCCTGTCCCGTACACCTCGGGGTAGATCTCCTCTGCTAAACCTGGGGACATAATCCGGATTCCAGGTCCTCAGGGGACATAGCAAGGTACAAGAATAACTCAAGCCAAAATAAATGCAGTGCAATAATAAATGAATCAATAGGGCAAACTAAGTAACCAACTAAGTGATATGCAAATGAGAGCATTAGTCATACTCAGGCTGAAACTACCATAGGCTCTGTGTCGGAGAAACCCATAGCAGCATTTATCTCGAAGGGCCAGAACTTGTGCCAAAGCTCTGTGTCAGAGTCTAAGGCACCTCCATAAACTATATATATATAATCAGTCTTTAATATGGTAATACTCTCCCCACCCAATGTAATCATACGTCTCATGTCCACGACGTCTCATGTCCATGTCATGCAAGATCATGACCTCTAACTGATGCAGCGAGTCATAATGATAGCTACGCATATAGAAATCTATGTCACGAATCCTGTAACCTATACAAAATTACCATAAATATCTCAGAAAGATTCTGTCTCATGAATAGTATCAGGTGTCCTATGGTATGACGTACTTGATGATGCAAGCACGAAGATGTATAGTGTCTCGATATCCATCTCTAGGTGACGTTACACAACTCCGCGTACGGCGTTGACACCCGAATATTATTCGGACGTTAAGTATTGTCACACGGTCCTAGGTTGAACATATATATCACAGGAATAGATCAAGAGAATATGAAACAAATTACTGCAAGTATTGGCAACGTACACTTGCCTGGGGTTTGATTTCCAACTGCTGCTCTGGTATCAGCGGGATCTGCAGGTACTCCTCCGGTTGCTGAAATAAATGTTACCATCATGTTCAGAAGATATCAAATAGCTAGAATTGTATGTCCATAAGTCCAATTTGGACACAGGGACAAAAGTGACAGTTTCTAGTCAAAGCGGGGTCCACATGTAGCCCACTTCGTACAAAAAAATGCGCCAGAGACGATGTACTCCAAATTCGTCAAACTTAGTGTCTACAAGTCCAAAACGACAATACGAACCCAACAGAATATCCAGAACTGGATTCTGATGAGCCGATCACAAAATCGCCCATCAAGTGGAGTCGTGGGGCCCATGATACGAGATTTTGTCAACGTTCTCAGAATCGAACCAAACTTGGGTCGCAGGACCAGCATAATGCTACGAACCTGATGGCTCAAGTTTCGTTTCAAAACGACGAGCGTACAAAAAGTTACAACAAGTTTCAGAACAGGACCGATACGGGGTGTTGTCGACGGATACGCGTTGATTCTGGTGTGCACGCACATCCAAATCAACTTCTGCAAAATCTCACACGTCCGTATTGACGGCGCGCACCTTTCGGTGAAGTTCGCACACGACCAAGTTGCCTCGTTTAGCGGGGCGCACCTAATTCCAGAAAAATCAGGATTTTATAAAGACCAAGTTTTTGGTCATTTTCACCATCGAATAACATGCAAATTATAGCTCAATAGATTGAACTAAAATAGGATTTTAAAACTTGGTCATATGGTTTAAATTACTGTTCAGGTAGATTTTGAAAATATTAAACAGGTTGGTCGCAAAACGGTCGTGAACCGGGGAGTTCGGGACAAATTTCTGATTTTCAGAAATTTGGGGTTTATTTTTCTGATTTTGCGTCGCAGTTTGTGATCGACACAGGACACGATACCCCGAACGAGTTGTACGAGTATCGAGAGGGTCATGCAGGGTACACGTTACAGCAGACAAAACAAAAAACGAGACGGCGAGGAGAGAGAAATTCTCACCTGAACAGGGGGTCGGTATCGACTGAAAAATGCGTTCGCGAGGAGGCGCGACGCGGCTACGGCGATGCTCGGCCGGCGGAGTTGTGGAGGCTGTGGCTGTTGGGGGTCGCCGGGGTAGCTGCGGCGGTGCTGGAGGAGAAGTCGCCGGGGGTTCGTCGGGGAGGACGGAGGGTTGGGGTGGCCGGAGAGGCGGCGGCTGAGGAGTCGATGGTGGAGAGGAGCCGGGGTTGTCGGGTTTTTATAGAGCTGGGGTCGGTGGCCGTTGAGGGAGGGGAGACGGGCGGCCGGCCGGTGGGGGAGGTGAACCGAGAAGTCGCGGCCAACGGCGGGGTCGCAGTGGCGAGAAGGCGGCGGGGTCGCGGCGGTTATGGGAAGAGAAGCGGTCGGTTTAAAATCTGTTACTGTAGCAGTAGCGGGTTCGGGTCGGGTCGGACGTTGGATTCGGATCCGACCCGATCCGATAGGTAATAGGTTCGGGTACGGGTAGTGGGTCGGGTCGGGTTCAGATCCGACCCGATCCAATAGGATTGGTTCAGGTTGGTCCGGTTCAGGGTTGGTCCGGTTCAGGGTTGGTCCGGTTTATTTTGGGTTCATTCTAGTTTAATTAAAATATTAATTTTTAGGTCTTTAAAAATAGTTCTGGGGTCCAATAAATTTCAGAAAAATTGCAGTAAGTCTAATATTTTATTTTACACCCAAACATATTATTTTCATAATATTTTAATATATAATAAAATCACAAAAATTATTTAAGACCAGAAAATATTGATTTTAATTAGTTAAAAATCACAGAAAATTCCCGAAAATTTATTTTTTATTTCTAAAAAATCTGGGGGTTTACATATATATATATTCGTCATCTGTGATGGCGAAAGCTTTCGTAACTTCAAATTTTTCTGAAATACTTTCTTTTTAGGTAATTTATTTAAAAATATTTTCTGTACAGCAAATTTCTGAATATTATCTAGCCGAAAATTCTATATTCTCGGAAATCAAATTCCAAGTAATAAATTTCTTGAAAAACTATATTCCCATGTTTGATGACAATACATATATTCCCGAAAAAATTGAAAGTAAAAATAAAAATAATAAAAATAAAAATAATAAAAAATGAAAAAAATGAAAAAAAATGAAGAAACGATCAAAAACTAAAGAAATGACCCAAAAACGACCTAAAATAAAAAAATGACCAAAAATGAAAAAGAAAAAAAGAGGAGCAAAAACAAAGAAAAAACAAAAAAAGATCAAAACCGAAAAAAAAAAAAAAATCAAAAACGAAAAACTTATCAAAAACGACCAAAAGGCAAAAAAAAACTAAAAACAAAAATAAAATTTAAAATGACTAAAAATGATCAAAAAATAATAAGAAGACAAAAAACATCAACTAAAAATCACCAAAATCAATCAAAGAATGATAAAAAAGATTAAAAACAATCAAAAAAATACCAAAAATGACTAAAAATTACCAAAAACGACAAAAAACGATAAAAAAGCAACTAAAGACATTCAAAAACGAAAAAAATGACTAAAAACAGTCAAAAACAACAAAAAAAGACTAAAAACAAGTAAAAACGATAAAAATGACAAAAAAAAAGTCTAAAAAGACTAAAAACGAACAAAATGACTAAAAAGACAAAAAAATGACTAAAAAGACAAAAAATGACTAAAAACGACTAAAAAGGATCAAAAATGACAAAAAGATCAAAAACGACAAAAAAATGACAAAAATAATCAAAAATGACAATAAATGATTAAAAAGCGACTAAAACGATCAAAAACGATAAAAAACAAAAAAATATGACAAAAATGACTAAAAAAGATTAAAAATAAAAAAAGACAAAAAATTATCAAAAACGAAAAAAAAACAAAAACGACAAAAGAAAATCAAAAAATAAATGATAAAAAAAAAAATCAAAAAGAACAAAATTTTGTTCGGACAAAAATAATATATCCATCTATTCTGAAGGGATATGATTCTCATATTTCGTGGATAAATTATTTATCCGAATATTCTTAATTTCAGAAAATAATTTATTTATGACGTAAACAAATATGATAATAGATTCTTATCCTAAATTTTTTTAAAAATAAAAAAAATTACTGCGTAACAAATGTCCCCTTAATACACAAATTGTTAGAATTATTGTTGTTTTCTTATTGAAAATTTTTTGAGTACAAAAATAAAATTTGATTGATGTTACCGGCCTCTGGGGAAGTCGTGCACGAAGCACTGCCCTAAGAGTTGATTCGGGATCTGTGTGCAGACGTTCCCGAAGCTCCTAGTGGTAAAACCCCCGCACTACCGGTATCTCGTCGCCGCACACGACTTGGAGAGAATGACCAGGACTTAGCTCTGCCCAGAGCTTGGAGATGACGACGAAGAACGGAGTACAAATCTGTTGAGAGCAATTTTTTGGAGAGAAAGTTTTCTAATCGTTTACAAAGAAAACAGAGGAATATATAATACTGATATGTAACGGTCTGAATTAATTCTCCTATTAATTCAGCCGTTACACAAAATAAAGAATGAACCTGGACACAATAACGGTCCAAAACAATTGTAACGGAAGAAATTAATTTTCTAACGTTCAGAAAATTAAATGAAAAGAAGAGGAGCTAAAAGAATTTTAGGATCCCAGCCCAAACCCGAAGAGAAAATCGAATCGGCATTCGGCGCCCGCAGATGTGGGCGCGTACCCGCACACGTTACGCGCGCTGAACCGAACCGAACCGAACCGAACCGAGCCGAGCCGGGCCGGGCGGCGGCGGCGGCGCGCGCGTGTGGCCCAAGGGGTTCCCCACACAACAACTTAATAGAGCAAAGAAGAGAAACTAATATATGTACATAAGAAAGCTTTGGCCCATCCGATGTGGGACTAAAGAAATGAAGAGTAAACTTGAGCTTTTGGAAAGCAAAGCAAAACCAACAATCCCCCCCCCAAAAGGTCAAGTTCCGAAACAGAGATAAGAGTGAAGTAAATAGAGAGAGAGAGAGAGAGAGAGAGAGAGCATCTGGGCAGTAAAATACTATGCATAAATGAGATGGATTACAGCCTTGAATCTCACGTAGTGACTATTGCCTTAATCTGAAGAAGTGCTTGATGGACTATGCCTTGAATCAGACTTCTTGAACCAGATTTAGAAAAATAGCACACATAGTACGCTAGAGGTCCTTGGTCTATCGGATGGCACTTTTAAATGGCCATGCGCACTTTTCCACATTCATGAGAGTTGTCTGGGATCGCCCTGTCCCATAGTCGCGGCCTTCACGACCTCTCATATAGGTAAGTCCTTAATGGTTGGTGATATGAATCAACCCAGCATTACAGCTTGGACCTATTAAGAGTTTAATCTCATCCTAACCATATCACACAGGAACACTGTCACTATAGGGATGGGGAGTCATTGTACACGTGTACAGCCGCTTGGGCTTTATTTTAATGAGACTTTAATCTCGAGTCAGTGTTCCATAAAGTCACCTAAGTTCAGCTTGTTTCTATCCATTGAACCGGCTTCTTGGGATCTCCAGTCAGACTCGGTTGGGTTGCCACTGCTGGTGACTAACTTATGGGCTTAACCCCATCCCCCTCGATGATTCTAGTATCAAAGTCCTAGACAGACCCTTCGTCAAGTGATCTGCAAGGTTCTTTTCTGACTTTATATAGTCAAGAATCACATATTTGCCTAGTAGGCTTTTTATTGACTTGAAGCGCAGCTGCAGGTGCCTGTTCATCTTAGCATTCACAGAATCATGCTTTAGTAGTTCAATAACAGATTTATTATCACAATTTATAGAAATTGCAGGAACATGACTAAGAGAAACAGGTATATGTATAATAAGATTTTTAAGCCATTCAGCTTCTGTGCAAGTTGTATCTAAAGCTATCATTTCGGAGTCCATTGTACTCCTAGCTATGATAGTTTGCTTACAAGAGCCCCAGGAGATTGCAGCTCCTCCTAGGGTAAATACATATCCAGTAGTAGATTTTATATCATGTGAGTCAGTTACCTAGTTTGCATCTGAATAACCTTCTATGATATCAGGATGCCTAGTAAAATGAAGTTTGTAATCTAGGGTGCCCTTGAGATATCTAAATACCCTATCCAAGGCAGTCCAATGTGACTGATTTGGGTTACTGGTATATCTACTTAGTCTCCCAATAGCAAATGCAATATCAGGTCTTGTCCTGTTTGTTATATACATAAGGGAGCCTATCATCTGTGAATATTTATGTTGTTCCAAAGGTGATCCTTCAATTTTTTTCAGTACAATACTGCTGTCATAAGGAGTAAGGACAGGTTTCTTATCAAATAACTCAAACCTTTTTAGCATTTTTTTAATTGAATGTGCTAAAGATAGAGTATAACCCTCTTTGCCTTTGGTCACTTGCATTCCTAAAATTAAGTTGGCTTCTCCTAGGTCTTTCATATCAAACTGGCTAGATAAATAGTTCTTTGTAATATTTATCAATTTCAGTGATGAACCTAGGATAAGAATGTCATCTACATACAAGCATAAAATGACACAACTTTTACATGTACCTTTAGAGTATATACATTTGTCATACTCATTTGACAAGAAACCATATTCATAAATTACTTTGTCAAATTTATTGTGCCATTGTTTGGGAGCTTGTTTCAAGCCATAGAAGGATTTCACTAGTCTGCAGACTTTCTTTTCTTGACCTTTAGCAATGAATCCTTCAGGTTGGTCCATATAAAGTTCTTCCTCTAGATCTCCATTCAAGAATTCTGTCTTTACATCCATTTGATAGATTAGCATATCATGAATGGATGCTAAGGTCAAGAGAGTTCTAATGGATGTGATCCTAGCTACAGGAGAGTAGGTATCAAAATAATATAACCCTTTCTTCTGGGTAAAATTCTTAGCGACTAATCTAGCTTTGTATTTCTCTATAGTACCATCGGCTCTGAGTTTCTTCTTGAAAATCCACTTACAACCTATTGGTTTATTGCCTAAAGGTAGATCTGTTAGAAACCAAGTGTTATTCTCCATAATGGAGTTGTATTCACTGTTAATGGCTTCTTTCCAGAAGGGAGCATCAGAAGACGACATTGCTTCTTCATAAGTTGAGGGATCACCCTCTATCAAAAAGGTGAAGAATCCTTCTCCTAAATTTTTCTCAATCCTATTCCTTTTACTCCGTCTTGGTTCTAAGTCTTGTTCAGAAGGTATTTGGACATGAGAACTAGTAGAGGGTATGGAGGAAGAGATTGAACTTCTATCCTTAAAAGGAAATATGTTTTCGAAGTAAACTACATCTCTTGCTTCTATAATGGTATTGTTAGAGATTTCACTTACTTCTGAGTGAGTCACTAGAAATCTATTGGCATAGCTGTCTAAGGCATATCCTATGAAAACAGCATCTACAGTCTTGGGACCAATCTTCCTCTTTTTAGGTTCGGGAATTTCGACTTTAGCAAGGCATCCCCAAACTCTAAGGTAATTAATCCTAGGTACTCTACCTTTCCACAGCTCATAGGGAGTTTTATCTTTTGTCTTACTAGGAATCCTATTAAGAATATAACAGGCAGTTAAAAGGGCTTCTCCCCACAAGTTATCAGGAGCACCAGAGCTGAGAAGCATGGCATTCACTATATCTAACAGAGTGCGGTTCTTGCGCTCAGCAACTCCGTTAGACTGAGGTGAATATGGAGCAGTTACCTCATGAATTATTTCATGTTCTTCACAGAAGTTAATCATTTCGTTTGAGGTATATTCTCCACCACGATCAGATCTAAGGATCTTAATCTTCCTTTCTAATTGATTCTCAGCTTCAGATTTGTAGACCTTGAATCTATCTAGAACTTCATCTTTGATTTTGAGAAGGTAGATATGACAATACTTTGAATAATCATCTATAAACGTAATAAAGTATTTTATACCGCCTCTGGTCAAAATCATATTTGAGTCACATACATCACTATGGATAAGTTCTAGAAGGTCAGAATTTTTTTCTACAGATTTGAATGGTAATCTAGTGTGTTTGGCTTGAACACAAATCTCACATTTGTGTTTGTCATCTATTGGAGTCTTGGAAATAAGATCTAAAGTCATCATTCTTTTAATAGAGCCTAGGTTCACATGACCTAGTCTGCCATGCCAAACATTTGAAGATTCTATATTAGAGACAATGAGAGAACAATCAGACATTTTTTTCATTGTACTTAAAATGAAAAGACCGTCTTTTACAAAGCCTTTTCCTATAAAAGAGTCATGCTTAGAAAAAACTACTTTATTAGCCTCCATTACAATTTTGTACCATGAGGCTACAAGAAGGGATCCACTAACTAGGTTTCTCCTGACATACGGCACATGAAGAACATCATGAAGAGTTAATATTTTTTCTGATGTCATCTTCAGGTCAACTTTTCCTCTTCCAATAATTTGTGCCGTTGAGCCATCTCCTAGGGTCACACCTCCTCCACTTGATTCCTGATAGTTTGAAAAACAGGAGCGATCAAACGAAACGTGAACATTAGCTCCAGAATCCAACCACCAATCATCAGAATGGTAAGAGAGGTTAATAAGGGGTTGAAAGCTTACAGACCTGAAGGAACTCGAAGAACCTTTGTGAAGCATGTTTGCTTCTGGGCTAACTGAGCCCTTTCCTTTGTAGGAGGTCTGGACAGCTTCCTTCTTCCTATGGTAGCAGTTGGTGGCCATATGGTTTATTTTACCACACACAAAACAAAATCTCTTTTGATCCTGAGTCTGACTGAAGTTTCTAGGTCTTTGGTTTTGGTGATGATGGTTGTGGTGGTTAGGTTGAAAGTTTTTCTTCTTCTTGAAGAAATTCTTCTTGGATTTATAAGAAAAATTAGACTTGGATTTTCCTTGGCCTTCTACAAGGTTTACCTTAGCTTTAGATTCAGTCTTAGGCTTAGACCTCAATCTAATTTGTTCTTCGGTTCTAATTTTCTTTAGGACTTGATTGTAGGTAAGATCTCCTTGTGTATGGATAAGTTCCTTAGAAATATCAGACCAAGAGGGAGGTAGCTTGTCTATTAGGCATGCTATTTTATGATCATTGGAGAAATATGTGCCTTTGGCTTGAATATGCCTAAGGTATTCTTGGAATTCATGGAGCTGGTCATTCATTGGTTTGTCATCTACCATGAAATACCTATTAAAGGTTGAAGAATTAAACCTTTCTATTCCGGCATCATCACAACCGTATTCATCTTCCAAAGCTTTCCAAAGTTCTTTAGCGCTCTTGTATTCAAAAAATATATCATACAAGGATTCAGATAATGCGCTTAGAATTCTATGAAAACAATGGAAGTCTATCTCTTTAGGGGTTTTTGGTTTCGATGAGGTGGACACTCCTATGTCAGACTCAGTTTTATCAGAATCATTTATGATGGGTGTGGACCCATCAATGGCTGAAATAAGTCCTAAGGTCGTGAGCCAAAATTTCTGTCATGCCCCAGTCCCAAAATATCAGGAACTAGGCCACGTGTCACTGGCCAGCTGACACGTCACTAAGGGCTTAATCCACTTTGATGGACCCAAAGGGACGTGCTACGCTGTCCTAAAATACTACAAGTATAGAACAGGTAAAACTATCTCATCCACAACAAAATATCAGAAAAGCAAGTGCTGAAATATATATATATAACTGAGTCTGATACAGTACACAACTGGTGAGAATACAAGCCAACTACAAATACTGATAATAGCGCAAAAAAATCAGATAGACTAAGCAATGTCTATCTGATCAAAACATCTCCATCTCCAGGTAGCAGCATCTAGGGTTAAGCCTACTCTGAGGGTATCTCCTCGAGCTCCTCCTCGGTAGCACATCTGGCCTCCTGATCAGGCCCGTACACTGTGGGGTAGAAAGCCTCATCTAGATCTGGCAAGGAACCAGGTCCTCAGTGGGACGTAACAAGATACAGAAAAATGACATGCCATGTAATATAAATACTGAATAAAGAAATAAAATAAATACAGGGTGCTAACCATACTAAGTAAAAATGCAAGTAAAGATCCAGTAGTACGCATGGGAATGTGTGGCTAGACATACGCTGACGTAATTCACCAATCGTGGCGACTGGCTAGTATAGGTGTCGTATGCCCCCGACTCAGGGAACTCTGCAATCGACCATCTCTGATACGAAGGTATAAAACATTATTGGAGGGGTATCCCATACGTCTACCAGTTATCCTTCCCATCCCAATGAAACTAAATATCAAGTTGTATTTTCTTCCTGAATTATTCTAATCCGTGATGCGGGTCACACGTATTGGTAGCTAATCAAATACGCAGCTCGCATCCAAATATGCATGGCAACCATGTTGCGTGTTCCCGTGATAGGGTCTAGGAGAATATTAGAATACTCTCTCAGTTGTGGGTGAGTCTGTAAATTGTCAATCATAACAGCTGACTGTACCCAAGGCAGTCTCAGGTAATCAGGGTATATGAAATTCAGGAACAAAGCAGATATCAACAATTGAATTTAAACATTAACTTGGCAAGGTATACTTGCCTACTCCTTGATATTGTTGATAACCTGATCTCACAGTCAGGTTTGAAGGTGCTGGTGACAGGGGATCACTGGCTGTGCTGTAGTTGGTCTCTGTTACAACAGATAGTGTTTGTGAATATCTTGGTTGCAAATAATAAGTATACATCTATACTTATATACATATATATGATATAGATATATATATATATATAGTATGTATATAGATATAGTATATATATAGCAGTATATATATAGTATTTAAAGAACAGACAAATGCAGGTAAATAGTAGCAGGGTATATCTACTGCGATAGATATATAATATTATAATATTATCAGGGTGTATCCTCTGATATAATAATAAATATAATAGTCAGGATATATCCACTGAGATATAATATAGGTAAATTGAAATGACAGTACAGGAATTAAATACATATATATATATATGTACTATAGTAGAGATAATAAAAGGAATTGACAGTGCATGAATTTAATACGTATATAAATGCTGTATTTATTTAGCAATATAATATAAGTAGTAGCAGGGTCTATATGTGACCACTGTAAATATACATATATAGATAGGCTGTAATATCCAGCACAGTATTATTTATATAGTATATATAATATATAGATAATGACATTGCAGAAATGTAAATTTACATATATAGAATAAGCTGTATTATCCAGCTGGATATATATATATATATATAGTAGATATATATATATAAATATAAGTGCAGGAAATAAATGCAGAAAGATAAAATAAAAGAAAAATGCGTAGTATATAATATATATACATATATACTATAATTATAATAGTAATAATATAACATATATGAAATATGTTATATATAATATTTATATAAATATATGAATATATATATTTATATATATAGAATTTAACAATTGCATATATATAAATTTTATTATATATAACATATGTATAATATGTTATATATATAACTATTATATATATATATATATATATATATATATATATATATATATATATATATATATATATATATATATATATATATATAACATATAAATAAATATGTTATACATATGTATATATAACTATTAATTATATATATATATATATATATATATATATATATATATATATATATATATATATATATATATAACATATAAGTAAATATGTTATACTATATACATATGTATATATATACTTATATATAATAATAATAATATATAGTATACATATACTGTATACTGTATTTATACAGTATATTAAATATAATATCTATTATATATTATAGATATACATATATATATACATAAATATACATATACATATACATATAGGATTATATATATACATACATATATATTAGGTATTAGGAGTATACCTACTGACAGGTGGGCCCTAGGGGTTGCCGACGGCGAGTGGACGGCGGCGGAGTCGGCCGGAGACGGCAGGAGGAGCAGCAACAGCAGCAGTGGCCACTGGCAGCAGCAGCAGCAGCAGCAGCTTGCGGGGGCTCTGGCCGGCGGAGGAGCGGCGGAGGTGGCCGGGCAGGCGGCGGGTTCGGGAGAGGGGGAGGTGGCGGTCAGGTTGGTGGTGGTGGCGGAGCTCCACGACGGTGGTGGTGGCGGCTAGGGACGTCGGGGATGAAGGTGGCAGCAGCTATGGTTAGGTGGTGGTGGCTGCTGCGGGGGCTAGGGCGGCCGGAGGCGGTGTCGTGGGGAGGTGAGGTGGTGGTGGTAGGTAGGGGAGGTCGGGGCGAAGCTTTTGGGGAGGGTGGCGGTGGTCGGCGATGGCCGGAGACGGCGATGGAGCTGGATGGGAGTGGCGGTGGTGCTGTGGACAGTGAGGGCAGGGGGAGTTTGTGAGGGCTGTGGCCGGCGGAGCAGGGCGGCTCAGGCGGGTGGCAGTGGCCGGAGGGAAGGGGAGGGGAGTGGCGACGGGTTCGGCGGTGGTCCGGTGGCCGAAGGGTGGCCGTGGTGGCGGTGGGATGGGTTTGAATGAAGGGGAGGGCTAGGGTTTATATAGGTTTAGGCCTAATGGTATTCTCGTAATTAAGTGGAACTTCAGGGGTATTTTGGTAATTCTGGATTTTTGGGATATTTCCAGCAGATTTTTCTGGAAGTTATGGGTGGGTCCCACTCTCCTATGGTCTAGCCAATAGGATTTGGCCACCTAGCATGCAATTTTGCATATAAACCCCTAACTTTTCAATAATTGCATAAATGCATAAAATTTGTATTTTGCGTAATTTTGCAATTTACCAAATTTCAGATACTGATTTCCCGTAATTCTGAATTGTACAAAAATGAGGGAAATAGCTGGGGAAAATGTTTTAGACAGTATAGGGTGAGTCTGGGTAGATGCAGGGTCTGATATTTGCAGGTGATACAGTCATCGTATTTATTATTTAATAAATACTGCGCACGGTGTTCACTAATTATTTAGAGGTTATTAGGGTCATAATTTTTCTACGGTGTCAATACGATAATTGTAATATAATTAGAGTAGAATATTATCGTATTTTTGGTTAGGCAATCAGGTGCCTACTGGTCCTCAAATCTCTAAGGGTACAGAGATGGATAAAGAGCAGAAAATTAAATAGGAAATAATTACATACGTTTGTAACGATATTTGTGCGACTAAAACGAAGCATCAAATGAGATTTCTGGAAGTTGCACAAAATACAGAAAAAGTAGTCTAACAAGTCTAGGGCAGGTATGTAAAATTTGTTTAGGATTTAACAACTAGTGGAATGCCCTAATTAATTGTGTAACAGACAGGTGCACAATCAGCAGAATATATAATAAATAAATTTTTAAAAAGTTGTCATAATTCTAATTAGTCTAAACTAATCCTAATTTACTGAAATCTGGTCGAGGGAGTTTACAATCTACCCTCCTTAGAATATTTCGTCCTCGAAATAAAAATAACCATATAATGAGAATGAAGAATTATTAAGGACATAAGATGATTAAGAAAGATTTGGTTTGAAATATTGGACATACCCTGGTTTGGAAATAGGTAGGGATAACGCTGACGAATATCCTCTTCTCGTTCCCAGGTGGATTCACCTGGTGCATGATGTCTCCATGCAACACGAACGAGAGGAATAGTCTGGCCTCGCAACACTTTCTCGCTACGGTCCAGAATCTCTACAGGCTCCTCCTGATAAGATAAGCTTGGCCCGATGGTGATCTCTGAGTAGTCTAGCACATGACTCGGGTCTGGAATGTACCTCCTCAGTTGAGATACGTGGAAGACGTCATGTACTCCCTCCAAAGTCTGAGGTAGAGCTAGTCTGTAAGCAACTTCTCCGACGCGATCTAGCACATCGAAGGGTCCAATGTACCTTGGACTTAGCTTCCCTCTTCCTCCAAATCTGATAGTTCCTCTAGTAGGTGAGATCTTTAAGAATACATGCTCCCCTACTTGGAACTCTAGAGGTCGGCGATGAATGTTGGCCCAGTGCTTCTGCCTGTCTTGTGCAGCTCGTAGGTGTCCCTGGATCTTCTTTACTTTCTCCACCGTACGAATAATCAGTTCTGGTCCCAAGATCTGTCTCTCGCCAACATCGCTCCAGCATACTGGGGAACGACATTTTCTTCCATACAAAGCTTCAAAGGGAGCCATTTGAATGCTCGCTTGATAGCTGTTGTTGTAGGAAAATTCCACCAGGTGTAGATGATCTTCCCATGATCCGCTGAAATCAAGCATGCAGGCTCTCAGCATATCTTCAAGTGTCTGGATGGTGCATTCTGATTGGCCATCTGTTTGTGGGTGATACGAGGTGCTGAACTTGAGGCGGGTACCAAGACTTTCTTGCATACTTCGCCAAAAGTAAGATGTAAATCTCGTATCTCTGTCAGATACTATGCTGACTGGCACTCCATGCAGACGCACTATCTCCTTCATGTACATGTCCGCCAAGACTTCTGTAGATTGTCCAACTCTAAAAGGTAGGAAATGAGCAGCCTTTGTGAGTCTATCTACGATTACCCATACAGCATTACGACCACTAGGACTTCTTAGGAAGCCCGTAACAAAGTCCATCGTAATGTGTTCCCATTTCCACTCGGGTATTGGGAGGGGTTGAAGTAGACCGGCAGATCTCTGATGCTCAGCCTTGACCTGCTGACACACCAGGCATTTGGCCACAAAGCGTGCTATCTCCCGCTTCATTCCATGCCACCAGTAATATTGTCGCAGATCTCTGTACATCTTTGTGCCTCCTGGATGTATAGAGTATGTTGAGTTATGAGCTTCTGACATCAGCTCATTACGAAGTTCTCCATTTGGAACATAAAGACGATCACCACATCTTAGAGTCCCATCTTCGTGTATGCGATATCCTGTCTGAATTCCAGCCTCTGTTCTTTGTCGAAGCCTCTGAAATCTTGCATCTGTTGGTAGAGTAGTTTTGATTCTTTCTACCAAGGTTGATTGCAGCTGATAGTTTGATAATTGGCCGTCAAGTCCTGGCATAATGACCTATATTTCCAAATTTTCTAGATCTCTCAGAAGACCTGGTTGGGTGATCATAAAGAATGCCGAGGGTCTTCTGCTTAGAGCATCTGCCACCATATTAGCTTTCCCTGGATGGTACTGTTGATCAATTTCGAAATCCGTCATCACTTCGAGCCATCGTCTTTGTCTCAGATTTAGGTCCTTCTGGGTGTAGACGTACTTCAAACTTTTATGATCGGTGAATATCTCCACTCTTTCGCCATATAGATAGTGTCTCCATAGCTTCAGGGCGAAGATGACTGCGGCAAGCTCCAGATCGTGAGTGGGGTAATTCTTCTCATGAGTCCTCAACTGTCTTGAGGCATAAGCTACAACCTTCCCATGTTGTATTAAGACACAACCAAATCCTTTTCCGGATGCATCGCTATATATGACGAAACCTCCGGATCTAGATGGTATAGTCAAAATAGGAGCTGTAGTTAGACGCTTCTTCAAGTCATCAAAAGCTGTCTGGCAATCTTCAGTCCATATGAACTCCTGCTTCTTGCGAGTAAGACGGGTAATCGGCTCCGCGATTCTTGCAAAGTTTTCTACGAACCTCCGGTAATATCCGGCAAGTCCTAGAAAGCTCATCACCTCTGAGACGTTGGTCGGGGTTGGCCACGTCTCAACAGATGAGATCTTTGCTGGGTCTACTGAGATGCCTTCTCTTGTGATAACGTGTCCAAGAAATGCGACATGGTCCAGAAAGAATTCACACTTGCTCATCTTAGCATAAAGGCTCTCCCGTCTCAGCGTCTCTAATACCAACCTTAAGTGCTCTTCATGCTCCTCGTGGCTTTTTGAATACACCAGAATGTCGTCGATGAAGACTACCACGAACTGGTCCAGATATTGGTGGAAGACTCTGTTCATCAGGTTCATGAATACGGCAGGTGCATTAGTTAGTCCAAAAGGCATCACCAGGAACTCGTAATGACCATAACGAGTCCTGAATACTGTTTTTGGAATATCTTCCCTGCGTACCTTAACCTGATGATAACCTGATCTCAAGTCTATCTTCGAGAATACCACGGCTCCTGTTAGTTGATCGAACAGGTCGTCAATTCTCGGCAAGGAGTACTTGTTTTTGATTGTCAGAGCGTTGAGGGCTCTGTAATCAATGCACATGCGATATGTTCCGTCCTTCTTTGGTACAAACAACACTGGTGCTCCCCAGGGTGATGCACTAGGACGAACAAATCCCTTGATCTGTAGTTTCTCTAGTTGAAGCTTCAGCTCGTCAAGCTCCTTCTTTGCCAGTCGGTATACATTGGAGGATACTGGTGCAGCTCCAGGTATCAGCTCAATAATGAACTCCACTTCTCTGTCAGGCGGTAGGCCTGGCAATTCTTCTGGAAATACGTCCTCGAACTCTGCTACAATTGAGGGAAATGTTGTCTCCATCGCCATGTAAGCTCTAGGAGTCTGGCCTACTCCTTGCTCGATGGTTCCACGGACATATTCGAACTCTGGGTGATCTGGGGGGTCTAAAGATAACACTACCCTTTCGGCAGTCTAGGACAGCATTATTCTGGCTTAGCCAGTCCATGCCTAAGACAACATCAAAATTTGGCATTGGAAGTACCAAAAATCGCGCTCTTAGTCCTCTACTACAAACAACTACCGGACATGTTTCGATAATGTTGGTAACTGGAACAATACCTCCTCCAGTAAGTATTTTCCAACACTTGGGTAGCGGGGAAGTGGATAGCTTGTGCATGGCTACGAAACTACTGGATATGAAAGACAAAGTAGCCCCAGAATCGAATAATACAGTTGCAGGTAATGATGCAACTAAAATGGTACCTGTTATAGTTTCTCCTTCAGGTTCTTCTGCAATAGCAGCTAACGCAAAGGCTTGTCCCTGCCTTTGTCCTCCGGCTTGTTGTCTGGCCTTGAACTGGGTCTCCTGAGTAGGCAGAGGTGCTCCTCTCTGATATCCTCCTGATGTGGAGGGAAGCATCTTCTGAGCTTGTGCTCCTGGCTTCTGCCCTTGTTGAGGTGCTGCATCTCTACGTTGTGGGCAGTCTTTGGCCATATGATTTTTAGCTCCACATAGCAGGCATAATCCCAGCTTCTTTCTACAGTCATTGGCAAAATGCCCCTTCTTGCCACAAAAGTGACAAGTCGGGAGCTCTCTCTTCTAGTAAGGCCCCGTCGTCTGCTGAGTTTGATATTGGGGACGACGTATAGGTCCTCCTGCTCCTTACTGATTCTTGGCCGGGAAGATTGAATTTGAGCGTCTGGCTCCTCGGCCAATGGCTTCTTGCTCCCTGGCTTCTGTAAGAACCTCGTTGTAGGAGATTCTCGACTGCGTTGTTGTGTACCTCTGGAGCTCGTGGTTAAGGCCATGGTGGAATCTTTTAGCCTTCTTCAGCTCGTTCGGGATCAGATCAGCACCAAAATGACTTAGTCTGCTAAACTCCGCGTCGTAGGCATCTACCGTCATGTTTCCTTGCTCCAGGTGCAGGAACTGGGAGTATAGGGCATTCTGGACTGTCGCTGGAAAGTACTTGGCGTTGAAATGCTCCAAGAATTGCTGCCAAGTTTGGTCTTTTCCGACGCTGCGCTCTATGGATTCCTACCAGTGATAGGCGTTGCCAAGAAGTTGGCCCTCACAGCGGTCATCCATAGGTCGGGAGTGAGTTGCGATCCTTCTAGCAGCATTTCGGTGTTGGAGATCCAATCGAAGATTTCTTCAGGAGTCTCGTTGCCTTTGAAATCCCTCGGGCTCATTTGACGGAAGCCTCGAACTGTGCCCGCTGGTTGGACAGGTACTGGTGTTGGAGTAGTAGTTCTCTCCAAAGCCGTCATCAACGTCTGTCGCAGAGCTTCAGTTTGCTGCCACTGAGACTGTCTCAGGGCCTCAGTTTGTTGCCACTGGTTCTGCAACATAGTCTGGAGAAACTGCAACATTTGAGGTTGACCCTCAAGTTGTGGCATCTGGATAGGCAAGGCTGGAGGTGGAGACAAAGGTGTCTCTGCATGTGGAGTTGGTATCGTCTCCTGGCTAGGATTTTGGTGATTGGACGGAGTTCCTTGGGCACTTGGCGAAGGGTCTGTTGCTTGGTCAGCCCCATTATTCGCAAGTTTTCCGGGTATGTCCATATTTCTGAGGAAAAATAGGATAATTAAAAAACACAAAGGAGATAAATAATGATAATCAAGCAAGATGCAATAATAGAATTTGTAAAGATGGTGTCAGTGTGGATGAGACCTAATATTGCAAGGTATACTTGCCTACTCCTTGATATTATTGATAACCTGATCTCACAGTCAGGTTTGAAGGTGCTGGTGACAGGGGGTCAATGGCTGTGCTGTAGTTGGTCTCTGTTACAACAGATAGTGTTTGTGAATATCTTGGTTGCAAATAATAAGTATACATCTATACTTATATACATATATATGATATAGATATATATATATATATATATATATATATATATATATATATATATATATATATATATATATATATATATATAGTATGTATATAGATATAGTATATATATAGCAGTATATATATAGTATTTAAAGAACAGACAAATGCAGGTAAATAGTAGCAGGGTATATCTACTGCGATAGATATATAATATTATAATATTATCAGGGTGTATCCTCTGATATAATAATAAATATAATAGTCAGGGTATATCCACTGAGATATAATATAGGTAAATTGAAATGACAGTACAGGAATTAAATACATATATATATATATGTACTATAGTAGAGATAATAAAAGGAATTGACAGTGCATGAATTTAATACGTATATAAATGCTGTATTTATTTAGCAATATAATATAAGTAGTAGCAGGGTCTATATGTGACCACTGTAAATATACATATATAGATAGGCTGTAATATCCAGCACAGTATTATTTATATAGTATATATAATATATAGATAATGACATTGCAGAAATGTAAATTTACATATATAGAATAAGCTGTATTATCCAGCTGGATATATATATAGTAGATATATATATATAAATATAAGTGCAGGAAATAAATGCAGAAAGATAAAATAAAAGAAAAATGCATAGTATATAATATATATACATATATACTATAATTATAATAGTAATAATATAACATATATGAAATATGTTATATAAATATATGAATATATATATTTATATATATAGAATTTAACAATTGCATATATATAAATTTTATTATATATAACATATGTATAATATGTTATATATATAACTATTATATATATATATATATATATATATATATATATATATATATATATATATATATATATATAACATATAAATAAATATGTTATACATATGTATATATAACTATTAATTTTATATATATATATATATATATATATATATATAACATATAAGTAAATATGTTATACTATATACATATGTATATATATACTTATATACAATAATAATAATATATAGTATACATATACTGTATACTGTATTTATACAGTATATTAAATATAATATCTATTATATATTGTATATATACATATATATATACATATATATATATACATATATATATATACATATACATATACATATACATATAGGATTATATATATACATACATATATATTAGGTATTAGGAGTATACCTACTGACAGGTGGGCCCTAGGGGTTGCCGACGGCGAGTGGACGGCGGCGGAGCTGGCCGGAGACGGCCGGAGGAGCAGCAACAGCAGCAGTGGCCACTGGCAGCAGCAGCAGCAGCAGCTTGCGGGGGCATTGGCCGGCGGAGGAGCGGCGGAGGTGGCCGGGCAGGCGGCGGGTTCGGGAGAGGGGGAGGTGGTGGTCAGGTTGGTGGTGGTGGCGGAGCTCCAAAACGGTGGTGGTGGCGGCTAGGGGCGTCGGGGATGAAGGTGGCAGCAGCTATGGTTAGGTGGTGGTGGCTGCTGCGGGGGCTAGGGCGGCCGGAGGCGGTGTCGTGGGGAGGTGAGGTGGTGGTGGTAGGTAGGGGAGGTCGGGGCAAAGCTTTTGGGGAGGGTGGCGGTGGTCGGCGATGGCCGGAGACGGCGATGGAGCTGGATGGGAGTGGTGGTGGTGCTGTGGACAGTGAGGGCAGGGGGAGTTTGTGAGAGCTGTGGCCGGCGGAGCAGGGCGGCTCAGGCGGGTGGTAGTGGCCGGAGGGAAGGGGAGGGGAGTGGCGACGGGTTCGGCGGTGGTCCGGTGGCCGGAGGGTGGCCGTGGTGGCGGTGGGATGGGTTTGAATGAAGGGGAGGGCTAGGGTTTATATAGGTTTAGGCCTAATGGCATTCTCGTAATTAAGTGGAACTTCAGGGGTATTTTGGTAATTCTGGATTTTTGGGATATTTCCAGCAGATTTTTCTGGAAGTTATGGGTGGGTCCCACTCACCTATGGTCTAGCCAATAGGATTTGGCCACCTAGCATGCAATTTTGCATATAAACCCCTAACTTTTCAATAATTGCATAAATGCATAAAATTTGTATTTTGCGTAATTTTGCAATTTACCAAATTTCAGATACTGATTTCCCGTAATTCTGAATTGTACAAAAATGAGGGAAATAGCTGGGGAAAATGTTTTAGACAGTATAGGGTGAGTCTGGGTAGATGCAGGGTCTGATATTTGCAGGTGATACAGTCATCGTATTTATTATTTAATAAATACTGCGCACGGTGTTCACTAATTATTTAGAGGTTATTAGGGTCATAATTTTTCTACGGTGTCAATACGATAATTGTAATATAATTAGAGTAGAATATTATCGTATTTTTGGTTGGGCAATCAGGTGCCTACTGGTCCTCAAATCTCTAAGGGTACAGAGATGGATAAAGAGCAGAAAATTAAATAGGAAATAATTACATACGTTTGTAACGATATTTGTGCGACTAAAACGAAGCATCAAACGAGGTTTCTGAAAGTTGCACAAAATACAGAAAAAGTAGTCTAACAAGTCTAGGGCAGGTATGTAAAATTTGTTTAGGATTTAACAACTAGTGGAATGCCCTAATTAATTGTGTAACAGACAGGTGCACAATCAGCAGAATATATAATAAATAAATTTTTAAAAAGTTGTCATAATTCTAATTAGTCTAAACTAATCCTAATTTACTGAAATCTGGTCGAGGGAGTTTACAATTTTATTTGGCTCTGCCATCTTTTAAAGTATGAGCCATCAAACTTAGCAGGTTTTGCAGTAGAGGATTCCTCCTTACCAGTCATGATTGCAGTCTGAAAAATATAAATTTATTTAATAACAATGTCCAAGATAATAGTTTAGGTGGTCTTTGCTAATCAATCTTAAAATCTTTAGTTTTTCAAGTGTTGATCAACTCAGGTTAGCTGTAGGGGCCGGTTCCCAGCTAGCGGCGGTCCGAAGACTCTTAAGTACCGTGTCGCTTAGGGCTATTTACACCCGGTTGACAGAAGGACCCTTTCGGCTTGTGTCCGAGTTTGTCTCTACTTTGAAACTTTAGATTTGAAGATTTTATTTGCAATTTTCTTTTTACTAAACTATTTTCTTTGGGTCCTAGATTGCTTTCAAAATACTAAGTGATTAAAATGAAGCAAATTGTATGTTACAACTGAAAGAAATTTGTATCAAAATTGTAATTGACAAAATTATCAAATGTGCTAACAATATTTAAAATATTTTAAGCAAATTTACAATTTGACAGTATAGTAAGCAATTTGATAAGTAAACAGATAAATCAATTGAGGAATTGAAACAAATTGCTACAGTGACTGTTAACTTAAATTTTGTAGAAAAATTGCTAGAGTAACTATTAACAAATTGCTAGTAGTAGCTAAAAAAAAATTTGTTAGAAGTCAAATTGCTACAGTAACAAATTTCTAGAAAATAAATTTGCTACAGTATAAAAAAAAAACAGTAGCTACTTGAATATTTTCTAGAAATTCTATCAACTCTAACTATCAACTTGTATTTGCTACAGTAACTATCTAACAGTAGCTACTTAGAAATTCTAACAACTCTAACTAACAACTTGTATTTCTAGGCAATATTTGCTACAGTAACAATTCTAACAGTAGCTACTTAGAAATTCTCAATTGTAACAAATAGTTAGGAAAACAACGGTAACTATAAATTCTAACAAATAAAAAATCAACTCTTAGATTGTTAGAATTATTGTTGTTTTCTTATTGAAAAATTTCTGAGTACAAAAATAAAATTTGATTGATGTTACCGGCCTCTGGGGAAGTCGTGCACGAAGCACTGCCGGTATCTCGTCGCCGCACATGACTTGGAGAGAATGACCAGGACTTAGCTCTGCCCAGAGCTTGGAGATGACGACGAAGAACGGAGTACAAATCTGTTGAGAGCAATTTTTTGGAGAAAAAGTTTTCTAATCGTTTACAAAGAAAACAGACGAATATATAATACTGATATGTAACCCGCACACATAACGTGCGCCGAACCGAACCGAACCGGGCCGGGCGGCGGCGGCAACGCACGCGTGTGGCCCAAGGAGTTCCCCACACAACAACTTAATAGAGCAAATAAGAGAAACTAATATATGTACATAAAAAAGCTTTGGCCCATCCGATATGGGACTAAAGAAAGGAAAAGAAAACTTGAGCTTTTGGAAAGCAAAGCAAAACCAACACAAATGAACTAGCCAGACAGCTTTAACATAAAATTCAAAACAAAGCTAGCTCTCCGGAGCAGACAAAATGAAGAATTGTGCACTAAATTTCGTACTTCAGATGCATACAGAATGTAAAGATTGCAATTATAGAAGATGGGGTATGAATAGTCTACACCATGATTATATAGTCTAAGCCACGTGGAGTAATTAAGTGTAACCTATAGCCTTTCCAGATTTTGGTTTAGAAATACCTAGATCTGACGCACTAGCAGTGACATACAACAACAACACAATTTTTATCCCATATTTTTTGGGACGGCTGTCCTCTTCTTTTATTTAACTCTATTAAAATTTATGTCTTTTATAACACTAACAAGATCTATATCCTTTAATACTTCAAACAGTATTAGTCTAGACCAATCATCTAGCCCTAACGGCTAGATTAACTATTATATCATCGCACATTCTTACTTGGCATCTGTGGGTCTGCATTGCACATTAAATCACTTAAGTCAATTTTTACTCATTTTGTCATCAAGTTGTGTCACTTGCAACTTTTCAAGAATAGACTAGTTTCTTATCATATCCTTTGATGAATTGTCACGCATTTATGTTAGCATTCTCATTTTCGCTGTAACATTAACGTTATGGACATGTTTTTTAATTGCAATCTAATTGACATGAGGTGTTTTAATTTTCAAATTGAGGTCATCTATTGTGAAATAGTAAATTATATCTATATTGTCTTTACTGTTAATTTCGAGATTTAATCAAAAGATGAAGGAACGGACCACAAACAAAGCTTCAAGCAAACTTTACAGTCTGTTCTCTATTTGATCCTGAAGTTGTGGTCGAGACTCAGAACTTCAAGCAAACAAGTTTGCCTTATGATGAACTCGATTCCAACGAATCTCAATATCCAATATATTTCTGATTACAACTTGCTTATAAAATAATAACAATCAGAAAACCGTTCATCCTTGCAAATGCAGTTGCAATTGAGATAGAACGAGTTACAAAGAGAGAAGAGGAAGGAGAAGATGGATCTCTGCTTGCTGGAGTGATAAAAATTATCATTTCTCAAAGCAACATTCGTCCCACACGATCTGCTCCCAGAAACCAGCAAGTTCTCGAAGAACTTATGGAACGCTCGCGTCACCTCTTTCGTGGACTCGTACGAACTCCAGAACTCCAATGGCGTGCATAGCAGAACCACTTTTCGTCTCTCTTTTTCAAAGTAAGTTCTCAAAGAGGCTACGAAGAGAGTATTTATAGAGACCTGGCCGCCCATCACTTATGGAAAGATATGAATGAATTAAATTCAAATCTACAAAAATTGGATCTGAATTAATTATCCAAATATTTCCATAACAGCCGAAACAAATTGCAGCGCAGCGGCACAGCGGTCCAGCAGTGCATGGCAGCACATCGCCTGCACATACCCCTGCGCATGAGCCCGCACAACGTCCGCTCAGCACCTTGCTCATGCACTTGCGCATGCAACCACACTAGTAACTGCGCATAAAACGAGCGCACGAGCGCAACTAATGCGCACAAGCGCCATGCGCCGATGCTGATGTGCAAAGTGCGCCAATAAAGTGTCACTTTGCGTCCGAGTCCTAACTACTAAGAAATTTTTCCAAGAGAATGATAAAAACCATAAATGCTTTCTTTGAGGAGTTAATCTTCTTTTTCTCCTAAGAAAATACCCCCGCATGACACTCATGTGCTCCACCACACCCCATGTGCACACCTCAACACAAGCAAAACTTTATATTGAGATACTCACTTTGTGGTGTAGCTAATGTGGGACTAAAACTTCTTAGTCCAAAGACAAAAATACCAACATTTGCTACATTAATATGGCTTGCACAATTGTGTACATAAACTTGCTATAATTTAGTGTTTACACATAATTAAATATCTGGAATATCTAGACTTTCATATAGGTGTAAGATTTGTTCTTGTTGTCATACAAGCAACTTTATCTAGCATTCCTATCATCTTCAGTACATCCTATATGACAGTTTAGAAGACTCTGTTGCTTGTATTACTGCTTAGAAGACTTTGTTGCTTACTAGGATTGTCATTCATTTACTCTACAGGGTAACGTCGCATAGAGATGAATATAATTTCCTACAACAAATGGTATCATCATATTTTTTTCGTCTAGACTTATTATAACTGGGGAATTTGAAGGGTGCACATTAGTTCCGTAGACTTAAATTACAATCCAAAATGTAAATCTACCTAACTGTTATTGTATTCTTTGGTTGAAAAAAAATCAGTTTACTTTTTTAGTCCCACATTGGCTAGAACATCTCATTTCCTTGTCTTTATATTAATTTCTCTCTCATTCTCAGTTGTGAGTTATCGTGTGCTAGGCCTATGAGCCACAGGTGCGCCGCCGTCGCCGTCTAGTACAGCTCGGTTTTGTTTGACACACGTAACGGATGTGGGTACGCGTACACATCTGCGGACGTCGAATGTCAATCTGAATTTTATTATCGACGGGAAGCCAAAATTGTGTGCAGTGACGGAAAGCCGGTAAAAGTGGAATTGAGTATATAAGGCTTGTGGCTCGATTGACTTAGTCAAAATTGAGAATGGGAAAACTTTACAGCGGAATCGATCACGGACAATGCAATGAACCTTTCCAATTGATGGATCAGCTTCTGTTGGAATGAGTCCAATAATTTTCGTTGAATTTTTGGTTTGCTTTATTGGATTTTTGCTGCTTGGTTTTGATGAATGCGTTTTCGTGATTGGTTTTCGATGATTCATTGTTTAGTCCATTTTCATCGATTGCATGCATTCATTCTAGAGAAATGAAGATGGTAGTCTAACGAAATATTGGTGCCAATGCAGATAGACGCGTGACCGGAGCCTGAGCGAGCAAGCGTCCTTTTCTCTTGGTATTCTCTATTTGGTGAGTGGTTTTGTCTCTTCTTCTTTACTCTTCATGCCAACAATCAATACTGTTCTCTTGTACCCTTGCTAAGTCTAATGATCGATAAAGCCACTAATGCCACAAGTTTAATACCACTAATGTAAATCAATGAGTTGCATTGATAAGAGGGAAGTTTAATTTCATAACACAGGGAAGGATATGATCATTATGTCGTGGTTTGGTGCCATGCCTTAGCGGTAAGTTGGAATGAGTCCAATAATTTTCGTTGAATTTTTGGTTTGCTTTATTGGAATTTTGCTGCTTGGTTTTGATGAATGCGTTTTCGTGATTGATTTTCGATGATTCATTGTTTAGCCTATTTTCATCGATTGCATGCATTCATTCTAGAGAAATAAAGATGGTAGTCTAACGAAATATTGGTGCCAATGCAGATAGACGCGTGACCGGAGCCTGAGCGAGCAAGCGTCCTTTTCTCTTGGCATTCTCTATTTGGTGAGTGGTTCTGTCTCTTCTTCTTTACTCTTCATGCCAACAATCAATACTGTTCTCTTGTACCCTTGCTAAGTCTAATGATCGATAAAGCCACTAATGCCACAAGTTTAATACCACTAATGTAAATCAATGAGTTGCATTGATAAGAGGAAAGTTTAATTTCATAACACGGGGAAGGATATGATCATTATGTCGTGGTTTGGTGCCATGCCTTAGCGGTAAATTGGAATATACAGACTACCAATCAAAACAATGAATAAGTATGCTGAAATAAAATAATTAAATATACATTACAGCTCTAAATGCTTCAACATCTTATACTGCTATTTATGCTTATCATATAGTCGTAGATGAATTATATGATCATGGACAACTTGTGCACAAGTTAGTAAATTTTTTTGAACGGAACCTGAGGCACTGGGGACAGTTCGGTCCGGGGGAAATAGTAGCGCTTTGGTAGAACCGGGTATAAGCGGGAAAATCATTGAGGCTTACTACATGCATTGAATGGCCATCGCACGTCCATCGAAGTCCTATATGTAACCATCACTTTTTCGGAGGTGTATTTTTTTTATTTCATAAGAAATAAATTGTTAATTCATACTTCATACATATTTAATATTATTAAATATATTTTTATATAGATGATGGTTGTATGTTAGTCCCTTAGTTAGACTAATTGCTAATGAATCCAACTAGACTTGAACCCAACTAGATTTGTCATGACCAATAGTGTAGTACAATTAATTAGTCTTGGTTAACTTGTTAAAGTAGAGAGAATGACCAGGATATCTCATTCATTTAAATTAGAACATTCATTAGTTAACCCCCTTATTAGTTAAAATCTTCATGACAAACCTAGGAGGACATTTTGGACATTTTAACCAAGCCAACCCTAAACTAGAGTGGCCGGCCTATATAGGGAGAGGGAGCCCCCTCTTCTTCATTATTTGTTCATAAAAAAAAATTCTAAGTTGAGTTCTTCCCTAAGTGTTCATTCCTCCTCCAAATTCATCCAATCAAGCTCAATCCCTCTCATTTTTATCCCCAAGGAGAGCTAGAAGCTTGAAGGTTGCAAAAGGCTTGAGGAAGAGGTATTTTGCTAGAGATTGGTGTTCATTCCTCACTCTTGTGCTCATTGAATGAACTCCATTGGAAATCTATCTTCCAATAGATAAAATCTCATTACCCTTATCATTTAAACTCTAGAATGGTGTAATAAATGCCTATGAACCCTCTCTTGGTTTAAGAATACCCATAGAAAGAAGAACTAGGTCAATAGGAGGCCTATGGAGAAAGTTACATTCACTTTTGTGGCCAAATTGGAAAAAATCTGAGTTTGAGCCATTATGGGTTTGATAGAATATCTTTTTAGTGATATAATGATGTATTTGATATGTATATATGGTGTTGATGGATATTGGAAATTTGGTACCATGATTTTGGGTGTATCATGAGTTTACGGTGGGTATCTTGATATGTGCACACCAAGTGTTTGGTACTTGGTCTAGTGCTAGTGTATTGAGAGCCGTGTGTGTGTGTGTATGTGTATATATATATATATATATATATATATATATATATATATATATATATATATATATATATATATAGCCTTGTGGTTGTGTGTCAGTGTGAGGGGGGTGTAAAGTGAACTGTGCTCACTGTGTAGGTGATTGTGTTGTGTGTGTGTGTGTATTGATTTGAGGTGGAGTGTTATGTGCAATGCACATGGGTGCACTACAGCGAACTGAGGAGCAAATTGATTGTGCTCGAGTTTGCAGCAGGGAACTGCCTACTTACAATTGTTGGGTGCTCGAGTGGTTTGGGCATTCAACCATCTAGGATAGGGTGCAACAGGGACCTTGGCTTGTTACTACTACTGATGTGGTTATAGTTGGTATTATTGTGTGGTGTTGTTGCTATTGTTTTAGTTGTTGTTGATATTGTTGTTGTGAAGTGTAATAGGGGTTTTGGATCTGAATGTAGCATCAGAGGTTTATTCCAGGCCTACAATAATGGTCCACACTTGCAGTATTACTTGATCAGTTGTGTGTTGCAACAACATGGGTAGGTTGCATATTAGCTGCAGTAGGTGGGTGAAGCATTGTGAGTTAAGATGAGGGAAACTTTGTAGTCCAGACCAGTGAAGGATGCAAGTAGATGTTCGGGCCTGTGATGGGGATTTGAAGATCATGTGTACGTGTTGGTGTCAGTGTATCATAAGATGCAAAGAGTATCATGGTGAGGTTGGAGAGGATACTATAGATTATTATATGAAGAGTATTATGTGTATTGTTAGAGTGGGTTATTTGGTGCTCGTGGGTGAATGTGAGATAAGGGAAGTTCATTTCAGTGAACTGTGGAAGGAGGATGTGGCAATGTTGTGCTAGTGATAGAGGTAGGAATTTTAACTGTGCACAAAATAAGGTTGGGGCCTGCATGCTTGTGCAGGCCAGCTTGAAGGCTCGGGTTGCTTTGGGGAACCAACAGCAGAGTACACTTGGAAGTATCTGTGCAGGCAAGATGTGTGGGGGTTGGGTTGATTGTATACATGTTCAGCACAGTGAGGAGATGGTGTTGAGGTATACAGTGACTAGTGTGGGCTTTTTTTTTTAGTGTGAGATTAGTGTATCAGTTAAAAAGAGATACAAGGATGATATGGTGTTGAGAGTTGTGTGCTTACCTGAGAATTTTGGAGAGAGTGTTATTGTTTGAGTATGAAACTATTAGGATGTGCACCAGGAAATCATGTGTGAGAGTGAACAAGAGGTCACAGTTTCTGCACCATTATGTGTAATGTTGAGGGTAGTGTTTGGGTAGGTTATGTGAGACATTGAATTGAGTAGTGGTCAGGTTGAGGTAAGGGTATTGGTTATGAGATAATTATATGTGTTAATATGTTAAGTATTAGTTAGAGAGTAAGTTAGTATCAGTCATTAGTATACCAGTTAGCAAAAGTATCGTAGTAAGTATTAGTTAGTTTAGTAGTATTACATGATATCAGTTAAGTGTATAACAATTAGTTAGTTAGTAATATAAATTAATGTACTATAGATATAGAGTATCACTAGATATATATATATATATATAGGTGAGTTAGTATATATATAGATACGTAGAGTATCTTATTATTATAGGATCGTGTGGCAACTCTAGAGGGGGGTGAACAGAGGAAGTGCGTGTGCAGCAGAAAATAATCAGCAATTAAAAAATCTAAGTTTTATGCTAACTTATAAACTGCAGTAACAGAAAGAGAATAAGCAGAGTATAAGTAAAGTTTAGAATAGCAAACTCAAACCCAGATAATTATAGGACTATTCCAGGCCCGAGAACTCTTGTTCAGTGTTAATCAACTATTTATGAAATATGGTACATACGCGCCTTTGATCCGAAGAACACGCCAATTTCTTACAACATGAGATTTTGATCTGAAGAGCTCAAAGACTTCAGACATGAATTAAAAACCAATTTTTTAACCAAGCTTGTACAATTTGACTCAACTTCTAATCGGAACGCCACTTGGGCACTTAGAAGAAAATTGAGTTGTCTTGATATCTGAGAAGGATAAAGCTCTTTATAGGAATAGAGAAGATGAAGAATGATTGAGTTGATGTTGGAAATGGGGAAATTCTTGTCTATTTATAGGATTTTGTAGACAGAATTCGGGTCGAGTTCGGATGCATAATGTTCAAAATTTTGAACGTTGGGAGCCTGGTCTTGAGGAGACGAGTCTGACTTGGAAATCGGTTTTGAGTAACCGAGTTTGGTCCGAGGTTGGACAGAACTTGTACCGAGTTCGGTTTGAACTCACCCCGAGTTCGTTTGGTCTTTTTTAGACTATTTTGACTTGGAGTTTTGAGTGAGTTTGGATTTAGGCTCGAATCCAAACGAATTTCTGATTTGGGTAGGCTTATGTTTGAGTGGGCTTTGGATAAGGTTTAATCTAAATGCCAAATTTCTGTTCCGAATCACATTAGTCCTTAGACTCAAGAAAATAAAAAATACATAACAAAAAAAAAATTTGAACATAATCATCTGTAGTCGTAGCTTGTGGCGAAGTGATGCGTCGTCTTCTTCTCAAATTCATCAGAGTTGTAATGTATCGACTCGTAGTTTGGATCGATTATTAAAATCGGTTTGACCATAACCAAATGGTCCAACAATCTCTCATATTTTAATATTTAACAAAACTGCGACTGATACGACAACTAAGAATTTATAATGATCAATAATGTTACTGCCATGTATGTAGCTCCCCCGCAATAATAGCTTGTAATAGTTGTTATGTGTGTATCATCGATGTCTCCCCCGCTGTCATTTGATCGAAATGGTAAATCTTTCCCGAAATGTTGGAGACAAGGAAAACAAAATAAAATGAAGTAGATAAAATACAATATCAAAAGACATCATTATCAAGGTTTAACAAAATAAAGCATTAATGATAATATCACATCAAAAGTCTCATAACTTGTCACGCTCCAGTCCCAAAATATACGGGATCAGGCCACGTGGCAATGGCCAGCTAATACGACTCCGTGCGATTACCCAATTTAATGGACCCGACGAAACTTACTACGCTATCCTAAAATACTAACAAGTCTAGTACTAGCATACAACAGGTAATGTCTAATCTCATCCACAATATAAACAAGAAGTACTGAAATAAATACTGCAAAATAAGCATAAGTCTGAAATGTTATAGTACAATCCAGAATATGTCTGATGGGAATAAACCCACAACTATGACAAAATAAAAGTACTGAAAGACAAATAAAAGAATGATGACTAGAGCATCGGCGGACTAGATAAGGATGCTCCAGTCCTAGGTGGAAGGCCTACCAATAATCAAGGGAACTCTGATGGAAGCACCTCTAGATCCTCCTCGAATGCGTACCTCGTCTCCTGCCCAGGTCCGTACACAGTAGGATAATATGCCTCGTCCAAATCTGGAAGGGGACCAGGTCCTCAGAGGGACGTAACAAGATACAAAAATACATGCCATATATAAATACTAAATAAAATAAAGGGGTGTGCTAACCATCTAAGTGAATGCAATATGAAGACAACCTTGGTACGTATGGGTAGGTATAGGCATAAGCATAACGTCCAACACTCCGAAGAGCGTGGTATCTGTACATGTAACGTCCATCATTCCGAAGAATGAGATATCTGCAAATATATATGTCTTTATCGCTCCAAAGAATACTACGGATTCTAATGTGTGTATCCCATATGCCTACTAGTTGTCCTTCCCGCCCAATGCAGATATACAAGTCGAATACACGACGTGCATACCACGTAACTACATGCCAAGTCTCAACTAATTATATAATAATGAATACGTACCAAACCCTGATGCATGTCACATACACCGATAGTTAGTCGGGTGCGCGAACCCGCATCCCAACATGAGTTTATCACCGTGATGCGTGTAAGAGTGTCAGGGTCTAGGAAGATATCAGAATATCCTCATAATGGTGGGTGGGTCTGCTAGTGACTAAGTCAAATACACAACTCATCGACGTATTCGTCGACTGTACCCGAGTCAATCTCGGACGCGCACAGTTATATGAAATAATATAACAAGATATCATACAACATTGCATAATTTAAATTAAACAGTAAATATGGCAAGGTATACTTGCCTGGGTCCTCAAGCTGCGAGTGCCAATAACCTGCTCCTGAAGTCTCACCTGCATGGTCCAGCGACCCTATACATATCATATAATATAGTAATACTATCATCAGTCACTAAAATAATACGCATAGGAACACTACGTGTAATACCCCACTCCGCGTCGGCATTATGTATCAGGTGAGTGGACAGAACTTTATTCTCTGATTCTTGTACGCTTTAATAATAATCTGAGTTTTTGCTTGCTTGTTTTCATAAGAGAATGATAGAACCTGCCTTGCATGCTAATAAGAGAACTCACCTAGCTTATCTATGAAACGAATATGTTTGCATAACTAAGAGATCCTGAAACGCTTGTCTAAGAGTATGTGTTTGCATGAACATGTTCCACTATCGCCTATGCTCCGAGAGAACCATATCGTGTGCATGAATATGTTTAAAGATAAGGCGACTTGCCCCGCAACAAAGATATATAGTCTGATGGTTCGTCTCGTCTGCATCCTAGAGTTTATTTGATAGTGTTCTATGCATTCGCATCGGTCGGACAATGGCTATTGGTGGAGAGCTGAACTACATGTGTTACGACTGCTACAGAGATAGTAGAAAGCAACCATGAGTCACAGTTGCCAATAGCATCAGATAAATGAGTCATTGGTAAGCTGGACCAACCGCTGCCGATCCTGAGATACTCGGGGACCGTACTGTATATAAGCTAGTTTATTGTGTTGGCTTGGATAGAGGACTGCCACTAAGATATGCATTGGTGTCTAGATATGCATTTGTCCCTAGAGTCTTTGAGTATGGCTCACGAGACACGCTGCGCACACCCTGAAACAGAATAATTGGCTTGTCTTGCTTGCTTGCTTAATATCGCATATAAAACTCTGTTTTCAAAGAATGTTTCCAAAAGAAAGTAATATGACTCTGCTATCAAACTGCATGAAATGAACATAGGTAAAACTAGAAAGATCACTAGTAATGTAATATTTTATAAAATGATTACTTAGTGTTGGTTTTAGTGAATGTTTGTTTATGTTCAGTTGTTTTAACTCACCAGTACTTATAAAAGTGCTGACCCACCAACACTTTACTTGCTTGCAAGTACTGGATCGTCCGAGGGAGCGATAGGCGTGCCTCATCCCAAAGACCCAGAATTCTTGTTTCGATTGCCTCGAGTTGCTATCGTATAAAGGGGCATAATGTATGAAACGATGCCTTTGCTAAGAGAACCCAAGTCCCTCGATTTGCCCCGAATACTAAGTTGGCTAAATGCATAAATGTATTGCAATAATGTCGCTCCGCTGCTTACTCGATTGATGCGATGATAGCCAAATAACTTAAACGATGTTGCATTATGCGGGCGCAACCCCAGGATCGTACGGCATCACGTCCCGGTGTCAAATGGCCATACGCTACCCCGTGGGAGCGCCGAGGCGTGGTGATTCACGTCCGGTGCGCGGAGGTGCGGTGATTCGTGCCTGGTCCGGCGAGGGATAGGCGGTGGTCGGACGGCCCTCGGGGCGGGGGCGGGACATTACGCTGCACTTAGGAACTGATACAAGGGTCACAACTGGTCAACTAACAGGGTCACGTGTGCACGCAACTAAGTCGTACACGTGTCCTGTCCTCAGTTACCGTGTACACCAAGACAACAAAATATCATAATACGCTACCCAACTAAAGACATATAATACTAAATAATAAGTCCTAACTAGCATGTGATAGGGTTACATGCACAAGGCTAGTTGTCCAAACTCTAGGTCAACACAGCATTTTCTCATTAATGAATCATTTATTATTTGAGCAATTACTTAACATAAATTACTAATTAACAATGAACACACACACACACACATATATTACACTTATGGATTCACGTTACCCGTGTCCGTTCAACGACACGTTGACACCTCAACTTATGAAGGAAAGGATGAAATACATATGTACCTAGTTGTGGCTGAGTGGGGGGGGGGTCTGTTCTCGTCGACGGCCTGTGTAACACCCCGTTCCGCTCAAGCGGACTGCCGACTCAATCGGCAATAGTGCAACTATCCCGACCCGCCTTGCCTCAAACGAGAAGCAAAAGATATCCAGACTTGTCCCAACAGGAATCGGGCTTGGACTTTCAGAGGCTCGCTTGAGGTATCGCTCTACCGAGGTGAATCATCGCTAAGGTGGGTGGCTACGGTGAACTTGTCTTTGCTTAGCCAGCACACATAAAATCTGGAATATTCATGCTAGTCGCTAGGTGATTCATCCCCTGCATGCTAATAAATCCAACGCACCTAGCTAAGGGAATAATCCTAACTTGTATTGCTTGCTAGAACATGAAAATAAAATACTACTTATATTCAGACCCTCGCATGCTAAGTCCCTTAACGGTTTCATCTCTCGGCTTACCTTCAGGTCCGAGTAACGTGCTTGCTTATGTTCCTTAGAAACGCATGCTTGTCTGCTTGAATGTTGCCATGTTTTCGTCCAAACCCCAGAAGACTACTACGTAGTCGTTCTGTGCCTGAATAAACCTGCAAGTATTCGGGACCGTCAGGTCATCTAAGGCAATCCCCGAACCAGGGGAATGCACTAAGCAAGAATGAATACTGAACGTGAATCTCGCTTGAATGATAATCGTGCTATGTATGTATCTGAACGAGGATCGTGTTATGTACTGATGGAATCCCAGCTCGTGGAGCAATATGCCTCATTCAGACTAAGTTTAAGTTTCATGATTATCATATCAAGCTATAGAAAAAGGATAGACCCTGACCTGCATTGTCGCGGACAACTTGTGTGCACAAGATAAGTTATGTTGAGTTCCGCGGACGGTCACCGGGGCACTGGGACCGATCCGATCCGGACGGAACGTATGTATAGTCATATGTTACCCGACAAGTGTTATGCGACGGGGCTCGCCACCCGCGTTGTACGTCACTTCGCCCTGAGACTAAACGGTTCTTTATGGCTATGCCAGCGACATTATGTTCATATAGATAAGTCATCCTCTCTTAGTGGCTATCCGCGTGCGAGTTACTGCATCACATCAAAAACAACTGAACACCTGAACGATCATGTTAAAACGACCCTCATGTTTGCATATGCTATGCCTCCTGAATGCTTATACTTGTCCGTGCTTGAATTAACAAGTTTTGCCTCAATGTTTGCCTTGGACAGGGAAGGAGATGGTAAGTTGGTAAGTCTCGCCGTGTTTCCTCTTATGTTGTACGGCGCACTGCCATACACGTTAGGCTATTCAATATTTGCATGAAACTGATCCTAAGGCAACTAGAAAGATAACTTAATAGTTGTGCACGAAACATGTATTACGTGTTTGGATTTGTCGAGCGGACGAGTAGCTTCCCCACCAGTGCATTCAATGTACTGATAATCCACCAGTTTGTATGCAGGGTGCGGGAGAACCTTGTTCGGTGTGGATGCCTCCTTCGTGCGTGCTTAGGCGTAGAGATCACTCCGAAGCAACGGTGCGTCCGAAACTGAAGCACATATACAAGACATAAGTTGTGAACATCACCTGAACATCGCCTCTACAATCATTCCACAATTATAGCCACTTTGCACGCTTTTACTGTTTCAGAGAGAGAGGCTTGAGAGACTTGTAATCTTGGCTATACGCCGCCTGTAACACATGTTTATATCAATAAAAGAGCTTGCTTTACTTCAACTTGTGTTTCAATGCTTTTGCTATATTTGTCGACTCAGTGAACCTGTTACCGATCGCCTATGCATTCATGACTCTGCTGCACTCGGACAATCTGTGCGACTATGTGGCTTAGAACTCTTACCGCCAGCCAATAAATCACGGCCTTGCACGGGCGCGGTTCACGTTCGTGCGGCATCACGCCCGGATGGGTTAAGCGATCGTTCCGCGGGAGCGCTGGCGAGGGTGATTTCCGCCTTGCGGGAACGGCCGATTGCCTGCGGGAGATCGGGGTGTGACATGTTGGTATCAGATCCTGGCTTCTACGTCTTTGGACTTTGATTCGATATCTCTGTTTCGAAAGCACGTTCGTAGGTTATGTGCACGCTCTCTCTCAATGCCTCGATGGAATGTTCCAACAATAAGTCTAAATACTTTCAAAATGCGTTTTGAATGATATGATTGCTTGTCTGGTTGTATGCTGCGAGTGGCCTTTGTGCCAACCTGTACGAACCCTTGAGAGTATCGCTAGTAGCTTGTCCGATTTTCACTAACCCTAAGTTTGGTTGAATGCATCTATTTGAGGGACGCCTTAAACTAGTGCACCATCCAAGACTTAGAAAAAGGTAAAACTCGAGTGCTGAGACTTCGCTATCACTAAGCTGGTTGACGTGCTCATACTAGAAATGCATGTCGAAGATGCGCACGATCCAGTCTAAGCGATATGCTAATTTTGACGCTTGTGCAAGTGAATATCCAAATGAACAAGTATAACGACTTGTCTAGGATTGCCTCAACCCTAGATTACTGCTTGTCCTCAGTAAGTCTCGAGGACGAGACTTTTTCTGAGTTGGGTAGGATGTAATACCCCGTTCCGCTCAAGCGGACTGCCGACTCAATCGGCAATAGTGCAACTGTCCCGACCCGCCTTGCCTCAAACGAGAAGCAAAAGATATCCAGACTTGTCCCTACAGGAATCCGGCTTGGACTTTCAGAGGCTCGCTTGACGTATCGCTCTACTGAGGCGAATCATCGCTAAGGTGGGTGGCTACGATGAACTTGTCTTTGCTTAGCCAGCACACATAAAATCTAGAATATTCATGCTAGTCGCTAGGTGATTCACCCCCTGCATGCTAATAAATCCAACACACCTAGCTAAGGGAATAATCCTAACTTGTATTGCTTGCTAGAACATGGAAATGAAATACTACTTATATTCAGACCCTCGCATGCTAAGTCCTTTAACGGTTTCATCTCTCGGCTTACCTTCAGGTCCGAGCAACGTGCCTGCTTATGTTCCTTAGAAACGCATGCTTGTCTGCTTAAATGTTGCCATGTTTTCATCCAAACCCCAGAAGACTACTACGTAGTCGTTCTGTGCCTGAATAAACCTGCAAGTATCCGGGACCGTCAGGTCATCTAAGGCAATCCCCGAACCAGGGGAATGCACTAAGCAAGAATGAATACTGAACGTGAATCTCGCTTGAATGATAATCGTGCTATGTATGCATCTGAACGAGGATCGTGTTATGTACTGATGGAATCCCAGCTCGTGGAGCAATATGCCTCGTTCAGACTAAGTTTAAGTTTCATGATTATCATATCAAGCTATGGAAAAAGGATAGACCCTGACCTGCATTGTCGCAGACAACTTGTGTGCACAAGATAAGTTATGTTGAGTTCCGCAGACGGTCACCGGGGCACTGGGACCGATCCGATCCGGACGGAACGTATGTATAGTCGTATGTTACCCGGCAAGTGTTATGCGACGGGGCTCACCACCCGCGTTGTACGTCACTTCGCCCTGAGACTAAACGGTCATTTATGGCTATGCCAGCGACATTATGTTCATATAGATAAGTCATCCTCGCTTAGCGGCTATCCGCGTGCGAGTTACTGCATCGCATCAAGAATAACTGAACACATGAACGATCATGTTAAAACGACCCTCATGTTTGCATATGCTATGCCTCCTGAATGCTTATACTTGTCCGTGCTTGAATTAACAAGTTTTGCCTCAATGTTTGCCTTGGACAGGGAAGGAGATGGTAAGTTGGTAAGTCTCGCCGTGTTTCCTCTCATGTTGCACGGCGCACTGCCATACACGTTAGGCTATTCAATATTTGCATGAAACTGATCCTAAGGCAACTAGAAAGACAACTTAATAGTTGTGCACAAAACCTGTATTACGTATTTGGATTTGTCGAACGGGCGAGTAGCTTTCCCACCAGTGCATTCAATGTACTGATAATCCACCAGTTTGTATGCAGGGTGCGGAAGAACCTCGTTCGGTGCGGATGCCTCCTTCGTGCGTGCTTAGGCGTGGAGATCACTCCGAAGCAACGGTGCGTCCGGAACTGAAGCACATATATTATGAACATCGCCTGAACATCGCCTCTACAATCATTCCACAATTGTAGCCACTTGGCACGCTTTTACTGTTTCAGAGAGAGAGGCTTGAGCGACTTGTAATCTCGGCTATACGCCGCCTGTAACACATATTTATATCAATAAAAGAGCTTGCTTTACTTCAACTTGTGTTTTAATGCTTTCGCTATATTTGTCGCCTCAGTGAACCTGTTACCGATCGCCTATGCGTTCATGACTTCGCTGCACTCGGATAATCTGTGCGACTCTGTGGCTTAGAACTCTTACCGCCAGCCAATGAATCATGGCCTTGCACGGGCGCGGTTCACGCTCGTGCGTCATCACGCCCGGATGGGTTAAGCGATCGTTCTGCGGGAGCGCTGGCGAGGGTGATTCCCGCCTTGCGGGAACGGCCGATTGCCTGCAGGAGATCGGGGCGTGACAGCCTGTTCTCCGGCGAGGGAAGGAAGCTCCGATGTTGCACGGGGAAACAGCAGCAGCAGTTGCAACAACTGCAGCCTCGGCTTCAGTTGCAGCAGCGGCAGTTGGCGGGTGCTGGCGGTGGGGCTGGCCGTAGGGGACGACTGTCAGGGTGTGGTGAAGAAGGCGGTGGTGGTCGGGACGTGGAGGGGTGATGGAGGGGGTGTTGATGATGGAGATGTGGGTATTGGGGTCGGGTTAGCAATAGGCGAAGATGGTGGAGGAGATGGTGGCTGTGGATGGTGGTGCTAGGGACGGGGACAAAGGTGATGATGTCGGCGGTGGAGGTGGCTACGGTGGAGGGGACGATGGGGGTGTTGGTGATAAAGGGGGATGAGAATAGGGTTCGGCTAGGGTTTCGTGTAGGGTTGGGTTTGGAGGGAGGAAGTTATATATATATATATGAGAGAGAGAGAAAGGGGGTCCTCCTAGGAAATTGGTCCGGGTAGGTGTAAAACTCCTATTCCTAAAAATCATAAATACCCTTTTTTAATTATTAATTATTAATTTAATTATAGTAATTAGTGGCTAATTAGGAGAAATAGATTTTAATAATTTTTATTTTAGGTGTTGGTGCACTTAGAGGATTTATGGGACCATTAGGAATTTTTTGGAATTTATTTCATGTAGGAGACCCCTTGAGCAGTTGTTAGCTTAACGGTGTGCATTATTATAATCTAGAATTTTTCTTATGAGTATATATATATATATATATATATATATATATATATATATATATACAAATATGTATATATGCATATATATTTAATTGGAAATAGATTAATAAAAAAAGATTAAGAAAAGAAAAGAAAAGAAAATAATAATATTACTAATAACCATTCCAACAAAACTTAAGCAAACCATCCATTCCAACAAAACTTAAAGCAAACTCTACCATTCCAACCATTCCCACAAAGCAACACAGCAAGCCCCGCCCCTTAATTCCAACACCACAGACCCTCCCCCCCCCCCCCCCCCGTTGACCCGCGCCAAGTAAAACCGACCCTCTCTCTCCCAATTCATATATATATATATATATATATATATATATATATATATATATTCTATTTCTAAAACCCTAAACCTAGAACATCCAAACCCTTCTCCTTCCCATCTAGACCTAGAGAGCGCCGCCACCGCAGCCGGAGAACCCCGCCAGGCTGTCCAAACAAATCCCGACGACCGCGACCCCGCGCACTGCTGATTCCCACAGCGAGGTACCTGTGTTCCGGAGTTGTTTTCCGTCGACTCGCTCAACCAAACGTCACCCCGTCTTCACCGGTATGCTCACCCATTAACCCTCTTCCATATATGTATGTTAGTAGACCTCGAACAACACGTAACCCTAGACGGAAATAGCGCCAAAGTTGGCAGAAACAGACCAAATTTTGGGATCGCAGAAAACTGGAGTGACCACCCATGTTTCAGAGTTCGTATCTCCCACTACAGAGATCCGAATTCGATGATTCTTTTTGGTATGCGTTGACCACTTGACCTAATTTAATTTCTGTTAAATAATCCTAGATTATTAACTGCTGTAGACAGAATTAAATTCGTTGAAAAAGCCCGCGAATACACTTTTCCCAGATTTTTAAAAGTTGTGAAACGGAGCTCGTCCCGCCAAACGGGACCGTCCCGTCGTGTGCCAAGGGTACCGAATGGTGCGCGCAGCGTAACAGGACAAGTAAAAATTTATGAAAACTGATTCGGACGCGTGTGCGCGCCAGAATTAGCCGTATCCGCGGACACACCCTGTGTCGCGACTTTTGTGGAAGTCGTGCGCATTTTCTGCACGCTCGTCAGATTGCGACAAAACTTGTGCCAATGGACTCGTGGTAACGCGCTGGTCTTGTGACCCAATTTTCACACAATTCTGAGACAGTTGACCAAGTCGCCAATTGGCGGGCCCCAAGTTGACTTTTTGGGCGAAATTGTGTTCGGCCCATCAGAATCCATATTTGGACATATCGTTGGGTTCGTATTGATATTTAGAGTTGTTTAACCTATAATTTGTTCCATTTAGAGACAATTACCCTTGGCACGCTTTTCGGTACAAAGTGGCCCACACGTGGACTCCACTTTTACCCAAAATTACCGTTTTGCCCCTGTGTCCAAATTGGACGAAAGGAAAGTGCTTTCTAGCTATTTTGATTATTCTGGGAACGTTGATGATATTTATTTCAGCATCCGGAGACGTTCATTCTGAGGTCGTAGCTTCTGACTTTTGGTGTGGACATCGGGACATTATATTTTTGCAGCCTTCTTGCCAGGCAAGATACCTTGCCAAATTGCTTACAATATTTTGCATGCTTAGTATATTTCTGTATATTTATTGTATTTTTGTATATTTCTTGCATGTGTAGTTTTCTTTCAGTCATTACTATGTATTAAATATGTTGACACACACATGGCACTTAGTATCATCGAGGACAATCATTAGGCGTATGGGCTTTTAACCACTCTGGTAAATCGTAGTAACTAGCACGCACTATGGTAGTCATGTCCGATGGTCGCTACCCCCGAGGTATGTCGATTGATGGAGTCCGAGGGTCGCTACCCCAGAGCAATGTCGGCTGATGATGTCCACTGACGAGTGCATGAGTTGTGAGGATTAGATCGAGTAGCCTACCCTTGTCCATACGTCGAAAAATTGTCCTTATTTGCATTCATATAGATTTTCTTGTACAGCGTACTTATTTATTTTTAAATATTATGCATGTTTACTGTATTCAAATTGGCTTGCTTCTATGTATCTTGTTACGTCCCTCTGAGGACCTGGTCCCTTTCCAGGTATATCTGTTCTTGAGTATTGCAGGAGCGCAGATTTGGATGGTTACATATGTTTCGAGGATGTCTTCTCTTCGAGCCCTGTGGTTATTAGCTGGTATTCTTATATTGTATTTATTGTGTTGTACTTTTCCATTCGAGTTGGTAGTGGATTTGTTTTCATCCAACTATCATCCTTAGAAACTTATATTGAGATCTAGTTTCATAGATACTGGTTATTTATTTATATTTGATTTTCATGGATGAGATATAGATTATACCCTGTGACTTGTGACATATGTTTATACCACTTGTGGATTGATATTCATATTACAGCATACGTGTGGATTTTGGTTTCCATTATTGGAATTGCCATATCCATGTGGCTGGCATGCTTACGTGTCCTAGTCCTATGTATTTTGGGACTGGGACGTGACATATTTTTGTGGTGGCCCATGCAGGTCGAGAGCATATTGTCTCGGTTACGTTATTGTACCGAACAAGCCTGCACCTAGGAATAGAGTATAGGATCTTATCCACAATTGACTATGATTCGCTCTCCTCCCAGTCCATTCTATTTGAATAATTGTATCCTACTTGATTCCTGTACTTCCCTGACGATCCCTTGAGTATAGCCCCCTCCTAAAATATAAAATTCTCTGTTACTAGATGATAAGTAGGGAAATCTTCCTATTAAGAGTACAACTAGAGTGTTGACACACCATTAAGCTTAGAATATCTAGTGAACCCTAGAATTCCTTATCTATAGATTGGTTTACCATTACCCCTTGATGTATTATGAAGACTTGAGAGTAGTATAGATGCTACTAGAGTTAGTTAGAAGTTTTTCCATAATATTTGACCCTAGTATTGAGGAACTAATAGAAAACCAAAATTGAATATTAGGACTGAACCTAACCTTCATAGTTAGATAAGTAGTGGAGAACTATAAAACTTAGATCATTGTCTTATTAGTAGCAGACAGTACCTTAGGAAGCCAAGAGCAATGAATATAACATTTCTCTTGATCATATCTCGAACATACCAACTAGCATACCACTCCTCCTTAGAAAATCATGATGCTATCTAGAGCCCCTATTTCAATTTCATATATATTGTTCCTCTGCGACCTTAGCGTTCGCTAAATTGTGCGATGACTAAATTTTGTTCCTCTATTCTTTATCTTTCAACTCGTGCCATCTGATACTTCTGATTGTAGGCCAGGTGATTTATTCTGTGTTAAGGACATATAGTTGCTAGGATTATAGTTGTTAATGTTAAATTTTGAATTTGTGTGTTTAATAGTTAGAACTTGATGGTTTAAGTTATTCTTGTAGATTGTGACCTGATGATTATCCCTTAGTTTTCAAATTGCGTAACATGTACCCCCACCTCGATACGAGTTATATTCCCTTTTCCCTTGAGGCCAGTAACTGTTCCATTCTTACTATTGACACTTGTTCTATAAGCACTATGACTAAGACTTAAGACGACCATGATCTATATAATGTGAGCGGATACCCTAATAAGTACCAAGACCTCTTCTCGTAGACCTTAACAGGAGCTTCTACGGTATCCTTAAGACAATTACAGTATTAGTTTATTGTTATAAGTTGGGTAGTAGACCTCACAACATAGTATCGCATAGTCTTTTGACCTATTATTGAAGCGTGATTGAACAACATTAACTGTATGCTAGCTTAGGACGACAGTATTTTTTTCAGACTGTAGAACTTAGAGACTATACCCCTACTTTGTCGACTATCGACTTAGATAAGGAATTAGTATGACAACTGTAGAGATTATAGAGTCTTATCTTTTTGTGAACTTGAATTATTATGTACCTTCTTTCATCATAATCCAGCGTATTTATGTTTGCGGTACTACCTTGACTTATGCTGCTATTATAGCCTAGTTTTTGCAAGCTTATTCTTTTATCAAGCTTGCTCATGGCATATGTATTATTGGGTGCACATAATGATACAATTGCCTAATCAGAATCGGTGTATTAAGGTCTAGCTAACCTTAGTGCGCTAGGTTCGCTCTTCGCATGACTACTTTACGTGGATTGAGATATATGGTAGTAGACGGATATACTTGCCCCTAGACATGTCTGACACATCGTATCAGTTACATAACTGTACTGATACGAGCATGTAAATAGAAAATTACCAAAAATAAGATTTCAATCCACAACTGTCCTGACAACTCTCTTTTCGAATTCTTTAATCTTTTTGAACCTCGTACTTGTATTCTGCCACCTTCACCTTGAATCCTTTATTACTGCTCTCCGTCTTCCCTTATTTCGGAAAGACGAAACCTCGTGCTGGTATAAGTTGACACTGATAGTACTAGATATACCCCATAAGGCTAATCACATGACTTAGTGACCCTCTTTTATAATTGATTAAGGGCATATCATAGGTGATATGTTTGGTGTTAAAACTTTGAGGATTGAATGATATGATTAAATAATTTGAGGAATAGTTTTCCTAGATGTATAGCCTTAGGTGATAGATGGATAAATTTTAAAGTTCGGTAGATTGTGAACCCTCACCCAAAATTGGACCTACTTCGCTTAGATAGTGAGACTAAGACTAGATTGAATCCAGTTAGAAATAGAACACGGTATTTTTATTTAATTTTGCAATAATTATATCACTTAGCGCACCTTATCGTGCTCCGATAATTGGAGCACTACACTAGTCACTGCCTTCCTACAAATTTTACACCCTTATCCTAGACGTGCCCATCATCCAATTCTCATCTTTGTGCAATTTTCTAATTGTTGGGCGCTTTTATGCAAAAGAGCATTTAGGTGTCCATACCATTGGACATGACACAAGAAGAAACCTATTTTTCGCTCATGTGGATTTTTTTTCATGATTTTTTGGGATGTGCAATGCGCAACATCGTCCACTCCTTTAAACCTAGCCTTGCATTTTAAACAATACAAATCTTATACCATCCTTGACATTCTATCGTGGCTTAATTTTAATTTCGAGGACAAAATATTTATAAGTTGGGTAGAATGTAAAACCCCTATTCCTAAAAATCGTAAATATCCTTTTTTAATTATTAATTATTAATTTAATTATAGTAATTAGTGGCTAATTAGGAGAAATAGATTTTTAATAATTTTTATTTTAGGTGTTGGTGCACTTAGAGGATTTATGGGACCATTAGAAATTTTTTGGAATTTATTTCATGTAGGAGACCCCTTGAGCAGTTGCTAGCTTAACGGTGTGCATTAATATAATCTAGAATTTTTCTTATGAGTATATATATATATATATATATATATATATATATATATATATATATATATAATTGGAAATAGATTAATAAAAAGATTAAGAAAAGAAAAGAAAAGAAAATAATAATATTACTAATAACCATTCCAACAAAACTTAAGCAAACCATCCATTCCAACAAAACTTAAAGCAAACTCTACCATTCCAACCATTCCCACAAAGCAACACAGCAAGCCCTCCCCTTAATTCCAACACCACAGACACCCCCCCCCCCCCCCACGTTGACCCACGCCAAGTAAAACCGACCCTCTCTCTCCCAATTCATATATATATATATATATATATATATATATATATATATATATATATATTCTATTTCTAAAACCCTAAACCTAGAACATCCAAACCCTTCTCCTTCCCATCTAGACCTAGAGAGTGCCGCCACCGCAGCCGGAGAACCCCGCCAGGCCGTCCAAACAAATTCCGACGACCGCGACCCTGCGCACTGCAGATTCCCACAGCGAGGTACCTGTGTTCCGGAGTTGTTTTCCGTCGACTCGCTCAACCAAATGCCATCCCGTCTTCACCGGTATGCTCACCCCTTAACCCTCCTCCATATTTGTGTGTTAGTAGACCTCGAACAACACGTAACCCTAGGCGAAAATAGCGCCAAAGTTGACGAAAACAGACCAAATTCTGGGATCGCAAAAAACTGAGGTGACCATCCATGTTTCAGAGTTCGTATCTCCCACCACAGAGATCCGAATTCGATGACTCTTTTTGGTATGCGTAGACCACTTGACCTAGTTTAATTTTTGTTAAATAACCCAAGATTATTAACTGCTGTAGACAGAATTAAATTTGTTGGAAAACCTCGCAAACCCATTTTTCCCAGATTTCTAAAAGTTGTGAAACGGAGCGCGGCCAGCCAAACGGGACCGCCCCATCGTGTACCAAGTGTATCGAACGATGTGCGCAGCGTAACTGGACACGTTAAAATTCACGAAAACTGATTCGGACGCGTGTGCGCGCCGAAATCAGCCTATATCCGCGGACACACCCCGTGTCGCGATTTTTGTGAAAGTCGCACACATTTTTTACACGCTCGTCAGATTACGACAAAACTTGCGCCACTGGACTCGTGGTAACGCGCTGGTCCTGTGATCCAATTTTCACGCAAGTCTGAGACAGTTGACCAAGTCGCCAATTGGCGGGTCCCACGGTTGACTTTTTGGACGAAATTGTGTTCGGCCCATCGGAATCCACATTTGGATATACCGTTGGGTTCGTATTGACATTTAGAGTTGTTTGACCTATAATTTGTCCCATTTAGAGACAGTTACCCTTGGTACGCTTTTCGGTGCAAAGGGGCCCACACGTGGACCCTACTTTTATCCGAAATTATCGTTTTGCCCCTGTGTCCAAATTGGACGAAAGGGAAGTGCTTTCTAGCTATTTTGCTTATTCTGAAAACGTTGGTGATATTTATTTCAGCATCCGGAGACGTTTATTTTGAGGTCGTAGCTTCTGACTTTTGGTGTGGACATCGGGACATTATATTTTTGCAGCCTTCTTGCCTGGCAAGATACCTTACCAAATTGCTTACAATATTTTGCATGCTTAGTATATTTCTGTATATTTATTGTATTTCTGTATATTTCTTGCATGTGTAGTTTTCTTTCAGTCATTACTATGTATTAGATATGTTTACACACACATGGCACTTAGTATCATCGAGGACAATCATTAGGCGTATAGGCTTTTAACCACTCTGGTAAATCGTAGTAACTAGCACGCACTATGGTGGTCGTGTCCGATGGTCGCTACCCCCGAGGTATGTCGATTGATGGAGTCCGAGGGTCGCTACCCTAGAGGTATGTCGGCTAATGATGTCCACTAACGAGTGCATGAGTTGTGAGGATTAGATCAAGTAGCCTACCCTTGCCCATACGTCAAAAAGTTATCCTCATTTGCATTCATATAGATTTTCTTGTACAGCGTACTTATTTATTTTCAAATATTATGCATGTTTACTGTATTCAAATTGGCTTGCTTCTATGTATCTTGTTACGTCCCTCTGAGGACCTGGTCCGTTTCCAGGTGTATCTGTTCTTGAGTATTGCAGGAGCACAGATTTTGATGGTTACATATGTTTCGAGGATGCCTTCTCTTTGAGCCCTGTGGTTGTTAGCTGGTATTCTTATATTGTGTTTATTGTGTTGTACTTTTCCATTCGAGTTGGTAGTGGATTTGTTTCCATCCAACTATCATCCTTAGATACTTATATTGAGATCTAGTTTCATAGATACTGGTTATTTATTTATATTTGATTTTCGTGGATGAGATGTAGATTATACCCTGTGACTTGTGATATATATTTATACCACTTATGGATTGATATTCATATTTCAGCGTACGTGTGGATTTTGGTTTCCATATATTGGAGTTGCCATATCCATGCGGCTGACATGCTTACGTGTCCTAGTCCTATGTATTTTGGGACTGGGGCGTGACAATAGGGTTTCTTGGGGCGGGGAACATGTTGACATGAAGGAATGTAGGGTGTAGATGGGCTAGGTTGGGTCTAGTTTTGGGTGAGGTTGATCTTCACACTAATTTAAATAAGAATTAGTACAAGTGATGCTTTTCAATTAATTGGGATTATATGGGATTAAATTTTTTTGGAACGCATTCGTCATGGACATGGCAGACTCAAAACAAAATAATATCCTAATTTGGGTTGTATGAAAATGGGTTGGATTAGTGTCTCCAATCTCGATTGGAACAGACAATTATGCTAGGTTGAATTTATTGGGATTTAAAACTAGACGTTTGTAACAATTATTGCGCGACTAAAATGAAGCACAATATAGAGTATTTAAGAGTTACACAATGTTATAATGGGAGGCTGGCTTGTCTAGGAAAAGTGTATGAAACTTGTTTGAAGGTAAATGCTAGTGTAGCGCTCCAAATATCGAAGCAACGATAATATGTACTAAGTGATATAAATATAGCACAATAATTCTAAAGCACTGTGTTCTAATTCTAATTGTATCCAATTTAATCCTAGTCTCTCTATCTGAGCTAAGTAGGCCTAAATTTGGTTAAGGGGGTTTATAATCTACCCTTCTTAGAGCATTTCGTCCTCAAAATTAAAATAAACATATGGTAAAAACTACTGACTGGAATTAAATACTACTACATACCTAGGCCTTCGAAGAGATGGGGATAACGCTGTCAAATCTCATCCTCTTTTTCCCAAGTCGACTCGCCTGGCGCATGATGCCTCCATGCGACACGAACTAGAGGGATAGTCTGTCCTCGCAATACCTTCTCGCTTCTGTCCAGAATCTCTACAGGCTCCTCTTGATATGATAAATTTGGTCTGACTATGATCTCTGAATGGTCAAGAAAATAACTCGGATCTAGTATGTACCTCCTTAACTGAGATACATGGAAGACTTCATGAACTCCTTCTAGTGTCTATGGCAATGCTAACCGGTAAGCAACCTCTCCGATGCGTTCCAACACATCGAATGGTCCGATGTACCTCGGACTCAGATTTCGTCTGCCCCCAAACCTGATGGTTCCTTGGGTAGGCAAGATTTTCAGAAACACATGATCTCCAACCTGGAACTCTAGGGGTCGTTGATGCGCGTTTGCCCAATGCTTCTGCCTGTCCTGTGCTGCTCGCAGGTGTCCTTGGATCTTCTTCACCTTCTCCACTGTACCAACAACCAACTCTGGCCCTAGAATCTGCCTCTCGTCCACATCGCTCCAACATACTGGGGAACGACACTTTCTGCCATACAATGCTTCATAGGGAGCCATCTGAATGCTCGTTTGATAGCTATTATTGTAGAAAAAATTGACCAATTAAAATTGTCCTCCCATGATCCACTGAAATCAAGCATGCATGCTCTCAACATGTCTTATAGCGTCTGGATGGTGCGCTCGGACTGGCCAGCTGTCTGCGGGTGATACGATGTGCTGAACTTCAGGCGGGTACCGAGACTCTCTTGCATACTCCGCCAAAAGTAAGATGTGAACTTCGTATCCCTGTCAGACACTATACTGAATGGCACTCCATGCAGTCGTATGATCTTCCTCAAATACATATCTGCTAAAATCTCCGTAGACTGCCCCACTCTGAAGGGTAAAAAGTGGGCAGACTTGGTGAGTCGATCCACGATCACCCATACGCATTGCGACCACTAGGACTCCTCGGAAATCCTGTAACGAAGTCCATAGTGATGTGCTCCTATTTCCACTCAAGTATCGGGAGCGGCTAAAGTAATCCTACAGACCTCTGATGCTCAGCCTTGACTTGCTGACACACCAGGCACTTTGCCACAAAGCGGGCTATCTTTTTCTTCATTCCATGCCACCAATAGTACTGCCTCAAGTCTCTGTACATCTTTGTGCCTTCTGGATGAATAGAGTATGTTGAACTGTGCGCCTCTGACATCATCTCCTGCCGAAGTTTTCCATTCGGAACATAGAGACGATCTCCATATCTCAAAGTCCCGTCCTCGTGTATGCGCAATCATATATGTATCCCGTCCTCTGTCCTCTGTCGAAGCCTCTGGAATCTGGCATCTGTTGGCAAGGCAGCCTTGATCCTCTCAACCAATGTCGATTGTAACTGAAAACTCGACAACTGGCCTTCTACATCGGGCATAATGACCTCTATACCCAACTGCTCTAGATATCTCAACAGATGTTGCTGGATAGTCAAAAAGAATACAATGGGTCTTCTGCTCAACGTGTCAGCTACAACGTTGGCCTTTTCCGGGTGGTACTGTAGCTCAATCTCAAAATCTGTCAATACCTCGAGCCAACCTCTTTGTCTCTGGTTCAAGTCCTTCTGAGTATAGACGTACTTCAGGCTTTTGTGATCTGTGAATATCTCCACTCGTTCTCCGTATAGGTAGTGCCTCCAAAGCTTCAAAGCAAATATCACTGCGGCAAGCTCCAAGTCGTGAGTGGGATATTTCTTCTATTGGGTCCTCAGCTGCCTAGAGGCATAGGCCACAACCTTCCCATGCTGCATCAAGACGCATCCTAATTCTTTCCCAGACTCGTCGTTGTAGATCACGAATCCTCTGGGTCCAGAAGGTATGGTCAAGATAGGTGTCGTAGTCAGACGCTTCTTCAGCTCATCGAACGTCGTTTGACACTCCTCTGTCCAGGTGAAATCCTGCTCCTTGCGGGCCAAGCGGGTCATCGAATCTATGATCCTTGCGAAGTTCTCTAGGAACCTCCAGTAATATCCGACAAGTCCTAGGAAACTCCTCACCTTCGAGACGTTGGTAGGGGTCGGCCACGTCTCTACTGACAAAATCTTGGCTGGATCTACCAAAATACCATCTCCTGAGATAACGTGTCCGAGAAAAGCAACACGATCTAGGAGAAACTCACACTTGCTCAGCTTTACATAAAGCCTCTCACGCCTCAGCGTTTCTAACACTAGCCTCAAGTTTTCTCCGTGCTCCTCGTGGCTCTTTGAATACACCAAGATGTCGTCGATGAAGACTACCATGAACTGGTCCAGATACTGGTGGAAGACCCTATTTATCAGGTTCATAAATACGGCAGGCGTATTCGTAAGTCCAAAAGGCATCACCAAGAACTCTTAGTGACCATAACGAGTCTTGAATGCCGTCCTTGGAATGTCTTCTCTCTGCACCTTTACTTGATGATAACCCGATCTTAAGTCGATCTTCGTAAACACCACTTCTCATGTCAGCTGGTCGAACAAATCATCAATCCGCGACAGGGGGTACTTGTTCTTGATAGTCAAAGCATTAAGGGTCCTGTAATCATTGCACATACGGACTGTCCTATCCTTCTTTGGTATAAACAATACTGGAGCTCCCCAGGGTGATATGCTACGATGGACAAATCCCTTGATCTGTAACTCCTCCAACTGTAGCTTTAGCTCATCCAGTTCATTCTTTGCCAAACGGTACAAATTTAAAGATACCGGCGCTGCTCCGGGCACTAACTCAATAGTGAACTCTACCTCTCTATCAAGCGGTAGGCTTGGCAACTCCTCCGGAAATACATTATCGAACTCTACAACAATCGATGGGGGTGCCGTCTCCATAGCCATGTAACCTCCAGCTGCCCGACTTACTCCTCGCTCGACGGTTCCTCACATGTACTCAAACTCTGGTTGATCTGGCGGTCTAAAAATGACGCTACCCTTCCGGCAATCCAGTACGGCATTGTACTGGCTTAACCAGTCCATGCCTAATACAACGTCAAAGTTTGGTATTGGAAAAATAAAAAAATGTGCTCTCATCTCCCTACCACACACGACTACCGAGCACGTTCTGATAGTGCTGATAACCGGCACGATGCCTCCTCCGATAAGAATCTTCCAACTCTTAGGTAAGAAAAAAGTAGCTACTCTATGCATAGCTATAAAAATACTAGATATGAAAGATAGTATAGCACCAGAATCAAACAATACAGTCGCAGGTAATGATGCAACTAAAATGGTACCTGTGATAGCTTTCCCTTCTGTTTCCTCCTCAGTCGCTGCTAGTGAAAAGGCCTGTCCTTGCCTCTGCCCTCCGGCCTGCTGTCTGGCTCGATCAAACTGTGCCTCATGTGGGGCCAAGGGTGGTCCCCTCTGAAATTCTCCGGGTGCTGGTGGATGTTGACCTCCTGGCGGGGGTAGTATCCTCAGGGCTGGTGCTGCTGGCCTCTGTCCTGTCTGCGGTGCTGCATCTCTGTGCTGTTGGCAATCTCTGGCAAGGTGCTGACTTGCTCCACATATCATGCATAATCTAAGCTTATTCCGGCAATCTCTGACAACGTGTCCCTTCTTGCCACAATGGTGACAAGTCGGAAGCTCCTTGTGCTGGTATGGCACGGTCCTCTGCTGTGTCTGCACTCCCGAACGACGGATCGGTCCTCCTGCTCCGGGCTGGGTTCTGGCTGGTACAGTCATGCTGGAATACCTCGCTCCTCTACCAATGGCCTCCTGGATCCTCGCCTCTGAAAGAACCTCCTCATAAGAGATCCTCGCCTGGGTGGTGGTGTATCTCTGCAGCTCGAAAGTCAGGTCATGGTGGAATCTCCTGGCCTTCTCCATGTCGTTGGGTATCAAGGCGGCACCAAATATGCTAAGTCGGCTAAACTCTGCGTCGTATGCGTCTACGGTCATATTCCCTTATTCTATATGCAGGAACTGGAAGTACAGGGCATTTCTGACTGTAGCTAGAAAATACTTCGCATTGAAGTACTCTAAGAACTGCTCTGTCACGCCCCAGTCCTAAAATATCGAGGGACTAGACACGTGGCAATGGCCAAGAGCACACACCGATGGGCAAACCCAATTTAATGGACCCATCAGGGTGTACTTAAGCTGTAATACAACAATAAGGGCTATGGTACTAATCTCATCCACAGAATAAATAAAATCAATATCAGAAATATAAAGCAATATCAAGTCTCAATAAAACATAACTCGGGGAACAACCCGATAATGAGTTTGATACATCAACTCAATAGACTGGAAATAAAGAGTCTAATAACAGCAAAGACTGAGTATAGAATAAGCAGATACTCAGAAGAAATCCTCGGCAATCACCTCGTCCTCGGGTTCTGGTACTGCTCCAATGACTGCTCATGTCCCGTACACCTCGGGGTAGATCTCCTCTGCTAAACCTGGGGACATAATCCGGATTCCAGGTCCTCAGGGGACATAGCAAGGTACAAGGATAACTCAAGCCATAATAAATGCAGTGCAATAATAAATTAATCAATAGGGTAAACTATATAACCAGCTAAGTGATATGCAATATGAGAGCATGATTCATACTCAAGCTGAGACTACTATAGGCTCTGTGTTGGGGAAACCTATAGCAGCATTTTCTCGAAGGGACATTACTTGTGCCAAAGCTCTGTGTCAGAGTCTAAGACACCTCCAGATAACAATATATATATATAATATAATCATCCTTTGATATGGTAATACTCTCCCCACCCAATGTAATCACACGTTTCATGTCCATGACGTCTCATGTCCATGATACGCAGGATCATGACCTCTAACTGATGCAACAAGTCATAATGATAGCTAAGCATATGATTAAAGTATATGTCATGAATCATGTATCCTATACAGAATCATCATGAATATCTCAGGAAGATTCTGTCTCATGAACAGTGTCAAGTGTCCTGTGGTATGACGTACTTGATGATGCAAGCACGAGAAATAGGGTTTCGATATCAATCTCTAGGTGACGTTACATAACTCCGCGTACGGTGTTAACACCCGAATATTATTCAGACGTTAAGTAATGTCACACGGTTCTAGGTTGAACAGATACAACATATAAATAAATCAAAGGAATCTATTCTACTATATAATGCCAAAAGTAGGCTTCACCGTGAAAAATTTCTTCCCAAAAATGCCCTTCAATATATTAACTAATTAAAAAAATACCTACAATAAATTCCACTGATAACCATTTAAGATATTCATTAATGTATTACGGAAATCGAAGAGTTCATACTACTTGCTAAATCTTCTAAGATGTTCCCACGGAATTTGAAGGGTTGAATTCTTAACCTATATAATTAAAAACAACAAAGTTAAATCAACTCATCAACATCATCCACTCCTAGATACGTGCAAAGCACGTGCATATATACTAGTATTATGTAACAAGAATTGCAGGATTGGCAAGTTACACTTGCACTGGGGTTCGGACTCCAACTGCTGCTTTGGTATCAGCGAGATTTGCAGGTACTCATCCGGTTACTGAAATAAACACTACCATCATGCTCAGAAGATATTAAATAGCAAGAATTACCTGTCCATAAGTCCAATTTGGACACAGGGGCAAAAGTGACAGTTTTTGGTCAAAGAGGGGTTCACATGTGGCCCGCTTTGCACCAAAAAATGTGTCAGAGACAAAGTTCTCCAAATTTGTCAAAATTAGTGTCTACAAGTTCAGAACGACGATACGAACCCAACGGAATATCCAGAACTAGATTTCGATAAGCCGATCACAAAATCGTCCGTCAAGTGGAGCCGTCGGGCCCACGATACGAGATTTTGTCAACGTTCTCAGAATCGAACCAAACTTGGGTCACAAGACCAGCGTATTGCTACGAGTCCGATGGCGCAAGTTTCTTTTCAAAACGACGAGCGTACACAAAGTTACAATAAGTTTCAGAACAGGACCGATATAGGGTGTTGTCGACGGGAGCGCACCTTTCGATGAAGTTCGCACACGACCAAGTCGTCCCGTTTAGCGGGGCGCACCCAGTTCCAGAAAAAATAGAGTATTTAAATAACCAATATTTTGGTCATTTTTACCCTCAAATTAAATACAAATTACATCTCAATAAATTACACTAAAAATAGGATTAAAAATTAGGTTAGGTGGTCTAAATAATTGTTCAGGTGGATTTTAGAAATAATTAACAGGTTTGTCACAAAACGGTCGCGAACTGGGGAGTTCAGGACGAATTCTAAATTTTCAGAAATAGGGATTTATTTTCCTGATTTTGTGTCGCAGTTTACGATCGCCACAGGATGCGACACACCGAACCGATGACACAGGTATCGAGAGGGTCACGCAGGGTTCATGCACGAGTCGACAGAACGAAAAATGAGAGGATGAGGAGAGAAAAAATCTTACCTGAACAGGATGCCAGAATTGATTGGTAAATGCGTGTACGCGAGGGCGCGGCGCGGCGGAGCTCGGCCAGCGGCGGGGTGCTACGACTGTTGTCGGCGAGGGCACGGTGGAGATCACGACGGAGGCTCATTGGGGCTGGGGAAGCTCTGGGCGTCGGCTGGGGCTGTCGAGGTCGGAGGCGGCCGATTTGGCGGAGAGAGGCGGTGGTGGCAGCGGGGTGTCGGTGGCGGTGGTGGCTGTGAGGGCGGGGTGTCGAGTTTTATAGGGAGGAGGCCGACGACGGTTCGAGAGGGGAGAGGTCGCGGGAAGGTGGGGCGGCGCTCGTTACAGTGGAGCAGGCGGAGGGGAGGCGGATCAGCCGCCGGGAACAGCTGGGGAGAGGAAACGGAGAGGCGGGGGTCTCGTTCAGTTAATGTAGCAGTAACTGTGCAAAAATGGGTCGGGTCTTGGGTTGCTGGGTCGGGTTTAATCCGAATCCGACCCGATCCGCTAGGGGGTGGGTTCGGGTTTTGGGTCGGGTTCGGGTATGGGTCCGACCCAACCGGCTAAGGTTGGTTTAGGTTTAATAATAAACCAGATTTATTTTGGTTTAAATAAAAACTTGGTTTTTAGGTCTTTAAAAATAGTTCTGGGGTCCAATAAAATCCAGAAAAATTGCAGTAAGTCTAATATTTTACTTTGCACCCAAAAATATTATTTTCATAATATTTTAATATTTAATAAAATTACAAAAAATTATTTAATACCAAAAAATATTTATTTAATTAGTTAAAAAATTATAGAAAATTCCCGAAAAATTATTTTTAAATTCCAGAAAAATCTGGGGGTTTACATGCTCCCATGTTTGGGTCTTGCCGACGCTGCGCTCTATGGAATCCCACTAGTGATGGGCGTTGCCTTTCAGTTGGGCCCTCACTACGGTCATCCAAAGGTCTGGATGTAGCTGAGAAGCCTCTAGTAGCATCTCCGTATTGGCGACCCAATCGGAGATCTCCTCTGCAGTCTCGTTGCCCGAAAAAGTATCCGGGCCCATGTGGCGGAACCCTCGTACAGTACCAACTGGCTGAACTGGCGTAGGTGCTGGTGCGGTTGCTGGGGTAGGTGTCCTCTCCAGAACGGCCATCAAGTTCTGTCTCAAGGTCTCGGTCTGATGCCATTGCGCCTGTATCATAGTCTGGAAGAACTGAAACAACTGCGTCTGTCCCTCCGGATGTGGCATCTAAGGTGGATTGGGTGGAGGTGGTAGCAATGGGACCTCTGGTTGTGCTGTAGGTCTCCTCAGATGTCGGCCTCTCGGGTTGCGGCATCGGTGTAGCCCCCGAAGTCTGGCCCTCGAAATGCTGTGTTGGGATTGTCTGTGAAGTCTGACCCTCGTGCTGCTGCGTCGGGTCGCCAGGAGAAATCTGGGACCAAGGTATCAGCGGGACCTGTGGGATCACCGGGGCCTGGGATGGTGGTTGCTCTCCGGGTGGTCCGTGGGATGTCTCCTCCCTCTGTGCGGTGGCGGCTGGCACTATGGCACTGTATGTCCCGCGTTCACTGGACAAGTTCATCTCGCTGCAAGGGATAGAACTTTATTTAAAAGAGTACAGAATCAAGCAAACATGATGCAGATATTTAGAAATGATACGAAGGAAGTTCAAAGACGTAATCAAGGTAGATAAGACCTAGTAATTTTTATCCTATTGCAGGCTCGCTGGGCATGTTACCATACCGCAAGCGATAAACAAGACATGCATGGGCCACCACTAAAACCATGTCACGCTTCAGTCCCAAAATACACGGGACCAAGCCACGTGGCAATGGCCAGCTAATACGACTCTGTGGGATTACCCAATTTAATGGACCCGACAAAATGTACTACGCTGTCCTAAAATACTAACAAGTCCAATACTAACATACAACAGGTAATGTCTAATCTCATCCACAATATAAACAAGAAGTACTGAAATAAATACTGCAAAATAAGCACAAGTCTGAAATGTCATAGTACAATCCAGAATATGTCTGATGGAAACAAATCTACTACTATGACGAAATAAAAGTACTGAAAGACAAATAAAAGAATGATGACTAGAGCATCGGCGGACTAGATAAGGATCCTCCAGTCCTAGGCGAAAGGCCTGCCAATTATCAAGGGAACTCTGATGGAAATACCTCTAGCTCCTTCTCGGATGCGTACCTCGTCTCTTGCCCAGGTCCGTACACAGTAGGATAATATGCCTCGTCCAAATCTATAAGGAAACCAGGTCCTCAAAGGGACGTAACATGATACAAAAATATATGCATATATAAATACTGAATAAAATAAAGGGGTGTGCTAACCATCTAAGTGAATGCAATGTGAGGACAACCTTGGTACGTATGAGTAGGTGTAGGCATAACGTCCAACACTCTTAAGAGAGTGGTATATGTACATATAACGTCCATCATTCCGAAGAATGAGGTATCTGCAAATATATATGTCTGTATCGCTCCAAAGAACGCGGTATCTGTATAAAGGAAGTCATTGGATCCGTGGCTCCTCCGGATACTACGGATTCCAATGTGTGTATCCCATACGCCTACTAGTTGTCCTCTTCGCCCAATGCAGATATACAAGTCGAATACACGACGTGCATACCACGTAACTACATGCCAAGTCTCAACTAATTATATAATACTGAATACGTACTAAACCGTGATGCATGTCACATACACCGATAGCTAGTCGGGTACGCGAACCCGCATCCCAACATGAGTTTGTCACCGTGATGCGTATAAGAGTGTCAGGGTCTAGGAAGATATTAGAATATTCTCACAATGGTGGGTGGGTCTGCTATTGACTAAGTCAAATACACTATTCATCGACGTACTCGTCGACTGCACCCGAGTCAATCTCGGACGCGCACGGTTATAAGAAATAATGCAACAAGATATCATACAACATTGCATAATTTAAATTAAATAGTAAATATGGCAAGGTATACTTGCCTGGGTCCTCAAGCTGTGAGTGCCAATAACCCACTCCTGAAGTCTCATCTGCACGGTCCAGCGACCCTATACATATAATATAATATAGTAATATTATCATCAGTCACTAAAATAATACGCACAGGAATACTACGCTGCTCTTAGGAACTGATGCAAGGGACACAACTGGTCAACTAACAGGGTCGCGTGTGCACGCAACTAAATCGTACACGTGTCCTGTCCTCAATTACCGTCTACACCAAGACAATAAAATATCAGAATACGCTACCCAACTAAATACGTATAATACTAAATTATAAGTCCTAACTAGCATGTTATAGGGTTACATGCACAAGGCTAGTTGTCCAAACTCTAGGTCAACACAACATTTTCTCATTAATGAATCATTTATTATTTGAGCAATTACTTAACATAAATTACTAATTAACAATGAACACACACACACATATATATTACACTTATGGATTCACGTTATCTGTGTCCGTTCAACGATACGTTGACACCTCGACTTATGAAGGAAAGGATGAAATACACATGTACCTAGTTGTGGCTGAGCGGGGGGGGGGGTCTGTTCTTGTCGATGGCCTGATCTCCAGCGAGGGGGCGGAGCTCCGACGTTGCACGGGGAAACAGCAGCAGCAGCAGTTGCAGCATCGGCAGCCTTGGCAGCAGTTGCAGTAGCGGCAGTTGGCAGGTGCTGGCGGTGGGGCTGGCCGTGGGGGACGGCGGTCAGGGTGTGGTGAAGAAGGCGGCGGTGGTCGGGACGTGGAGGGGTGATGGAGGGGGTGTTGGTGATGGACATGTGGGTGTTGGTGATGGTGTCGGGTTAGCAATAGGCGAAGATGGTGGCTGCGGATGGTGGTGCTGGGGACGGGGATGAAGGTGATGATGTCAGCGGTAGAGGTGGCTACGGTGGAGGGGACGATGGGGGTGTTGGTGATAAAGGGGGATGAGAATAGGGTTCGTCTAGGGTTTTGTGTAGGGTTGGATTTGGAGAGAGGAAGTTTTATATATATATATATATATATATATAGGAGAGAGAGAGAAGGGGGGTCCTCCTAGAGAATTGGGCCTGCTAGGGCTTCTTGGGGCGGGGAACATGTTGACATGAAGGAATGTAGGGTGTAGATGGGCTAGGTTGGGTCTAGTTTTGGGTGAGGTTGGTCTTCACACTAATTTAAATAATAATTAGTGCAAGTGATGCTTTTCAATTAATTGGGATTATATGGGATTAAAAAAAATTGGAACGCAGTCGTCATGGACATGGCAGACTCAGAATAAAATAATGTCCTAATTTGGGTTGTATAAAAATGGGTTGGGTTAGTGTCTCCAATCTCGATTGGAACGGACAATTATGCTAGGTTGGATTTATTAGGATTTAAAACTAGACGTTTGTAACAATTATTGTGTGACTAAAATAAAGCACAATATAGAGTATTTAAGAGTTACACAATGTTATAATGGGAGGCTGTCTTGTCTAGAAAAAGTGTATGAAACTTGTTTGAAGGTAAATGCTAGTGTAGCGCTCCAAATATCGAAGCAACGATAAAGTGTATTAAGTTATATAAATATCGCACAATAATTCTAAAACACTGTGTTCTAATTCTAATTGTATCCAATTTAATCCTAGTCTCTCTATCTGAGCTAAGTAGGCCTAAATTTGGTCAAGGGAATTTACATAACTAAAGTAGCATAACTAGAATAATATCTCATAAAGATAACATTTTATAAAGATAATATGGTCACTAAATGCTAAGCTAATGATCTCTACTCTACTTCTGATCATCATCATCGGTCTCTGCCGAACGGTTGGGATAATAAAAAGCAGCAGCAGGATCAAAGTATCGTTGAGCATCACGATCATTAATGTGATAGCCAGAGATGGATGGATCATGAACCACGTGAAACGGTCCCCTGCTAGGGTACTGATAGAACCTGTAACGCATATCCAGAATAGAGTTGGATATAACATGAGCCTGGAGAGTGGTACGATAATCCATAGAATGATAGCGATCATCCTCTAATCTGTGACGATCGTCTTCCAGCCAGAAGTGACCCTGGAGCATAAGTGTGGTGGTACTCAAGAGTAATGGGTAGAGCAGCTGAGATAGTAGCATCAGGAGGTACAGGTGGTGCAGATGGGCCAGCACCAAAGGTAGCATCAACAGGTGGCATAGGTGGGAGAGCAGGTTCAGTCCTACGGACAGTAAAGAGGTAGGAGGTCTCTGCTAGATAAGGACAATCATCTAACGAAATATCAAAGTGTTAAACTATCATAGGTAAGCACATAGCGTACAACAGATTTCGCATGTTCTTACGTACCCGAACAATAGTCTGAATAATAGTCTTTGGAAAACTAAATTGAATCCCAAAATAGAGGTGGTAGATAGTACACAGTTCTAAGTTTGTGATGTCATCAATGGAGCATTGCTTGGAAATGATCATAGAGAAAATAATATGATGTAAGTCATAAAATTATTTATTAATGTGTTTGGCTTTAAGCTTACCCTGGGAACGAGGGACAGAAGTGCAAGGGGAATCCTTAAGGGAGTCTAGAGTCGTGCCTTCGAGATACGTAAATTTGGTGATGTCGATAAGGGGTTCACCATCGTTTGGAATATGAAGTATCTCCCCCAAATTGTCAGCATCAAACTTAATATTTATCCCGCCGGCACGAGAATGAATAGAATCATCTTCAAAAATTAGATTGCAGTAAAAGATTCTGATAGCATTGATATAAATTAGAAATCTAGAAACAACTAATTCATACAATCCCAAAGTGCGTAAAGTAGGCAGTTATACAGGAAATAGAGTAAAATTAAAAGGGTTTTTAGGACAAAAAGTTCCAGTAACAAAGTCATCAAACCATTCTACGGATTGCTCAAGAGATAAAAATAGGAAGCCATCATAATCACCCTCATCGGACATTGATGGAATGAATGGAATGAACAGGAAATGGGATATCTCTTCCTGAATATTGGAAGATGATGCTTCCCCAACAACTTTTTTTTTCTTAAATAACTTAGGTGCCATTTACAAAAAAGAGAGAAAATAATTATAATACCTAAAAATAGATAGAGAATGTGATAGATAACCTTGAGAAACACCAGTATCCAAAGGTGAGAGGTCTTGAGAAGAGAGAACCAAACTCTAGGGTTTAAAAAAATTAGGGTTCTAAGGAGGAAGAAGATGAAAAGAGGGGCTGTTGTTCGGAGGTTTAGGGTGTATGATGACAAGTAGTCAAAATATAAGGAGTTGAATTTTGTTTCGAATTCTGAAACAGAGGTAACAGAGTTCGGCCCGAGTTCGGTCAGAACTCTGTCCGAATTCCGTTCCTTTGAACCATAATTCATTTGAGACTCAATTCTTTATATTTGTAGGTATATTTTCTAATTCTAGAGTCTAGGGTTTTGGCTTCAATACTATAATTTGTTGAAATTATTTATTACTTCGTATTCCATATTGTATTCATCTTCTCGGGTTAGCTGTAGGGGGGCGGATCCCAGCTAGCAGTGGTATGAAGACAATTATGTAAAAGAGAGGAAAGAATGATAATACCTGAAAATAGATAGAGAATATAATAGAGAACCTTGAGAAACACCAGAATCCAAAGTTTGGAGAGGTGAGAGATCTTGAGGAGAGAGAACCAAACTCTAGGGTTTGAAAAACTTAGGGTTCTAAGGAGGAAGAAGATAAAAAGAGGGGCTGTTGTTCGGAGGTTTAGGGTGTATGATGACAAGTAGTCAAAATATAAGGAGTTAAATTTTGTTTCGAATTATGAAATAGAGGTAACCGAGTTCGGCCCAATTTCGATCAGAACTCTGTCCGAATTCGGTTCCTTTCAACCATAATTCATTTGAGACTCAATTCTTTATATTTGTAGGTATATTTTCTAATTCTAGAGTCTTGGGTTTTGGCTTCAATACTGTCATTTGTTGAAATTATTTATTACTTCGTATTCCATATCGTATTCATCTTCGCGGGTTAGTTGTAGGGGTCGGATCCCAGCTAGCGGTGATTTGAAGACAATTATGTACCGTTTTGCTTAAGGCTATTTACACCTCTTCGACAGAAGGGCCCTTTCGGCTTGTACCCAAAATAATTTATATATTTATAGAAATATAGAGTTGTAAATAAAATAAACAAATTATGTAGTATCAGAGTCCAAAATACCTAATTCTCGACGAATAAAATTGAAGCGATCTTCAGCTAAGGGTTTAATAAAAATGTCTGCAAGTTGATGTTCTCTGTCAATGAATTCTAAACATATATTACCATGCAATTGATGATCTCTTAAAAAGTAGTATCTAATCTTAATATGTTTAGTACGTGAATGACATAATGGATTCATAGTGAGATTTATAGTGCTAGTGTTATCACAAAAGATGTGAATATTTTTAAAGAATAAATTATAGTCTTCTAGAGTTTGTCTCATCCACAAAATTTGTGCACAATAACGTCCTGCAGCGATATGCTCAGCCTCGGTACTTTATAATGCAACAGAATTCTATTTTTTAGAAAACCAAGAGACCAGAGAATTTTCCAAGATATGACACGTACCGCTAGTACTCTTACAATCGACCTTGCATCCAGCAAAATCAGCATCCGAATAACCAACAAGGTCAAATGATATAATTTTGGGATATCACAAGCCTGCCGTCTGAGTACCTTTAAGGTATCTAAGGATACGCTTAACTGCACATACATGTGATTCCTTAGGATTAGCCTGATATCTAGCACATAGGCATACGAAAAACATAATATCTGGATGACTAGCAGTTAAGTAAAAAAGACTATCAATCATACCTCGATACTTACATATATATGTAGGCTTGCCATTTTTATCAAGATCAAGTTTGGTTGATGTTGCCATCGGAGTTCCAATAGATTTTGCGTTGTCCATATCGAACTTCTTTAGCACATATATTGTGTACTTTGCTTCATTGATGAATATTTCCTGAGAATTCTGCTTGATTTGTTATCCGAGGAAGAAAGTAAGTTCTCCCACCATGCTCATTTCGAATTCCTTCTGCATACACTTAGCAAACTCGTTACATAACATCTCATTAGGAGATCCAAAAATAATATTATTTACGTAAATTTTTACTAATAATATATTGTCATCATGAGATTTTATAAATAAGGTAGTGTCAACTTTCCCTATAGAAAAACTATTTTCAAGTAGGAATGAGCTAAGGCACTCATACCAAGCACGATGGTTTGAGTCCATATAGAGCTTTTCTAAGCTTGAAAACAAGATTAGGAAATTTAAAATCTTCAAAACCAGGGGGTTGTTCAACAAAAACTTTCTCTTTTATAACACCATTTAATAAAGCACTTTTGACGTCCATTTGAAATAATTTAAAATTATGAAAACTTACAAAAATACAAAGCATGAAGATAGATTCTATTCTCGCGACAGAAGAATAGGTGTCATCGTAGTCAATACCTTCTTCTTGATTATAACCTTGAGCTACGAGACGTGCTTTGTTACGATTGAGTATACCGTCCTCATTAAGTTTATTTCTGAAAACCCATTTGGTACCAATGATTGGATAATCATTTGGTCTAGGAACGAGTTTCCAAACTTGATTCCGTTGAAATAGGTTAAGTTCCTCTTGTATTGCGGTAATCCAAAATTTATCATCAAAAACTTCTAAAATATTTTTAGGTTCTATTTGAGAAATAAAAGCAACATTTGTAATAACATCTCTAGTTGCAGAGCGAGTACTTATACCTTTCGATACCTCACCAATTACCAAGTTCTCTGGATGGTTGGTTGAAAATTTTAATCTTTTAGGTAAGTTGTCCAAATAATTTGTTCCAGTTTTATCTTCAGGGGTCTTGTTGGAGGTTATCATGATATCTTCATCATCACTGTCACTTGCTACTTGACTGTTAAGTTCATCAAAAGTAACAATAATCGATTCTTCAACAGTCAATAACTTTTTATTAAAAAATATATAACATTCTCTTTGCAGCATAACCAAGAAAAATACCTTCATCAGCCTTGGAATCAAATTTACCTAAGTTATCCTTAGTATTCAAGATAAATATTTGCAGCCAAAAACTTTAAAATAACTGATGGTAGAAATTCTATTAAACCAAATATCATAGGGAGTCTTCTTCGATATAGGTTGAATAATAACCCTATTCAAAATATGGCATAATGTATTGACAGCCTCAGCCCAAAAATATTTTGAAAGATTCTACTGATTTAACATAACTCTAGTCATATCGCCAAGAGTTCTGTTCTTCCGTTCCATAACACCATTTTGTTGAGTAGTTTTAAGACAGGAAAATTCATGCACAAATCCATTTGAATCACAAAAGGTTTTCAAATCAGAATTTTTGAATTTGCCTCCATGATCACTTCAGATACGAGTAATCATAAAGCCTTTTTCGTTTTGTACCTTTTTGCAAAAAGTAACAAATTATGAGAAAGTCTCATTTTTATTTGCTAGAAAATAAATTCAAGTATATCTAGAAAAGTCATCAACAATCACATAGGCATAAAGCTTACCGCCAAGATTGGCGACTCTACTAGGTCCAAATAAATTCATATACAAAAGTTGAAGAGGTCTAGAAGTACTTACAATATTTATTGATTTAAAAGACGATCTTGTTGCCTTGTTCTTTTCATATTCAGTAAAGACCATATATTTCTTAAAAGTAATTTCGGGTAAACCTCTTACCAATTTTTTTGAAGATAGTCTGGCAATAGTGTACATATTTGCATATCCAAGGCACATATGCCACAAGTAGCTTTCGTCTTTGGTTTCGTATAAGCATCTTCCTACATTGTTAGTATTTTTTGAGAGATAGAAAACATATATATTATCTTCTCGTATTTGTTTGAATAAACAAAATGGAAATGAAAAGAGGTTTATACGAAGCTCTTTCTGGTTTACAAACTCAGGCTATTAAACTCACATGGTATACAAAACACTATCAGAGGTAATATGAACATGATAGGTTTTGAAAATTCACCTGGCGAGTCGTCATTTTGTTTGAAATAAAACAGATAGAGGTTTTATACGAAACCTTTCTTCTTTTGCTTACAAACAAGAAAAAGAGTACAATTAATCCTATACGAGGGTGTTGAGTACAATAAAAATAATTCTGGGGAATAATTGCTATAGGAGTCTGATCTGCGGTCGATCACTTTGTCCCTTGGACCACACGATGATGAAGAAGTACTGTAGAAGAAGGAGAAACTTCAAAGGTTGCAGGAGGGATTGAACTCTCGTTATCCAAGTTATTAATCAACACTCTCTGTTTATACTCTCTCTCTGATCTCCTCTGCCTTGATCGATCCCTTTCTCTCCTCGATCTTCTTGATCTCGACCCCCATCTCCTGTGACCGGAGGTCTCTATTTATAGAGCTCAGTCACAGTAACTGTCCAGTCGGCGTAGAAGCCAAACTGTGTAGAGAGTAGCATTCTTTACGCGGTGGTTATAATAACTGCTACCCACGTCTGAATGATCTCCTGAATCCGCGTGTGACGTATGTCCCATTATGAGGTAACGCGTATAATCACTCATCGAAGATCACGGCATGCAAGCCACGTAGGTAACTGCCCCTCGCGTAAGGATGGTTGGCATAAAAGCCAAATAACTATCTTGTTGGCGTAAAAGCCAAGTAGCTGTCTTGTTGGCGTACAAGCCAAGTAGCTGTCTTGTTGGCGTAAAAGCCAAGTAGCTGTCTTGTTGGCGTAAAAGCCAAGTTTTGCGTAATACTTGATGCTGCATGAATACTAGATAACCAGCGTAAAATGTAAGGATGGAGATGTGAGCGTATTAGTCGGAGTTTTAGCTCCCCCCCGTTATGACAAAATTATAAAGAATAGAATCAAATCTCGTGTATTTAATGCAGAGATATGCCTCAATCTCGTGCATTAAATGCCGAGATATGCCTCTAGCTCTGTACGAGAAACAGCTTTTGACGTGGCGTCTGATTTCGTCTTATTCTTGAGCGTAAAACTCATCTCTGCCCATGTAGAATTGGTAGCGTATTCTTTGAATGCGTAAAAATGACTTATATCAAGAATATGTCACTAAACGACAGCCTGGGTCTCTGTGTAAAATCATCATTACAGCCGTCCTCTCGATCGTCATGCAGTACTTTTTGTCAGGAGTCAGGTTCATTGTTCTGTCTGACAGATTCATCCGAGGAATACGAAGAGTTCCTCGTACAACTTTATGCTTGCATTAAAGACAAACGTATTTTACGCCGGAGGGGATAGTAACCTTTTACGCCGAAAAGTCTTGAAGCACTGCTTTACGCCAAACAGTCTGGAAGCGCTGCTTTACGCGGACTTCTCTGGAGCCATATTTTATGCCGCACAGCTCTGAAGCTATGTTTTACGCCACATAGCCTGGAGGCTCTGCTTTACGCAGGCAGCTCTGAAGCTCTGTTTTACGCGGGCTTCATGTATATTAGGGGTTTTGACTGTATAATACGCGTACAATTCCCCAACATATTTCATGCTTCTACAGTATTCCCACATAAGTTATCTTACCAGTAGATCTATCATAAATAGAACATTTGTCATTCACAAAATTAATGCCATAACCATGGTCAGCCAATTGACTAATGCTAAGTAGTTTATAGTTTAATTCTGTTACTAAACATAGATCTTTAATAACAGGGGAAGGATGAAAACATATATTACCAACAATATGCCCTTTTAGATTATTTTCGAAGGAGACGTGTCCTTCTTTCTTCATCGGTAGAGTTGCGAATATATTTGCATCATCGGTCATATGACGTGAGCAACCGCTATCGAGAATCGATTTACTTCTAGTATGAGAGAAAATGTCCACCTACAACAAAGTTGAAGATGTAACATTTGGTACCCACTTTCCTGAGGGTCCTGATATGTTAGTTTTTGGAACCCAGATATATATATGCATATCAACTAATTTTCTAATTCTACATTATCGTGATATGTGTCCTTTAGTACCACAGTAGTGACATATAGCAGATGTGTTGATACTAGGTGCAGAGGCATGATGTATATGTGAGGCAGTATGTTGTGATTTACGTGGATACTTGTAATATAATGCATGATTAGAATGTTTGGCCTTCTTGGACTGTGTCTGGTGGGTGTTCTTGGGCCTTGAGTGACACGTGTTAGATTGGGAAGCAGTCTGTACTGGCTATTTTCCTAATCTAATTTCCAATTTTTTGGAAGTGTCATATAACTCAGTATATCTAGTAGTTAAAGCATCAATTCTAACAAGTGCATTACTACTCTTTTTCTTCTCTATTTCATAATCTTCTTTGAGCTTGATATAATTCTTGTCCTGTTGTTCATTTCTAAGAAGTACTTCGTGTAAGTTTAATCTAACTGATGCTAATTCATTTTAATCACTTGGAGATTGTGTCTTTCTGATATCCTCGATCTAGGAGTGTGGACAATCTATCAATCTCAAGTTTGTGTGCCTTGAGTTCCTTCTTCGAGTTTTTGTATTTATCAAGTAGTATTTTATGATCATCTAGAATGTCACTAAAGGCATCACCTAGTTCATCAAATATAAAATTATCATACAGTGGGTTCGTAAATACCTGATCGAGTGCCATTAGACAAATATTTGCAGAGTTACGAGGATTCTCTTCTTCTTCATAATCATTTTCTTCTCTTTCTTGCCAAATGCTTGTTTTTGCGCTTTCTTTATCTTCCATTACGCTAGCTTCTTCTTTGTGCCAGTACTCATGAGTGGCCTCAAGAAGTTTTCAGATTTCATATGAGGTTGCACAAGAAGAAATGCGATTGAATTCATTTTTGTCTAAAGCATAGTAAAGAGCATTCATTGCTTTTGCATCAAGACTAGCTAGCCTCTTCTCTTCATCCATGTAATCATAATAGGGTTTGTTAACTAAATTAGAAGTAAGAGGAACAATTATGGTAGGCTTTCTGTAACCCTCAATAACATTGGTCCAAGAGTCAAAACCAAGTGATTTTAAATAAAAACTCATCTATGTCTTCCAATAAGTGTAATATGTTCCGTCAAATAGTGGAGGATCATCTATGGAATGGCCTACTCTGGTAAAGCTAGATTTCATGTTAGCCATGTGTATTCTAGAGTATATAAACTAAGCACAGTTTAATGAAAAAAAAGTCTGCTTTGATACCAATTGTAGGATCGTGTGGCAACTCTAGAGGGGGGTGAATAGAGTAAGTACGTATGGAACGAAAAATAATCAGCAATTGAAAATTCTAAGTTTAGGTTAACTTATAAACTGCAGTAACAGAAAGAGAATAAGCAGATTATAAGTAAAGTTTAGAATAGAAAACTCAAACACAGAGAATTTTATCCGTGTTTCCCTCGTAGAGGACTAGTCCAGCCCCAAAAACTCTTGCTCGGTATTAATCTACTATTTTTGAAATAGGGTACACACGTGCCTTTTATCCCAAGAGTACGCCAACTTCTTACAACACGAGCTTTTGATCCGAAAAGCTCAAAGACTTCAGACTGAAATTAAAAACTATCTTTTTAACCAAGCTTGTACAACTCAACTCAACTTCTAATCGGAACGGCACTTGGAAACTTAGAAGGAAAGAGAGTTGTCTTGAGATCTGAGAATGATAAAGCTCTTTATAGGAATAGAGAAGATGAAGAATGATTGAGTTGATGTTGGAAATGGGGAAATTCTCCACTATTTATAGGATTTTTGTAGACAAAATTCGGGCCGGATTCGAATGTATAACGTTCAAAATTTTGAACGTTGGGAGCCTGGTCTTCAGGAGATGAGTATGCCTAGGAAATCGGTTTTGATTAAACGAGTTCGGTCCGAGTTCAGGCAGAACTCGTACCGAGTTTGGTTGGTCTTTTTTAGACTGTTTTGACTTTGAGTTTTGAGTGAGTTTGGGTTTAGGCTCGAATCCAAACGAATTTCTGATTGGGGTAGGCTTATGTTTGAGTGGGCTTTGGATAAGGTTCAATCTAAATACCAAATTTTTGTTCCGACTCACATAAATCCTTAGACTCAAGAAAATAAAAAATATATAACAAAACATAAAAGAAATCCGAACACAATCATCTGTAGTCGTAGCTTGTGGCGAAGTGATGCGATGTCTTCTTCTCAAATCCATCAGAGTTGTAATGTATCGACTCGTAGTTTGCATCGATTATTAAAATCGATTTGACCATGACCAGATGGACCAACAATTATATAGATATTATTGTTATTAACTAATATAGCTAGTATTGGCTTGTAATAGCTAGTTAATAGCTCTTATGAGTCTAATTGCCTTAGTGCGGACCTAACAACTTGTGTATGGCCTAAGTTTGACTAATTTGACCCTAAAAGTCAATATTTGACCTAGTTTGACTAGTATGACCTAGAAATGGCCTAGAAATCCTATTTTAACTTATTTTAACTTGTTTATCCCTTCATTACACCAAATAATATAATATTTAATATATATAGGTCTGTGTGACACCAGTTCGGACACTGATTCGTGTTATTTTCTCAGGATCACAGACGAGTACGTTCTCTGTTAGTTTTCAGTACTTGATAGTATATATATCACATGTTCTAGATCTGTTTTACTTAATTCTGACACCATATTATACGGGCTGGTATTATATGGATCGAGTCAGGATATGTTATTTATTTAACGTGTGCATCGGGTAATCCTTACACATATACTTTATCGTGTGCATCGGATATTCCTTGTGCTCGTATCTATTCGTGGGTCCCGTATGCTCATGACATATTCGTGTGCTCCGTGTGCTCATATTATATTCGTGTGCGTAACGTGTCGTGATTGGATCCATGAATATTAGTCGGGACGGGAGAGTAGGAGTTGGTTATGTGATCAATCCTTTAGCGTATACTTGTGCATGACAATTATACAATACACGTTTAATTGAGTTACCGTAGTATAGACTTGTGCAACCCAAGCCGATCACATAACAAACTTATTCTCTATATCACTTAGATAGTATCACCAGGTCTCTTATCTACAGTTCACATCATATTGTTGTATTTATCCTTCCAGTTATCCATTATTTTTACCTTCTTATTTCAGTTATATTTTATTTTTTAGTTACATGTGCATCTTGTATTCATTTCTATTATTTGTTATATATCCTCTACCATGTATATGAAACTGCTTTCAGAGTTTTGTACTTCGCTCCATTCCTGAATGGATATATTTTTCTAGATGACTATTTAGAGGACTAGTATCCTACACACTATGGCCAACATGATGTGGAGTTAGTTGATATTGCACCAGTAGTACAGGAGGAGCCAGTACCAGATGTTGCTGAGGCCAAACTAGCTATTGCTTAGACTTAGTTAGTACTTCATATTGTACTGGATATGTCTCCAGCTTAGACATTGAGTTGTTATTGATATTTTATTCTTATGTGATGTTATTAAACATATATATTTGGATATTTGTTGTGACTTTGAGTTCCCATTCCTTTTTATGATATCGTGACATTGTCTGCCTCTAGTTCATTGTGATTGAATATTGATGATATATATTCATCTTGTCCTCCTTATGGAGTTGAGTTACCATTGACATGTTATATATATATATATATATATATATATATATATATATATATATATATATATTATTGCGTGAGTTTGTTAGATAGTATTGTGGACCTTTACAACATTATATCGTTGATGCTGCGGCGTAGGCTGGACGTACACACGACTCATGTCCAATTTTTGGGTGTAGGTCGTGACACTATACGGCATGTCCATCGTGGTGCTACACAACAAATGATCCAGTGTAAATGAGTTGCATACTAATGATGTCTTATGCAGGGACGGTAAGAAAAAACATGTAGATTATACAGGAACGGCCATTGGCTGGGGGTAAGAATTCCATATGTGCAAAGATTATCTATTTCACTGCATAATTGTTGCTTATATAAACTGCTTCTTTAATTAAGAAGTGTTGGTTTAGGTGAGTGGGCCAGTTCTGATCACCAGTACAAGTTGAGTACTGACCCACGTTTCTGTGGGAAACCAGGTGACCGAGATACCTTAGGAGCTCAAGGGAGATAAAGCTTTTGTTGAAGTATTTTCAAGCTTCTTCATATTTCAAAGTATTTCAAAGTATTTCTAGTTGCTGCTTTCAAGTCTCTGTGGGCAAACCAGCCTATCAGTCTTTTCTTTTATGCAAAATCTATGTAAGCCTTTCAGGCATTTCCATTCGGAGCTGAAAAAATTGTATTTCGTTGCAATGAATCAATAAAATAATTATTTTTCCTTTATATACAAATGTGTGCTTTATAATTTGCTGCTGTGTTGTGGAACTGTTTATAAAAAAAATTTGACACGTGCACTTTCTTGCCTTGTACAAGTGCAACCCCAGACTTGTACGGCATCACGCTAGCGAGAACGAACGGTTCTGCGGAACTGAAAGCGAGGATGAATCGGTTCTGCGAAATCGGGATATGACAAGTTGGTAAGATCAAAAATTTTGTTCATCTAGTTTCTTCCTCTGGGTAAAGTTAAGTTCGGATCATTCTTCTAGAACTGTGTGCAGTGACGGAAATCCAGTAGAAGTAGAATTTTATCTTTATGAGGAATTCGAAAAAAGTTTGCACAAAGACCTCAAATACTCTCTTAGGAAAATATTTCAATTGTATCTCATTTTTCTCCTTATGTGCGCTCAACCGAAAACGAGATACAATCCAACAATCTCCACCTTACCTCATTTTCTCTAGCCGAACAACCTTAGCACATCCCTGTAGAAGCATGGAAAATATATAGTCATGCGGCTTATATGCAGGACACATCCTCATACTGAAGAGAGGCCGCATAGTCATCCCCCATGCAGCCTGGACAGACAAAGAGAGCTGAGTCGCATACATGCCCTCTGACACTGCTTCCAAAGGTCTGCCACAGTTCCAATCAAAGCACTTATTGCCCTGACTGTCTCAAAAAGTGTGAAAGAGACGGTGACACACAATCCGACAGAAAAGTCACATCAGGCATTAATGACTTCGTCAGAACGCACAGAGCCACGCGTCGAATACTCTGCGGCCTCGACTCCATGCAGTTCCCATATGCGGCCACAATATCCATCAGACCAAGGCCAAATGGAAGCTCATATGCAGCAGCTATCTTACGTATCCAAGACAATGCTCAGTATGTGGGATCTTTCCTGTTGCAACCAACAAGATCTTCGTAGACTCAGTGCTGACTACGTGTCTGGTTGACCAGGTCACACATACAACGGGTTAAAATGATCCCGAGATCTCATCAACCAAATATCTTAACCAAGATCATGTGGCGGCTTGCCCACATCATGCGGCTACCGTTGCGATCTTATTCTGCCAAAGGAGCCCTATGCGGCCACTAAGCATGAGTATATGCTGCATCCATAGCACGTCCACAGGGCGGCTATAAATAGCAGAGTACCACACCCGAACAACAGGCTGGCTATCTGCAAATCTACACTTAAGCAAGAGAGAAGAGCTTCCACATCAGATCGTCCACGGAGTAAAGAGAGTTGCTACACTCATAACCCACCATCGTCACCCCCAGAAAATAACTTTGTACTTAGATTGTCTTCGGGACTTTTCTTTGTACTTTCTTTAGTTTGTTCAATTGAATCAAGTCTTTCCAACTTTCATATTTAATGGCAAACAATCTCCGCTATTTTTTGCTCGTTCCCGCTAGCCAAGCACGCTTAGCACACCCAGGCTACCTTTGCTCGTTCCCGCTAGACGAACAACCATAGCACAAGTTGGAGATTCTGGGTTCTCGTCAACAGAAAATCTAAGAGAAAGTTCGTGCTTTGCTCTTAGGACTTCACCATCCAAGAAAGAAGAAAAAAAGAGATCTGATCGAGGAGTCGTCGCCTTCGCTCAGGGAGATTGCTACGGGCTGATGAGTAATTTCAATTGTAATCTCTTTCTTTTCTTCTTGAGTCTGGTGAGGAGATTGAATGTATAAGGACAAAGGTAGCCGAAGTGTGCTAATGTTGTTAGGCTAGCGAAAACGAACAAAAGTAGCATGGGTGTGCAAAGGGTGCTCGGCTAGCGAAAACGAGCAAAAGGTAGCCGGGATGTGCTAGGGTTGTTCGGCTAGCAAAAACGAGTTAAGGTGAAGATTGTTGGATTGTATCTTGTTTCCGGTTGAGCGCTCAAAAGGAGGGTGACAATGGAGTTGGTAATTTAGTCCCACGTCGGATAGGAGGTGGGATCATGAGGTGTAGATAATTGGGATTAGTTCAGGCCTTACATGAAAAAAAAAGTTAATGCATATAGGTCCAATCCAATATCGCACCTCATGGGCCAACTCCGGTTTGGATCGGACCGCGTTCCTAACAAGTGATATCTGAGCCCAAGATTCTAGGGCTAGTTTGAGCAGCTATAATTGGTTCGAGACTGATGATGCTGAACGTTTATGGATTATACGGGCTCTTCTCAAGGTGGAGTAGGAGCATCAACTATACGAATTAGCTTTAAAGGTGGATCTGACGAGTCCAAGGTGGAGCAAGATGTTGTGGTTAGCACATAATGGTGGTGTGGATGAACGTGTCACGTTTGGTTCTGTGGTCGAACGGATCGATATGACAATATGTTTGATCTCCTGGGTGCTCGATTAGCGAAAACGGGCAATGGTAGCCGGAGTGTGCTAAGGTTGTTCGGCTAGCGGGAACGAGCAAAGGTAGCCTGGGTGTACTAAGGATGCTCGGCGAGCGGGAACGAACAAAATGTAGCCGAAATGTGCTAAGGTTGTTCGGCTAGCGGAAACGAGCTAAGGTGGAGATTGTTGTATTGTATCTCGTTTCCGGTTGAGCGCTCAAAAGGAGGGTGACAATAGAGTTGGTAATTTAGTCCCACATCAGATAGGAGATAGGATCATAAGATGTAGATAATTGGAATTGATTCAGACCTTACATGAAAAAAAAGAAAAAAAATTTAAGACATATTGACTCAGTCTAATAACGTATCTTATGGACCAACTCTAGTTTGGATCATACCGTATTCCTAACAATTTCATACACGACAAAAGTAAAAGGGTTCGCTTGTTCATCTAAAAATCTTTTAGTAGAGACTTCATTAGATTTTATCTCAGCAACATCAAGCTTTTCATGGGCAATACTGAGAAATATGTTGGAAAATTTATTCGTAGAAGAAAAAAAAAATGTCACAACCAAATATGACACCTACGTGTGTGTTTCTTCTTTTTGCCAAAGACACAATATCTTACTCAGCATAGAAATCACTATTGAAATATTTGTGTAGAAGGAATGGGGACCGAAGCAAAAATGTCAAATTCATCTATTTTAAGAGATTGCTCAAAGCAATGTTATTAAAACCGGACCGTCGATTCAACCGGATCCAACCAGAATAATAAATATTTTTAATTCGGTTCACAGACAATTTCTAGAAAAATAACGGTTCAACCGTCAAAACCGTATAAACCGATAGGTCTGAACCGAACCGGTTCAACTCATTCTCTCATGTCACAAAATCTATCACTATCATTATTTTGTGGTCACTATCATTTATATATGTTAAAATATTAACCAAATCATAATTTGAAATATCATATATAGTGGACCTCTTTAAATGTTGCATTTAAAATATATTTCCACTTATTACTTTTTTTCTATTCCAGAATATGTATGTCTAATTTAGATTACTTAATTTATAGAGTAAAGCTTAGATTCTATGGCAAATGTCCAAGAAATATGACAAATGTACGTTATGTATATATTTTCAGTAAGCAATTGAGTATTGTATTCATTTGTCCATTCTCCCTTCACTTAGTTGTTTTTATGATTTTAAAGTTTTAAACATATATGCGTTTTCAAAATCTTTATAATCATTCAAGTTTTGTTGTTAATTTATATATTAGTCAAAAATCAATAATCATTTATATATCCATTATCTCTTTCTTCTAATGGTTACAAGTTTTTTTTTAAGTTGTTTATACAGTTTTCTAAGTATTTTTTGGACTAATTAGAGTTTAGATCCTAAATTTTATACCACCTTAGAGTTTGAGTCTTGATTTGTCCAATTAAAAATTTTAGATCCTGAATTTTTATTATTTGATTAATTTTTTCATTTATACCCTCCCTCCTATGCAAACAATAAAATATTTCTATATAGACTAGGAAGGGTAAGATGGTAAAAATAAAATAAAATAATAAAAATTTAGAATCTAAACTCTCAAATTGGACATGTCAGGACTTAAACTATAAACTGGTATAAAATCTAGGGTCTAAACTCTAATTAGTCTTTTTTCATATTAAAAAAATATTACAAAAATCGGTTATATCAGTTCGACCAGAGTCCAACCATTGTTCGATCTGATTGATGAAATTTCGGTTCGATCATCAATCCGATTTTTAAAACATTGGCCCAAAGTCATTAGATTTGTCACGAAATTTAGACACTTATAATTTGGTTCATTGTATAGTTATTATAATTGTATCAAAATTGAGTTTGTAATATAATTAAATTACAATTACATTGTCATATTTGGTTAGAACATTTAATCAAACCATATCAATTGCATTCAAATGTATGGTTAAACATGTAATGCACTTAAGTTTGTAATATAATTAAATAAATAATACAAAGTAAAAAAAAATTTAGAAAATTAAAAATTTTAAAAAAGATTTTAAAAAATAAAATAAATTTAAACATTTTGATGAAAAATAAAAATAATAGTAATATGAAACTTAAAATTTTAAAATAATTTAAAAATATTAAAAACAGTTAAATTTTTTAAAAAGCTTAAAATAAAAATAATAATAAATAATAAAAAAAAAGAAAAAATATAATTAAAAAATTAATTTTGTAAATTTTAATTTGTAATGTAATCTAGATTACATCAGTTTTATGATATAATTGATTTAAAATAAAATAATTTAATCTAAACAAGCTTGTAATGGTCATTACATTACATCTAAAAAATAATACATACAACCAAACATCTGAATTAGATTTACAATGTGATATCAATTACATTATATTGTCTAATCCTACAAACAAAACGATATAAAATCCCGGCAATTGATGACTCGCGTGCATAACTCGAGACAAACATTTCTTTCAATTCGAGGTCAAGCCTTTAAGTGTGTACAAAACTATATCATCATCAACTGGAGAATCAACAAGAGCAAGTTCATCGTCGGTAATGTTAAAATATAATTAGATTTCTTTTTTTATTGATCCGTTTTTCATTTATATACATCCGTATTTGTATTACTTTTTTAATCATTAAATAGTAAAAATTATATTATTGATTTGTAATATGATATCACAGTTTTAGATTTTTCAATCCTATCATTGATTTAAGACATTATCAGCTAAGTGAAGTTTGGGAGAAACGGGGTGACGCTGTCTCCTTTCTCGTGCTAGAGTTTTTCCTCCCATGTTGGGGTGATGAGTGGTTATCATCAAAAAATCAAGAGAAGTAGCCTTCCATAGCAATTTTCTTTCTCCTTTCAAACTTTTTCTTTTTAATTTTTTTATTCTAGTCAGACTTTAAGAAAATAAAGAGTAAAGAAAAAGAAAAAAACTAATGGAAAATTTATAACTTCCCTTCTTTCTCCTTTCAAGCTTTTTCTTTTTAATTTGTTTATTCTAGTCATACTTTAAGAAAAGAAAGAGTAAAGAAAAAAAAAAAAAAACTAAATGGAAAATTTATAACTTCTCTACATTTTTCGGACCTAAATTTTTTTTTTTTTCATTGCTTTCTTTTTTCAGGAAATTTACTGTAGCAAATTTAAATTATATTAAATTAATGCAAACGAAACAAGTTTACTAAAATTAAAAATAACGACAGAATCATCCAACTCAGTTGGCGAAAAACACAACAGACTGAACACGTAGGCAAAAAAATAAAAATAAAAACAAATGTGGACCTGCGGACCCCAATTGCACAAAATCAGTTTTTTTTTTTTTTTTTTGCCTACGTGTTCGGTATGTTGTGTTTTCCGCCAACTGAGTTGGCTGACTATTTTTAATTTTAGTAAATTTGTTTTGTTTGCATTAATTTAATATAATTTAATTTTGCTACAGTAAATTTTTTGTTCTTTTTTTAACGTATGAGCAGAATAAAAAAAAATAAAAAAACGTTCTTTGGTAAGGACGTTTTTCCTGTATTTTTTATTTTATTTTTCTTTGCACTTTTTTTAACGTGTGACCAGAATAAAAATAAAAATAAAAATAAAAGAAAAGAAAGTCATTGGTAAGGATATTTTCAATTGATTTGTATATTTAAATGCAGAGAGAACTAAAACGTCATTGGTAAAGACGTTTTTGTTCTCTCCTGCTAATTTTTTAAAACTTATTTTTTTTTACATAATTTAATAAAAATACAATTATTTGTACGAAAATTTCTGTTTTTTTTTCATAGTTACAATTTTTTTATGGACATTTTAGTTGATTCACATTTTTTCATTGTTGCACTTCATAAGGTTGTTTTTGATTCTCTATTGTATTTTTTTCAAACTTTGTTCTCTTAGTAAATTTTTATTAAAATATATTTCTTTGTTTGAGATTTTATAATACAATGATACATTTAATGAGAAAATCCATAATTAATGGATACTAAGATATGTACAACTATGCAATGCAACATATATCATTTATTTGAAGGAAATTACAATTTTCAATGAAATTTTTACATTGTCCACGAATTTTTAAGGTTGATTATCAGAACTATTTTCAATTGGGTGTCATTATTGGCATTCCTAAAATCTCATCTTGCACTCATCTCATAATTTTATTTATTCGAATTTCAAATTTGTTCATGCATTAAATATGACATTAATTTAAAAAGGAGTACATGATGAGATTTTAGGAGTGCATGGTGAGATTCTAGGAGTGCAGGATGATATTTTATGAGTATCACAAATTGATGTCATATTTAATGCAGTAACAAATTTGAAATTTGAACAGTGTTCTAAATAGCGGCCGCCTCGACCGTCTAGGCGACGCCTAGGCGGTAAGGCGGTCTCTCTCCGCACCGCTTTTCGGTAGGTGGTGGAGTAGAATGCCAACGAAGCTTTGGTGGGGTAGGGGGAACCTAGGCGGAGTAATACCTAACAAGATATTTTGGTTAAACTGTTTTGCAAGCACTATGGGTCTATGGTTCACTTTTACAAGACATAGTTATGCATAAAACATCCTTAATATATATATATAATGCAAATAACTATGATAAAATAGTAAAAAAATTCAAAATGTATCAACCGTTTAGGCGGCGTCTAGGCACCGCCTAGACGGCTTAAGCGGTAAATAAATTCTTTCCGTCGCGCAGCCGCCTACCTCCGTTTAGAATCTCAAATTTGAATAAATAAAATTAGCAGAAGAGTGCATGATGAGATTTTATGAGTGCTAATAATTGCATCCTTTTCAGTTTTCTAGAGTTTTTAAAAACAAAATTTATAACTTTTCTTATAAATACGGATTTTTTCATGTAAAGTAATAAAATATATATTATTTATATAAAAAGGGATAACTTTTGGGGTATTGCGGATGGGGGGACCACTCGCCAACTCAGTTGGCGAGCTGCTGAGTTGGCGAGGGGCTCGCCAACTGAGTTGGCGGGGCACCCTCTTCGAGGGGCCGCTCGCCAACTCAGTTGGCGAGCCGCATGCTGACTGGGCCAACGGCTATTTTCCACATTCCTATAAACACCCCCCCACCCAACACTCCTCTCACAACATTCACATTCTCCTCCTACCCCAAACCCTCCTTACACCAAATTCTCCTCCTCTTGATATTTACTGGCGATGGCTACCCGCAATGACGGTCGTATTCCTGGCGGACCGACTACCGAGCTTATTCTTAAGCAACGTGAAGAGCACATATCTACTCAGATTTTTACTGGCGAGGTATTTTTTGAAATTACAAGTTGCTAACTTTAGTTATGTATATATTTTTTAGAATGTCTATGTTTACTTTATTAATGCATATAATTTTTATAGTTATACGACCATGATAATGCTTTACGAACCCGGATCCACGTACATTGGCGGTCTGAAAGGAATTATCGTACGTGGGAGCTTAATCCAGCTCAAAAGGCTTTGGTGGAATCCTTTGGATTCCACTATATAGATCGTGTTAGATATTTAATTCACGATCTTCATTTAGTTGTAAGCCTTGCGGAACGTTGGTGGCCAGAACGCAACACTTTTCAACTCCCATTCGGCGAGATGACGATCACCCTTTTTGATGTGGCGAATATACTAGGGTTACCTATTAAAGGTAACGCTATATATTTTGATCCGCACTTAAAGGGATCTGATCTGATCCGGAGCTATCTCGGTGTTAGCCCTCCTCCTGGTCTAAAAGATGGCAATTATGTGAAATTTTCATGGCTCCGTGGCAACTTTATAGACCTACATCAAACTATTGATGGGGTGGTTGATGTAGATGAAAATCGGGTATGTATTTTAATTAGTAAATTTGTTTATTACTTAATTTAGTTGTGCAATTTAATAAATTTGTTTAACACTTAATAAATCCAGGTCATTCGTTGCACTAGAGCGTATCTGCTCTGTTTATGTGGTACAATTCTATTTCCCGATGCATCGGGAAATATTGGTAAATGTGCAGCTTTTACCATTCTTGGATGATCTGACCAAACCTACTGAGCATGCGTGGGGAGCTGCTACTCTTGCGTTTTTTATACGCCAATTTGACAGAATTTGTGAGATGCAATCGCAAGAGTATTTGTGGATGTATTTCACTGATACAGGTACGAATGAAAGACCTTAAAAAGTTAGAATAATTTTATACGCAAATTTTGTTTCTACTAATGTCATTTTTTTGTTTTATAGTTCTGGTCCTACGAGCACTTCTATATTGGTAGGCCTGTTACCAGCGTTCTCAGTGATGTTGGAGTATTTCCAGTTGCTATGCGATGGCCTACAGATGTAGTGGATTATCAACACTACCAATACAGGACTGTATCACTATATCGAAGCCAATTTGATACACTGCGGTCTAATGAGGTAATTTTTAAATATGCAATAAATATCTTTAAATTATTTAAGTTTTGATCGTAGATAAACATCACATCTAATCTCTTATAATATCTTTAAATAGGTAACCTGGTTACCGTACATATGTGAACCCGATGCTCCAGAAATTAAGATGACATCATGTGCATTTAGTTTACACAGATGTCATATTATATATGATCGGTTCACCATGTACCATCCGGCAGACCGTGTTCTTCGGCAATTCGGAATGGCCCCAATAATTCCCGATGATCCACCGACAGTCGGTTATCAGACATCAAATGCATTCCAACGAATCATTGGTCTCGTTGCTGACTGGAATAATCGGTTCGAGAATTATAGTGTGAGGGACATGTCTCCTAGACTAAATTCTGCTGAGGAATGTAAGTTATAAGTTACTCATTATTCGTATTGATTTAGTGTAAATAGTTTGCTAAAATTTTGTTTATATTTTGCAGACCTAGGTAGCCTGGACTACAGACAATGGTGGGGATGCCCTCTTATGAGCAACCGAGTATACCACTATGAGGAGCCCAGGTTCAAGACTAGAGCCCTAGACGATTCTACTATGCGTGCTTTTATTGATGGAATGAATGATTTGGTATGACTTCATTATACTTTAACTTCCTTATACTTTAAAAAATACATATACATAGATATGATAAATATTTTAATTTACATGTTTGAAATTTCAGAGTGGGGTATACGAGCAACATTTACAACAACCTCATATGGAGGAACATGTGACTCGTCGTCTTATGGGGGAGCTTGTTACTCGTGTTCGGCATCTGGGTATTGGACCAGAACCGGAAATGCCTCCGGTACAATCCCGTCTTCCACCGGACTATCCGACCGGCTTAGTACGACAGAGACACTCTCGTCGTCGTCGACGGGATACTGCTGGAGCGAGTTACCACTATGCTGGAGCGACCCCTAGTTACCAGTATCCTGGAGCAGGCCCGAGTTACCAGTATGCTGGAGCCTACCCGAGTTACGAGACTCCTGGAGTGGGACCGAGTTACGAGACTCCTGGAGCCGGACCGAGTTACGAGACTGCTGGAGATGAAAGCTACCAGATATTTACACAATTTTTTTCGACTCCATCAGCACCGCTGCCTACCCAAACTCAACAAGACCAGGACGAGGAATAGTAGAAAATTTTTAACATTGTATTATTGCAATTTTTGTATGATTTGTAATGGATTTTTACATAAATATTTGGGTATTGAACATTGTATTATTACAATTATATTTTACTCTCTCGGTTGACTAGTACATCTTCTTCGGTTGTGTCCCATAGCACCACAATTACTGCATCGTAGATCTCTTGTCGATGATTCCCGGGGTTTGATGCGGTTCTTCTTTGGTCTTCCGGCTTTTCGTCTTACATCTGGCACCCCAATTTGTCCTCTTACCAAAGGACCTTGGATCTCGTAGGGAACTGGAATTGGCTCCATATTTTGCGCGTATACACTCCTCAAGGTAGCCGTCAAAAATACTGCAGGATAAAAACTATCAATACTAATATTGCAATATCTACAAACAAAACATGCATGTATACATGGTATATACGTATGGTACCATCTTAAACATGTACAAGATCTGTCAGTTAGATTAACAATATATGTTCTACTTGTTGCCCGGTCTATTATTTCAAACCTATAATTATCAATAGCTAATATTTCTAGGTGGTTCTTCTCTTTGATAATAGAAGCCATATTTTTTAACATCTTCGGACAATAATCTGTGTCAACATTTTCAGCAAACTTTCTACGATTGTCATGAAGTGTAATAATCTTGGCTCTAATACCATCGAGAAGTGTTGTTATTGGCTTATCTCGTAATTTCTTAATCCAGCTGTTGAAACATTCAGCAAGATTAGAAGTGTTAATATCTAATCTAGGACAACTAGCATACGCTGTTATCCAATGTTCAAATCGACGACTTTCATCGTTTACACCAAGAAGCCAATCGTACAAAATTATGTTCTCGGCTTTAATTATATCAAACACACTCTCTGCATCCGTTTTATTATATGATCTAGCAAGCGAGTCTAACAAGCGTTGAAATACTGGTTCTTTTGTAACTTTTTTCATGTTTTGTTTAAAATGTTGAATACAAAAAAAATGAGAAGATGCAGAAAAAATAGCACGAACAGCATTTATTAAACCCTTTTGCTTGTCAGATATAAATGAAATTGAACTCCAATCATTAAAACAACTTTCAAAAGATATTTTAAGAGAATTTAAAAACCAAGACCAAGAATCACTATTCTCACCTTCAGCAACAGCATAAGCTATAGGATATAATTGATAGTTAGGATCGTGAGCACAAGCAATAAATAAGATACCTTGATATTTTGACGAAAGAAATGTAGCATCAGTACTAATAATTGGTAAACATCCACTTAAAAATCCATCAATACATGCTTTAAAACAAATAAAAATTCGTTGGAAGCTATTGTTTTCGGTAGTTTTAATAAAACATGTACTACCTGGATTTGTCTCCATAATTCTATAACAATACTCCTCAATACTAGCGTATGCCTCATCATAACTACCATTAATTTCAGCTAATGCTGTCTCTCGGGCTCTCCATGCTTTGGAATAACTAACTTGTATACGGTGCTCCCTATATATATCTTTAACAATTTGTGATGGACTGTATGACTGGTTATCTCTAATAATGTCAATTATCATGGTCTTAATCCATGAAGCGGTAGCTAGTCGATGACGTCCTGTACTAAGTCTTCCTAAACAAGAATGACGATTTTCTAATGTACTAACTTTAACTATATCGCCATTTCCAATAGATTTGACATATACTCTCCAATTACAATTCGGTTGATCACAACTATATATAATTCCACGAGCATTATTCATATCACTAGCTGAACAACTAAAATTATATTTAATTGCTAAATTACTAATAAAGCTTCTAAAGTGAGAACGACTAGGAAATGATTGTCCCTTAAATAATTCATCAGTGATAGCTTTTACAACATCATCATCTACCCTATAATCTACATTTTCAACTAAATCATCACTATTTCCTTCGTCGTTGTCACTATCATCATCATGGTTAGATTCATCTGATGAATGACTTTCTTGGATAAATGAAACTATTTGTTGAGAAGAACTAGCACCTGAACTAACATGCTGATATTCAGAAAAATATTCATTATTTCTACTATCTAAGGTTGCTGCTACTTTAATAACATATATTTTTATATACCGTGATTGTGAATTAATCTCAAGAATATAATTCCATGCATCTTCACTATCTATCAAAAAACAATTAGAACCAAAAATAGACTTCAAAATAAAATCATAATGAATAGAACAACGTTCAATAATATGATTACGTATATTTTCAAAACTAATATTCGGATAAGTTGAAAAAATAATACTTTCTCCTCCTTCATAATTTAACCCATTTACTGTACCGCCGTGCGAGCATACAATTCTTACGCTACGATCCATGACGGTTGACAACTTCGGCTACAGAAAACCTCAAATGAACTTTAGCTGCGGGCAGAGAGACAGAGAGAGTGTTGGAGACTTTGCTAGAGGGAAGAGAGAAAATAGATGAAGTAGATTGAGTGTGAGATGAATGGGTTGAGATAGGTAATTTATAGAGGGAGATTGTAATAGCCGTTGTTGGTAATAGCCGTTGTGAAACGGATCCTTACTCGCCAACTCAGTTGGCGAGCATACGAGCGTTGTGCAACGGCTGTAAGCCAACTCAGCATGCGGCTCGCCAACTGAGTTGGCGAGCGGCCCCTCGAAGAGGGTGCCCCGCCAACTCAGTTGGCGAGCTCCTCGCCAACTCAGCAACTCGCCAACTGAGTTGGCGAGTGGTCCCCCCATCCACAATTACCCCAAAGTTATCCCTTTTTATATAAATATTATATATTTTATTACTTTATATGAAAAAATCCGTTATAAATATTAAGAATAGTTTTAGGAACCCGCTTTAACATTTTTAAAAATCAGTAAACATTGTCAAAGTCTCCTTAACTATTCCTATTCCCTATTTGAATTTGAATGAGAATATTGTGGTTGCTTTCCTAGTGTGGTAAGCAATTGTTGCCAATGTATAAACCATAATAAATGTGCTCCTCTACTTTTCTTCTTGTGCAACAAGATTGAATTTGAACCAATCCATTGCTGCGACTTTCCTCTTTATGGAAGACCTACTCTCACCTATAGGAAGAGTAATAATAAGTCGATCTACATTCTACACAGACAGATTTTATTCTTCACTAATAAAATAAAAATAATTGATCCAAATGAAGTACACATTCTAGAATACTAATTCAAAGCTAACACACCAAAATTGACAACAAATAAAATTAGGAATTGACCTAAACCAATACATGTATGTAACACGTGGCTGGAGTGGACAAACATACCGCTATCTCCTTCCCAAGCGGGCCCCACCAATATCAAAGACTATATAAAAAACATGCTCGTTTTCCACGTATTCTTTGATTTGGTCAATATTTATAAATACAACACGTTTTTTATTTTTCTGGACACAGCAAGCTTCGACTCCGACTCCGACTCCGACGGCCATTTTTCATTATATATTTCAGACTTCTAACTCATTACCGAAGAGCAAAATAAGAAGAAGAAAGAGAGAAACTAAAAATAGTAATTGCAAGATGGCAGTGGAGAAGAAGAGACAGTTCTCGGTCGCCTGCACCCTCCTGAGCAGGATGGTGAAGGAGAAGCAAGGATGCTTCAATGGCATTCACAGGCCAACTACCACCATGAACCTGATAACAGGAATAGATCTCGCGTCGGACACGAAGGAAGAGGAGGAGTCGGAGAGTTTGACAATTTTCTACGGAGGGAATGTGTTAGTGTTCGATGATTTCCCGGAGGAGAAGGCAAAGGCTTTGATGCAAATGGCAAAAAGCGTCAGCCTCCCGACACCTCAGGCCCAGGCCCAGGCCCAGGCCAAGCTCAAGCATAGCACGGATATGATGTTGGCGCAGACGAGGAAAGATTCACTCTACAGGTTCCTCAACAAAAGAAAGGAACGGATCAATGCGAAGGCACCGTACCAAGTTCAAGGCGGCTCTCTGAAGAAGAAGATGGGCGCCATGGCTGTGCCAGAGGAGACCCGACCGTGGCTCGCCTTGGGCCAGTAAATCTCGATCGGGACGTACTACTGTTCATTGCTTCCAAAGCTAGGGTATAGATAGAGAGAATGTCTCGTGTAAATTTTGCCTTTGTAAATTTCCAAGACTGGATGAATTAATATTAACTAAAATTGTCTTACTTTCATATGGCCATATTCGTATACATGAGAGATGGGGAGAATGGGAAGGAGGGGCTTAAATTGTCGACTGAAAAAAAAAATTACTATGGATTAAGGAGTAAAGTAGTTTACTGGTACTAGAGGTTTGATAGTTTCATGCAGGGGCAAGTATCATTCGGTTTTGGATCAAAAATCTAACCGAAGAAATTTGGT
>JAYESA010000364.1:7500-167500 GCA_036927795.1 Iris macrosiphon
GGTTACATTGGGTGGGGAGAGACACACAGGCTACAGGCTGATCCATATATATATCCACTACTATTGTGAGGTTGTAGACTCTCCAGCAGAGCTAGACCCTTTACCTGTTATTACTGCTACCGGCTCCCCGACATAGAGCTTGTAGCGGTCTCAGCCTGAGTTCTAGTGATGCTCTCACTTGCATTTCACATAGATGGTTAAATAGCTTACCCTATTTATTTCATTCTCTGCTGCACTGCATTTATTTTGGCTTGTGTTTTCTGTACCTTGCTATGTCCCCTGAGGGCCTGGATCCGGATTATGTCCCCAGGTTTAGCTGAGGAGCAGTATCCCAAGGTATACGGGACAGAAGCTGAAGCTATTGCTGGACTTGATACTGGAACAGAACCGAACCCCGAGGACGAGGTGACTGCTGAAGACTTTTCCTGAGTACCTGATTCCGTACTCAGTATTTACTTGTGTTCGACTCTTTTGTTCCTGGCCTATTGAGCCAGTATATTCAGACTTATGTTGGATTATTTCTCCGACCTACTTGTTGAGACTTGTTGCTACTTATTTCTATTTCATTATGCAGTTGATTATATTTATCTTTTATGGATGAGATTAGTTGTGGCTTGTTGTAGTAGACCTTCTTTTACAGCTTAAGTGCGCTCTGATGGATCCATTAAATTGGGTTGTCCATCGGTGCATGCTGCTGGCCATTGCCACGTGTCCAGTCCCTCGATATTTTGGGACTGGGACGTGACACATATGCCGGTCCAAATTTCTTTAATATATAAATTACTATTTGGTGGCCCTTAGCTTTGTTGCTGACTTTGCTTATTAGTTTATCATAATATTATAATTGTACATAGCTTGCTAGTTGTGTTGCTTTTGTTAATTAAGATTCTATTGGACTGAGTCCGGTAGGCCTTGCCTAATCAATGAACTTAATACAAGTTTGTCAAAGGATAATGCTTGAATGTCGTGATTAAGTTGTTTTTTGTTTATATGAATTGAATGTTAATCTTTAGGGTATTAAAAGTTTTCTTTCTTCCTAAATAAAGTTGTCCAGTATACTGATCAAACGATTTTATGATTGTTAAAAATGATTTACTCATTGTCAATAAAAGTATCTTAGCATTCCTTTCACAAGCTATTGTTGATTCTTATATTCGGCATAGTAGAATAAGTCTTATTGGATAAGATAGGTTGAATAGATTTGCTCGAGATAGGCTATTTTGCTCGCTTATGAAGCACAACACATCCATTTGTAAGCATTTCTCAATTGTCAAGGCTACAAGACTACCCTTCGGCAAAGTTAAGAGAGTATTTTCTCCCTTATAGCCGATTAATTCGGACTTAGTAGACCGCTAAGTGTGAAAGCTACATATGGGTCACCCTATTAGCGGTTATTCTCTACAAAGCTGATAGTCATCCATTGTTATGATGAGCGAGGTAGAGAATTAATTGAGAAAAATCATTAAGGCTTTGTAAACATATCAAGGTCGAGTAAAACTATAAATGTCTTTTCAGTTCTAGGAACTGTGGGGGCAAGATATGGGAACATTAGACATTTCATTATTCCTAACCACCATAACAATGATGTAATAGATAGAAGGAATGTATCATTACTTTATATGGTAAGGAGTATCACGGTGCAGGCAAGCCTCTCGATTGGATAGACACGTTGTTGACTGTAACCTATATTCTGAACTATGTGCCTCCCAAATTGGTAGCTTCTACTCCTTATGAGATATGGATCGACATGTTACACAGTTTGGTTTACTGGCAACCATGGAATGTGTTGCATAAGTATAAACAAGTTCCTATCAACTCAGAAAGTTGGGCCTTGTAGGAAAAAAAAACATATATTAATATGTTGCTAGTCCAAGCACTATAAGTATTATGTGTTTTTGGCATGCAGCTTGATGAAAGAAGAATTGAATTAGAGTCGCTATGTTTTTTGCCTTTGAGGAGGATTTTTTGTGTAACACGGAAGTACGCTAGGTTTTGGATCCCTACGAGACTCAGAATGACATACCAAGTCAGTCAATATAGCAAGAAAAAGATGTTTCTCTATGTCCTTGGGATAGTGGGAGCAAGATTCCTATGATGGGTTTTGTGCCTCCAAGGGTAGGGAGAATCATGCAAAGATTTTCTAACAGGAGGAAGGCTTCAAGGTGGCATCGCACAATATTATGGAATCCAAGACCAATATACTTCTGAACTTGCAACGACAAGTAGATGGTTGCTATGATGGTGAGTTGGAATCGACGAGGAAGAATCATGTCTGAGACTGGGTTGACTTATTATCTGATCATAAGGCTATTATAAACAAAGTGGTTTTTAAATTCAAGCTAAAGTAAGATTGTTGCCATCGCACGTATTTAGATTATAAGGGGACCCTTTTCTGGTGGTGAGAATTGTCTCAATTAGTTTGATCATTTCCATAGTACGCATTTAGATTTAGATCTCGTCTATGTAGACATTAAGACTGCTTTCTTTTGTGGTACACTGGAGGAGGATATCTATATGGATCAACCTATTGGTTTCAAGACACAGGAATGAGTGCAAAGTTTGCCAACTCAAAAAGTCCATCTTCGGCCCAAAACATTCATTTCGATCAAGTTGTTACTAGTTATGGCTTACGATAATCAAAGAAGTTTGTCGTACATGGATGATATCTTGTTGGACGGCAACAGCAAGAAGATGATCAATGTCATTAGTGACCGGTATTCCTCCACTTTTGGGTTGAAGGAAATATGGTCATTTTTGAGCTTTAGGTATTCTCCATGCTTAAACATTTTATATATTTTTATCCAGATACTTTTTAGATGTAAAACTTATTAGTGTCATGGTATGTGTATTCATTTTTTGGTTAAAACAATTTATATTCCAGGTTATGCTTGGATCAGGTGACTCAAGCACCGAACAGTGGATGAGAGCTACAGAGTCTACCTATAGAGAGAAGTTACGTGGTTGGGTTGGATTTAGTGTTCCTATCTCTCACCGAATAACAGTAGGGTAGAAAATAAAAACAATAGTTTGCTATACGAATTAAAATTTATCAAGAGAAATAACCAAATCTCATATTTTCTTTTGAAATGAACAAATATGACATTTTGTTAATGCCATCAAGGTTTGAACCTTTTGGTTTAAATCAGTTATATGCAATAAGATATGGAACTATCCTAGTAGTCCATTGCACTGGAGACCTCAAAGTAAGATAATTTAGTAATATGTGAAACTTTGTCTTTTATGAGATGAATTAAGTCTCATCCTGTTTCAATCTTTTAATTACTTAGGATACATTGGCAAGCTTTAATCCATTCACAAATGAGGGCTGTGGTGAGGGTACAGGGTAGGGACTGCATTCTATTTCAAGTTGTCTAGTTAATTTCATAAATTTTGCATTCTTAATATTATATGATAATATATGTAGATCACCTTTTTGTGAGTATAAAGTTTGTTATTTGTAAAGATGGATCTTATTAACATTTAACACGTAGTATTGATGTCCTTCATTAGTCAAGAAATCTATTATGAATGCAGGCTTATTTATGAGGTTTGTTGAATATTGTGACAGGTGGACATTTTTGCCACTATCAAAGGAGAGTATGCTGGGGGTAAGCATGATTACTGTTCATACAGTCCAAAGTTAAATGCTATAATCAGTGTTATACAGGGTGATTTCTGATGAGTTTAGTCCCGGGCTTACCACTTATTAATCAATTATGTGCCCAATTAGTAGGAATTGTTAACCACCTAGAATTTTTGCTCGTATGGGCACTCACTTAATCGGATGAAGTTGCCATCACCTATTTCCCTCAAAAATGATAGGATAAACTGTTCACAATCCCCCCTACAAAGCCTTTTTTCAATGTAGAAACTTTCTAAACTGTGACCGGATGTCCTTAGATGCCAATGCAGAATGGTACCTAATTTATTTGCAGGAATTTTTAAGTTATTATGTATTTGGATTTTCTTGAAAATGCAAAATTAAATTCTTTAAATATGTTATTAATACATTAATTAAACTATTTATGAAACAGATTGTTAAAGGGGAAGAAAAAACCCAGCTCTTGTTGTCATTCACTATATGTTGATTGTCGTCATTAAAATCTTTTATTGTTTCTTTCTGCTACTACCCAACTAAAAAATAATAACAAGAATAAAAGCACAAACCTTTATACCAAATTTTGGTCGGCTACCTTATCTCCATTGACAAAGCCTCTTATTATTGGTTCTATCCGATGTGGGACTAAAGCCCAAAGACTAATAATACTACTAATACTTAACACCCTCTCTCGGTCTCAAGTTGGAGCTTAGATGTCAGTTATGCCCAACTTATTACACAGAAAACTCACACGAGGGCCTAAAAGAGATTTCGTAAAGATATCAGCTTTCTGATCTCCCGCTCTCACATGGTAAAATATTATCATCCCCTTTTGGTATTCATCATGGACGAAGTAGATGTCGATCTCAATAAATTTTTTCCTTTCATGGAATACAATATGGGATTGATAGTAATATAGATAGCTGACTGGTTATCACACCACATACATGCTGCTTTCGAACCTATTTTTTCTCCCAGGTCCTTTAGAAGATGCTGCAGATATAACATATTTGTTGTGTCATTAGTAATAGCTCGGTATTCCACTTCTGAACTCGATTGTGAGACCATATATGCTTCTTATTCTTCTACGATACTAAGTTCCCGTCAATAAATACCGAATAGCCAAATGTACACCGTCTATCTGTAAGACTCGTACCCCAATCAGCATCTGTAAAGCACTCAAGATGAGTATGCCCCTGATTCTCCATCCGAATTTCTCTTTTCGGATTCTGTACTAGATAGCTCAAGTATATTTACAAAAAGTTGGGCTAATTGAGGATAAGATAAGAAATCTTAAGTGGTTTAGAAATGTGTACTGGTTAGGATAAGCTATGAGAGATTAGTTTAAGTATCTGCTAGAAATATGGGTAGGCCTAAATGGATTGACGAGGCTATCAAGAAAGATACAGATTTGCTGATGTTATAAATGGGCATGACTCTTAGGAGATGAATGGAAGAAAAGGGTTCAAATACATACACCAAAAATATGGGATGCCTTTTTTTGTCTTTATTAGTAACTGTAACAGAATATATCTTATTCCAAGTAGAAGTATTAGTTTTGGGAGTAACTATCCCCACCAGCTCTATCTTTATATGAGCCATTTGACATATTAATTATGCATTGTGCCCTCCATTAATATAAGATGTGAGAAGTGACTGATGAGTGGTGATAGAGTATCCTCAACCATTTTACTATTTCATGCTTTAATTATGTGATGGAAAACTAGTTATGGCAGCTTTCACTCAATATTTAAAAACAAGATTTTGTTTCATTACCTGTGTAACATAGCAAAATATTGGAGATTATATGTTCTTTTTTGGTATGGACTTCAAGGAATATTATTTGCAGACCCTGGGGGTGGCTATTCAGACGTATAGGGAACACAAAGCTTCATGGGTGGGATTAATGAAACGGGGAATGTCTAGGGATTTCACATGGGACAATGCTGCCTCACATTACGAGCAAATCTTCCAATGGGCATTCATAGATCCTTCTTATATTAGATAAGAAACATATACCAGTTTATTTTTCTACTTAACTCAGTGGCCCCCATCTTTGTAAATATTTTTCATAGTATGTCTTATTTATTCTTTATATGTAAATATCCATGGTTTTGAAGTCAATGCTTTTGGTTAGAAGTCTATTTCATAAATACAATACATCATTTTCATTTAGCAGTTATAATGATCCGATGAAGCATTAATTCCATATCTAAGGATATAAAAAATATTACCATCCATTTATATTCTCAATTGTTTTTTAGAGTTCGATGGAGATTGAAGATTTATGTTTTTTTAGTTTCATTTGAATACAGTAAAATCTTTTTTTTCTTAGAATACAATTTTTATATGTTTTTCAATACTTGGTATACAATAGTACAGCACGGTAGTATGCTTTTTCTTTACTTCTGGTTTTGCTTTTACAAATCTCATTTCCTTTGCTCTCTTTTGACTCTTTTTATTTTATTTTCTACTTTTTGTACCTCTTTCATGATATAATAATGAACTCTGTGATATTGTTGAACGCCAAAGAAGTATTTTTCTTTGATATTGTTGAAAACTAGTTTAAATTAAGATTTATTATAGATTTAATTTTAATCATGATTTGTTATAGATATGTTTATATTTTAATTAGAATTTGTTATAAATATGTTTATATTTTACTTATAATTTGTAATTGTAAACTCCCAGATTTTACAAGAATTTTAAATTGGGATTTTTTGCAATTTTTCTGGAATTTTCTGGGAATTTTCTGTAATTCAAATCAAGGTTTTTAATTAATAAATAATTTTTAATTGACAATAAATAATATTAAAATATCATGGAAATAATGTTTTTGGGTGTAAAATGGAAAACTGGACTTAGGACAATTTTTCTGGATTTATTGGACCCCGGACATATTTTTAAATGCCTAAAAACTATTTACCTATTTTATTAATTTATTATTATTATTATTATTATTATTATTATTATTATTATTATTATTATTATTATTATTATTATTATTATTTTCTTTTCTTTTTATTTTTTCCAGCCCAGCAGCCTGGCTCGGCCCATTGGGCCCGAGCCCGGCCCAGCCCCCCCGCGGGTCGGGTCGGATCCGCCAGACCCGACCCGAGACCCGCTACCCGCATCCCTGACCACGTCTCCCCCGTGCCGCGTCTCGCGGCGGAGCGGCCGCCTCCGGCCCGCTCCGCCCGCGCCTCACCCACGACCTCCGCAGCTCCGCCATCTCCGCCATCCCCTCCGCCTTGCGCGGCTCGCCCCGCCTATTTAACCCCCCGTTCCCCTGGCCGTCGATCCCCACCACCGCCAGCCTACCCCCCTCAGCCGCCGTGCCGCCCCGCCTCGCCTCCACCGAGCGCCGTCGATGCCGCCACTGTTCGGCCTCCACCTCCGCCGGCCATCCCTCCGCCTCGCCGCCCCGTCGACGAAGCCGCAGCAGCAGCAGCAGCGGCTAGGGCAGCGCCGCCGCGCCGCCGCGAGCCGGCCGCCGCCTCACCGGCCGTCCCCGAGCCATCCGCCCTCGTCCAGCACATCCCGACGGAGCTCCGGCCGTGTCCAAGCCCTAACCCTAACCCTAAATCAGCCGGACACGGCAGTGGACACGGAACAGTGTGTCCTGTGTCGTGTCGGACACGACACCGACACGGAAATTCCCGGTTTCTCGAGCCCTGTTCAGGTACTCATAACTTTCACCTCGTAGCTCCGATTCTAATTCCGTAAATTACGTTGCGAAGCCTGTATGACCCTCTCGGTGCCCGGACGAACCGCTCGGGGCATCGCGTCCTGTGGTGATCGCACACCGCGATCCAAAAACAGGAAAAACCAGACCCTGTTTCACCCCGGAACTGAGTACGCCCCGCCAAACGGGACAACTTGGTCGCGCGCGGTCTTCACAGATACGTACGCATCGTCGATACGGACGTGTGAGTTTTTGTGGAAGCTGATTCGGGTGTGCGTGCACACCGGAATCAACGCGTATCCGCGAACATCGCCCCGTATCCGCCTTCTCTGCAATTCACCCTAACTTCTTGTACACTCGTCAGATCGAGACGAAACTTGCGCCATCGGACTCGTAGCGATACGCTGGTCCTGTGGGTCAAGTTTGGTTCGATTCTGAGAACGTTGACGAAATCGCGTGTCGTGGGCCCTACAGGCCCCGCTCGACGGGCGATTTTGTGTTCGGCTCATCGGAATCCAAATCTGGAAGTTCCGTTGGGTTCGTATCAGCGTTCCTGACCTGTTGACACTAAGTTTGGTGAATTTGGAGACATTTGACTCGGACACGTTTTTCGGTGCAAGCGGGCCCACCGGCGGACCCCGTTTTGACCCGAAACTGCCGTTTTTGCCCTTGTCTCCAAATTGGACCCAAGGACAGGTGTTTCTAGCTATTTGACATCTTCTGAGCGTGATGGTGATGTCTATTTTAGCATCTGGACTCATCTCTGGAAATTTCCCCGAGAATAATTAATCGGATCCAAACAACAGGCAAGTACCTGCACTTCAAGTTTAATCTTTATATTGTGATAGTTAATTCCCTGCTCTACTAGTACCCTTGATGATTACACGTAGTGTTAGAATACTGGATTTTATGTCTTGGATACTGTATTTCATGTCTTGCTTTTCATGTCGGGTGGGAGAATACCTAGAAGGCATGTAGTTTACCCTTCCCCTTGTCATGTTTAATAGCTGGTGGTACACGACTGTACCTCAGCCGGATCTTGATTTCCCCTGTTTAATAGCCGTTCATGATGGCCGAATTAGCCTTATAAACCCCTACATGCCAACTATGTATTCTAAAAACAAACACAAGTTCACACAGATAGTTTCTGCTCATGTTATATTTCTTGCTGGCTATTGTAGTTCCATTTTCTGTTTCATTTATTTTTGTTTCTCATATTCCTATTTATAGCATTAACTCTGAGATATTAATGTTCTTCTATACAACTTTCTCAACATGATACTCAAGTTAATTGTCATGAATATTTAGTTTAATCTTGATGTGCATTGTGTACTTTGCTCCTTTCCTGACTGGATCCGTTGTTTTAGGCGACGATGAGGACCTTGCCCCTACCTATTATGGCCCCTATGAGTTAGCAGGTGACACATTGAGGAGCCGGTTCCCACTCAGGAGACTAACTTTGAGGAGGAGTAGCCAGTTAGTTATTATTTTATTTTCCTTTCAGCACATACTCGAGTTTGTCCCCGATCTATCTTCTGGCTTTGTATTAACTATGGATCTGTTGTCACAATTTGTTTTATAAAAGTTAGCATTCCTATTTCCTGTTACTTTCCTTGTCTACTATTGTGGATGAGATAGATTTGAAATTACCTGTGATGACGACCTAGACAACGTACTACCGCCGACACTGCGGCGTAGGCTGGACGTGCCCACGCACTCGTGCCCGAATTTCCGGGTGCGGGTCGTGACACATTTTTGTGGTGGCCCATGCAGGTCCAAAACGACTAAATTGTTCGGTTTTAACTTAGGGACCGAACAGGCCTGCAATCAGATTGAGGATTTTAGAAAAAGCTCATCCACTTAATTGAATCTTTCTTGATATTCACACCGGCTTCGAATCATTTTATTGACTTGCATCCTGCCTTGATTCCTGTGCGCCTTTATCGTTTATTTTGGATGCAGAGTAAAGGATCTAACAGCAAGCGACGAAGTTCCTACAAGCTCACCACGAGATGCTCTACCAGCATGACCGTGGAGAACATGCAGACTCTTGGAGCAGCTAATGCGCGTAAGTGATTCGTAGATGCCGTTTTCTAGTATTGTTTTAGCTTGTGCCTATATGGTTCGTGACCTCAGCCCCAACCTAGTAATTTTAAACTTGTTAATAACCGGGTATGCTTTTGTATTTGATAACTGTAGAGTTTGTAGAATCTTTTGTTATTTTGCTTAATGTAGGTTGTTTGCGAACTTAAATAGTTGGTATCTTCTTTCATCACCATCTAGCGCACTTTATTTTGCTGTACTTGACTTATGCTGCTATTTTATAGCCTAGTTTTGCAAGCTTATCCTTTTATCAAACTTGTTCATGACATATGTATTAGTGGATCGACACACTAATACAATTGTCTACTCAGAATCAATGTATTACGGTCTGATCAACCTTAGTGCATTTTGATTCGCCCTTCGCACTACTTTGCGTGGATTGAGATATACAGTTGACTAGTATACCTGCCCTAGACATGTCTGAGCATAACTGTATTAATACGAGCATGTGAATAGGAACTACCAAGATATGATTCAAATCCACAATCGCTTGACAATTCCCACCTGAATACTTTAAAATGCCTTGACCCCGATAATTCTTTCCTATCACCCCACCCTTGAACCCTTTATTATTGATCTTCGTCTTCCCTTATTTCGGAAAGACGAAATCTCGTGTCTGGTATAAGTTAGTACATAGGTAGTACTGGATATGTCACATAGGCCGATCACATACTTGAGGAATTAACTTTCGTAATTGAGGGCATATCATGATCGGCGTTGAAGTTCGAGGATTGAATGACATAGGTAACATATTAAGGAATATTTTCTTAGAGTATATAGTCTTTTGTGATGTTGGGTAAACTCTAAGTTGGGTAGCGATGCATTTGTCAACTTGAGAGGAATGTCCTTGGATCGTGACCGAGTAAGGTCAGGTTGGAAGATGCAAGCCATTATAATTTTGAAAATTTAAAGGAGTGACTAAGATGATTAGTGAATTGATATCGAGGACCCAATAGTTATATCTTAGGGTTATGATTTTGAATAATGAAGGTAAAATCATCAATTTGAATTTAGAAGATAAAATTTATAGAATTTCAGACTTGAACATGGGTGGACTACATTTAATTATTTTTCAATTTGATGATTTGAATTACAAATTAAAATTTGATGGTTGGACTAACTAGTTGGATTATTGAGGAGATTAAAAATTGAAGCATACATGACTCGAATTACTCCAGAAGAAATTACGATCGTGAGGTAAATTCATAAGCCCGTGCCAATCTGGAAGATGCTATATGGACTTAATCAAAAACCTGCCTATGGGTAATTTGAGGAAGTAATAACCATAAATCGAATTTCTGATTTGAACAGTAGTCACCTTAATCATGAAGTGGTTGCAGTGGACATGATTAGGATTTAAAATTTCGCAAGGAGATTGCGATTGAGATACGTGAAGGATTATGGCTTAATTTTAAATTTCGAGGACGAAATTTTATAAGTTGGGTAGATTGTAAACCCCCAGATTTTACAAGAATTTTAAATTGGGATTTTTGGCAATTTTTCTGGAATTTTCTGGGAATTTTTTGTAATTAAAATCAAGGTTTTTAATTAATAAATGATTTTTAATTGGCAATAAATAATATTAAAATATCATGGAAATAATGTTTTTGGGTGTAAAATGGAAAACTGGACTTAGGACAATTTTTCTGGAATTTATTGGACCCCGGACATATTTTTAAATGCCTAAAAACTATTTACCTATTTTATTAATTAATTATTATTATTATTATTATTATTATTATTATTATTATTATTATTATTATTTTATTTTATTTTTATTTTTTCCAGCCCAGCAGCCCGGCCCGGCCCATTGGGCCCGAGCCCGGCCCAGCCCCCCCGCGGGTCGGGTCGGATCCGCCAGACCCGACCCGAGACCCGCTACCCGCATCCCTGACCACGTCTCCCCCGTGCCGCGTCTCGCGGCGGAGCCGCCGCCTCCGGCCCGCTCCGCCCGCGCCTCACCCACGACCTTCGCAGCTCCGCCATCTCCGCCATCCCCTCCGCCTTGCCCGGCTCGCCCCGCCTATTTAACCCCCCGTTCCCCTGGCCGTCGATCCCCACCACCGCCAGCCTACCCCCCTCAGCCGCCGTGCCGTCCCGCCTCGCCTCCACCTAGCGCCGTCGATGCCGCCACTGTCCGGCCTCAACCTCCGCCGGCCATCCCTCCGCCTCGCCGCCCCGTCGACGAAGCCGCAGCAGCCGCAGCAGCGGCTAGGGCAGCGCCGCCGCGCCGCCGCGAGCCGGCCGCCGCCTCACCGGCCGTCCCCGAGCCATCCGCCCTCGTCTAGCACATCCCGGCGGAGCTCCGGCCGTGTCCAAGCCCTAACCCTAAATCAGCCGGACACGGCAGTGGACACGGAACAGTGTGTCCTGTGTCGTGTCGGACACGACACGGACACGGAAATTTCCGGTTTCTCGAGCCATGTTCAGGTACTCATAACTTTTACCTCGTAGCTCCGATTCCAATTCCGTAAATTGCGTTGCGAAGCCTGTATGACCCTCTCGGTGCCCGGATAAACCGCTCGGTACATCGCGTCCTGTGGTGATCGCACACCGCGATCCAAAAACAGGAAAAACCAGACCCTGTTTCACCCCGGAACTGAGTACGCCCCGCCAAACGGGACGACTTGGTCACGCGCGGTCTTCACAGATACGTACGCATCGTCGATACGGACGTGTGAGTTTTTGTGGAAGCTGATTCGGGTGTGCGTGCACACCGAAATCAACGCGTATCCGCGGACATCGCCCCGTATCCGCCTTCTCTGCAATTTACCCTAACTTCTTGTACACTCGTCAGATCGAGACGAAACTTGCGCCATCGGACTCGTAGCGATACGCTGGTCCTGTGGGTCAAGTTTGGTTCGATTCTGAGAACGTTGACAAAATCGCGTGTCGTGGGCCCTACAGGCCCCGCTCGACGGACGATTTTGTGTTCGGCTCATCAGAATCCAAATCTGGAAGTTCCGTTGGGTTCGTATCAGCGTTCCTGACCTGTTGACACTAAGTTTGGTGAATTTGGAGACCTTTGACCCGGACACGTTTTTCGGTGCAAGCGGGCCCACCGGCGGACCCCGTTTTGACCCGAAACTGTCGTTTTTGTCCTTTTCTTCAAATTGGACCCAAGGACAGGCGTTTCTAGCTATTTGACATCTTCTGAGCGTGATGGTGATATCTATTTCAGCATCTGGACTCATCTCTGGAAATTTCCCCGAGAACAATTAATCGGATCCAAACAACAGGCAAGTACCTGCACTTCAAGTTTAATCTTTATATTGTGATAGTTAATTCCCTGCTCTACTAGTACCCTTGATGATTACACGTAGTGTTAGAATACTGGATTTCATGTCTTGGATACTGTATTTCATGTCTTGCTTTTCATGTCGGGTGGGAGAATACCTAGAAGGCATATAGTTTACCCTTCCCCTTGTCATGTTTAATAGCTGGTGGTACACGACTGTACCTCAGCCGGATCTCGATTTTCCCTGTTTAATAGCCGTTCATGACGGCCGGATTAGCCTTATAAATCCCTACATGCCAACTATGTATTCTAAAAACAAACACAAGTTCACACAGATAGTTTCTGCTCATGTTATATTTCTTGCTGGCTATTGTAGTTCCATTTCCTGTTTCATTTATTTCTGTTTCTCATATTCCTGTTTATAGCATTAACTCTGAGATATTAATGTTCTTCTATGCAACTTTCTCAACATGATACTCAAGTTAATTGTCATGAATATTTAGTTTAATCTTGATGTGCATTGTGTACTTTGCTCCTTTCCTGACTGGATTCGTTATTTTAAGCGACGATGAGGACCTTGCCCCTACCTATTATGGCCCCTATGAGCTAGCAGGTGACACATTGAGGAGCCGGTTCCCACTCAGGAGACTACCTTTGAGGAGGAGTAGCCAGTTAGTTATTATTTTATTTTCCTTTCAGCACATACTCGGGTTTGTCCCCGATCTATCTTCTGGCTTTGTATTAACTATGGATCTGTTGTCACAATTTGTTTTATAAAAGTTAGCATTCCTATTTCCTGTTACTTTCCTTGTCTACTATTGTGGATGAGATAGATTTGAAATTACCTGTGATAACGACCTAGACAGCGTACTACCGCCGACACTGCGGCGTAGGCTGGACGTGCCCACGCACTCGTGCCCGAATTTTCGGGTGCGGGTCGTGACAGTAATAGATATATGTGAAGGTAGTTAGATGATATCGTTAAGTTATTAGTTATGTTTTTTTTTTCTTTTTCATATATATATATATATATATATATATATATATATATATATAGAGAGAGAGAGAGAGAGAGAGAGAGGAGGGATCCACATCCCCCCATTTTTATATTCTCCAAGCATCTCCATGATAACAACCATTGGATCTTGTTTAAGTCATCTAATCTTAACCATTAAAAAATGAACGGTTAAGATTAGATGACATAAACAAGATCCAACGGCTGTGAAAGAGGGGATGCTTGGGGGATACAGAAATAGGGGGATGTGGATCCCTCCTCATATATATATATATATATATATATATATATATATATATATATATATATATATATATAAAAACTATTTATTTTTTTGTGAGATTTTGATCTAATCTGAAGGGTTAAAAAAGATAATACAACAACTGTTATTTCAAAGAACAAGAGGAAATCATGATCATATATATATATATATATATATATATATATATATATACACACACACACACACACACACACACACACACACACACACAAGGTGGTAAGTGGGTTGAGCCAACCTGAGTTTGATCGGTTCGGTCCGGACTAGTTTTAATATTAGATCGTAATCATAGGAGATATAGGAGAAACGTTGAAGATAAGTAGGAAGAATAATGGTGTGTATATTCATTAATGAATTCTATAAAAAAATTAATTTTACTAATTAACTTTTTAGGGTAGCAGATGCTACACTAATACAAGCTATATAGGAGAAGTACATGAATAAAGATAAAGTAAATAGCTAACATATGACATCATGAGTAACGTAACGTCTTTGATGGAGCATGCCACTAGTCTGACCCACCAAAGTATGGATCGAGCTCTTACAAGCCCATAGCTCGATCCCGTTCAGACAACTATAAGGTGTCGAGGGCAACATGGTGATCACACCCCCACTTTCCATGCTCATAATATTCCGAAGTAAGTAGAGACCGGATCTGATGTCCGGTATTCTGTCCCGAAACTCCTGTCCCTCTCTGATTTTTGTTTTTTTATTTTTTTAAAATGCTAGTGGGACCTACCAAGTTAGCGGGGGGACAGGAAAAGGGGACAGGTTTTTCCGGACAGGTGATTTGCTTCGAGGTAAGTACAATCACATTTATTACCTTTTCTCTTTGAGCAGCTTATATGTTTCGGTTGTTATGGGTGTCCTACTAAGCGTACCTCCCGGTCATTGTGTACCTCGTGGTCATTGCGTCTTTGTGCAAGATCGAAGTAGCCCAAGGTGCACGAGTTCCCTTGACAGAGGAAAGAATAGTTTAAGGTATTTAAGTGACAAACTAAAATTTAGAATATCAGCCAATATTTTTTGTAGGATCTTAAAGTGAGTATTTAAGTGCAAAATAGCCTAAAATTTTCTTCGACAAAAGGATCCAAACGACAACCACCTTAATTATTCTAAATTTATTGTTATATTAGTATCATTATATTATTAATATATAATTTACGAAGACCAAGAGACAACTTTTGTAATTATCTACATGTCCATATTAAATAATTAGTAAACATATGCAAAGATATATTTGGAAGAAAAAAAAGTTTGACCAATCCGAATAAATTTAGAATCTCTAGCTGGGTGTATAGATATAAATTTACAATTCTTACCAGACCTATAACTGGGTCGGGCCTGCGGACCTGAGGAGCTGCCTGAGAATCAAATCAACTCGAATCTATTGCTGTAGTGGGCCGGACCGGATCTACGGGCTGACCTATCCTGAGTTTGACCGGACCAGGAGCGGGTTTCCGGAGTGATATACACCTCGACGGATAGTAGGTGAAGATGAGAGAGAAATTACAACCAAATTCATTCATTCATTTATTTATTCATTCATTTATTTATTCATCCATTCACCATGTATGTATTGAAAGGAAGTGGGCCCACACAGAGCGAGCAAGACTTCATCGATGAAAGAGAGAAGCGACGGGAGCATATCATATCACTACTCTATAGAAATAATCGCAACAAACCGTAGCGGAGTTGTCGAGCAATATTTTCAAGTTTAGACCAACAAACTTCCTTTGTGAACTCCTTCAACTATCTCTGTTAAATCTCTCCTCTTCTTCCTCTATCTCCATCTTCACTACATAGTGTTTCCCTTTCGTTTCTTGATAGATTTTATTGAGAGAGAGAGAGAGAGAGAGAGGGGATCGATGGCTGCTGCAATGGGATCTTGCACCATCACCTCTATGAGGCCAAACAAAGTCTTTGAGGCTTATACCTCTTCTTCTTCTTCTTCTTCATCGTCACGTTTGATGCATTTCGCTGGATTGAGGAGGCCAATGCAGGCTTTTACAACGCCAGTACCACCTCGCTCCTCCTCCTCCTTCTTTCCAGCTTCCGCACCATGTCAGTCAGCCAATCATTCCTTACCTTTCTCTCTTCTTAATTTATTTTATAATTATATCATCATTTCTATTTCAACAGTACGTAATCATTCCTCTACTTGTATATGTAACATGTTCTTTTAACGTTCAAACAAAACTAATTAACTAAGCAGTATGTATGTGGGATTTCAATTGGGACATATTTAGTTATTTGGTATACAAAATCCTTCTCTTAGTTATCAATCCAATCCATGTGCGTGTCTACAACACATACATGGCATGGGTTCTCTACACAAGATTGGTTGTATCAGGAAACCACAGTTATATAAACTACACTTCCTCTCCCTACATTTGATATTTTCTTCTTCTGATAAATAAATTGAAAATTGCATTCATGATGGAGATGTTCTCGTACAAAAAACTAAACTATATACGGAGCTAGGATGGTTAGAGTGGAAGAGCTCTTCTGTAATGTTTTGTGATTGCTGATATGATATGTATACTTGTAAATGAAAGAAAAATTCTACAATGCAACCACAAGACCAGGGGGCCGGGTCATGCATACTTTATGGATCGGTAATGTTTGGGAATTATGAAGAAACACGTGTGAAAAAAACAAAATAAAATAATGTAAGAATTATAAAGGAGTCCAGCTGAAATGAGAACACTAGGTGGCGTTTGGTTCAAGTTTTGGAGACTTGGAAATGGATTTTAGATTCCTTATCCTTGTTTGGTATGTCTATGATTGAGAATTAGGAGAGAATAGGAGGGGCTTCATATTCTCATTGTTGTAGAAAAGTTCCCCTTTGGAATAATTTTGCTTTTCTAGAAATGTTGTTTGAATATTTTGTTTGGACACTAACACCCTCATTTTACTTTCAAAATTGTAACTTCTATCCCAAACATGTAAATTTAGATAATAGAAGCATGAAAGGGTATTTATAGAAAACTAAATAAATTAATATTCATTTTTCATATTTTCAACTTAACCTAGCCCAACATGGATATGAAAATGTTGAATTCAGTTTCCATGGAAAATGAACGAAAAATGAATTCATAGGAATACATAACCTTCATCCAAACGACTTGTAGGAATAAACCACATTATGGTCTCTAAAAACAACACTTTTCAAACCTCACGCATAGTAAAATGGCCTCAATTAAAGATGCAAGATAATGATTAGACAATTCCTCCCCTACCTGTTTATATCAATATTTCTGTTCCTTCTTAATTTGAACCACATGCATGGTGAACTAATTAAACCCATCACTGCTAGTTACCCTTTCAGAGTGGTGGTTAGTAATTTGGCTACAAGCAGTGAAGCATACTGGTTGGTTGATTAATGTTTACCTCTCTTATTTTTACCACCAGTAGCTAATTCTTATCATTACTGTTTGTGGTACTTTTTACCTGTGTAGCTCTCAAATGCCGGAAGAAGATTAGAGCTGTGGCTTCCTCAACTCATGTTGCAGCTCCTAAAAGAGAGACAGATCCCAAGAAGAGGATAGTGATTACAGGGATGGGACTAGTTTCCGTGTTTGGCAATGATATTGATGCTTTCTATGACAAGCTTCTCCAAGGGCAGAGCGGGATCAGCCTCATAGATAGGTTTGACGCTTCATCCTTCTCTGTGAAATTCGGAGGTCAGATACGAGGCTTCTCATCCGAAGGCTACATAGATGGGAAGAATGACAGACGCCTCGATAATTGCTGGAGATATTGCCTGGTTGCTGGCAAAAGAGCTCTTGAAGATGCCAATCTTGGATCAGAGGTCCTGAAAAGTGTAAGTAGATCAATTCTTCTTATATAGTTAGGAGACATTACGTACTTATGATGAGATTAATAAACTTCTTTTATGGACACTTTAATAATGCCAACTCTGAGAACAAAGTAATATGATTAAAATTTGTGCATTTCCTGATGTAATAAACACTATGAATTTTCTCAAGGCTTCTCAAAATTATGGCCAAGTAAGGATGGAACAAGTGAACGTGTATCATACATATATAGGAAGTGATTTATATTCTAGGTATTACCAACCTTTTACTCAAAGTGTCAATGAGAAAATAGTGAGCCTTGAAGTTGGCAGACCAAAATGTCAGTAAATTGAAGTAGTAAGGTACCGTCAATTGCCAATTGTTATAAAAAGAATTAACCTGATGAGGTCTGTTTTCATTAATGAAATATGGGTTGTCCACCCCACTGTTTTTCCTCAAAGAAAGAAATGCTACAAGAAGAATTTTAACCGCTAAGCACAAAATCTAGGTGAAGGTTGGTACTGCTGTTTTCTTCTTCTTCTTCTTCTTCTTCTTCTTTAAAGCAAGAACGTAGAAGAGAGTTCAAGAATAAGTACAATGACCCCTGGCATTGTTAACAGGAAACAAAAACAGAGTTACATAATTTGTGAAAGTATATTTTATCCTTACTCAGATGAACAAGTCGAGAATTGGAGCGCTTGTCGGGACTGGCATGGGTGGTTTGACTGCCTTCAGCAACGGAGTTGAGTCTTTAGTCCAAAAAGGCTACAAGAAAATCAGTCCTTTCTTCATTCCTTACTCCATCACAAACATGGGATCAGCATTGCTAGCTATAGACACAGGGCTAATGGGACCGAATTACTCAATTTCCACGGCATGTGCAACTGCAAACTACTGCTTCTATGCGGCTGCCAACCATATAAGGAGGGGTGAAGCTGATATCATCGTCGCTGGGGGGACAGAGGCAGCCATCTTGCCAACTGGAATTGGTGGTTTCATTGCATGTAGGGCACTGTCACAGAGGAACAACGAGCCAGAGAAGGCTTCTAGGCCATGGGACAAGGAGAGAGATGGTTTCGTAATGGGGGAGGGATCTGGTGTTCTGGTAATTAATCCCCTTAGCTTGCTTAATCTACACCAGTATTCTTCTTAGATTTTAAGTTGGGCGGGCTTAGTTAAGTATATGTCTTGAAAAAAATTGCTTAATTTCTAAACATCAGCAACAGTATAACTAGCTAGGTTTGGTTTGTTATATACAGATAATGGAGAGCTTGGAACATGCGAGGAAGAGGGGTGCGACTATAATTGCTGAGTATCTTGGAGGTGCCATAACCTGTGATGCTTATCACATGACTGATCCTCGCTCTGATGGCCTTGGAGTTTCTTCCTGCATAGAGAAGAGCTTGGAAGATGCCGGGGTCTCCCCTGAGGAGGTAGTCATGTTTTATTTCCTAGCTCTTTTGATGATGCAATGTGGGATCGAAGTAGTGTTTTTTCCTCGTCTTTCTTGATTTCAATATCTGTTTTCTGATTGCTGTGAAATCATTTACATATCTAGGTGAATTACATTAATGCTCATGCTACGTCAACACTCGCTGGAGACTTGGCAGAGGTTAACGCCATCAAGAAGGTTTTCAAAGAAACGTCTGAAATTAAGATGAATGGAACTAAGGCAAGTCTCTTTTGTAGGGTGAAAATTCAGATTCTTAAGAAGATAGATAGTTGTTTTACTAATTGAAGTGATGGTGCAAGCTCAGCAGAAAAAGTATATTGCAAGACTTTTACAATTAAAAATCTATCGACTCAGACGTTCATAAAACAATCAGTAGTGCTAGCTTTTAGTAACAGTACTATGACATTTGCGGCAAATGTCATAACCTAAGCTCCAGTAGAAAAAGATACGTCTCCTCCTAAGCTGGAGAAAACTGGTTCACACCCTCTGATTCAATTGCAAAGAAAGAAATCCGACTTTCCCACCTCTTTTGATTCCTGAAGATGAAAGAAGTTATATTTCCCAAACTCGTTTGTGCATGCTACTGAACTTTTTCCGTCATAACTTAGATAGGATGGCCTAATCATATTATTTTCATAATGACATGACCATAAATTTTTCAATAACTTGTTTGTGAGCTCCTTTTGTTATCTGATTGTTATAGTACCAAGCTTTTCAGTTTTGCATAATAGTTTTTTTTCTCTTCACAACATGCACCTAATGCTAATTCAGTATTTATTTATATATTAGCACAATGCTTACAAGTGTTGATTTATTCCTCCACTGCCTTTACAGTCAATGATTGGGCATTGCCTTGGTGCAGCCGGTGGATTAGAGGCCATTGCAACGATCAAAGCTATTAACACGGGTTGGCTTCATCCAACTATCAACCAAGATGTATGAAATTTTGACCTTACAAGAGTAGTGTATCTACTTTCTTCTTCAGATTCCTCTCTCTCTCTCTCTCTCTCTCTCTCTCTCTCTCTCTCTCTCTATATATATATATATATATATATATAATCACATGAATGATGAATCTGATTTTATTAATATTAAGTGAAATACCTAGTTCTTCCGCACAGGATTAACCAGTTATCCACCACTCCAAAAGAAACTTATGATTACAAACCATTTTTATTACAACTGAAAAACATTGTTTACTAAAAGCCATAGGCTGCAATTGCCACTCTTCTGCAAGCTCTGCTCTCAATTGCTCTCAGTCAAGCCAATAAGAAGATCTAAACTTTGCCATTCAGCCCCAAAGTGCTCGTATTTAAATTGATTGTGCAATTCATAAGTTCCATGATGGCATTCTGTGCAGAACTTGGAGCCCCAGGTCACCATTGATACAGTTCCAAACGTGATGAAGCAGCATGAAGTTAATATTGGTATGTCTTTTGCTGGAAAATTAATTAATGCTCTCATCATAGACGTTATATATATATATATATATATATATGTTGAAATTAGTTGATAATTTTATTGATTGTCTCATTGGCATTATATAGCCTTACAGTCATTAATACAATGATCTCAATCATTATGACAATAATCTCATAATGGAATATCCTGTGACATATTCTGGCATCCCAAATATGTCCTCAGGATATTCCCATGTGCTTATACTATACTTAAATATGACACCCAACATACTATATCAACACTCCCTCTCAAGATGGGTGAAAGATATTCACTAAGCCCATCTTGTCACATCCTCTAATCATGCTCACTGAGGCGAGTCCCTTGGTTAGTCCATCTGCTACTTGATCCCTGGTTGGAACATGGCCAAGCTCCAGTAATCCACTATCCAACTTCTCTTTGATGAAGAATCTATCAATCTCGATGTGTTTGGTCCTGTCATGCTATACTGGATTGTTGGCGATACTAATAGTTGGCTGATTGTCACACCACAGCTTCATCTTGGCTCCTTGATCCAGCTTCAGCTCCACCAGCATATTCTTCAACCATAGCAGCTCCGCAACTCCCAAGACCATAGCTCTGTACTCTGCTTCAGCTGTCGATCTGGCCACCACAGACTGCTTCTTACTCCTCCAGGAGACCAAGTTACCTCCTACAAATATGCAATATCCCGAGGTAGATCTCCTGTCATCAGCACAACTAGCCCAGTCAGAATCACAGTAGCCCTCGATGCTCACGTGATTGTTCTTCCTGAATATTAGTCCCTTCCCGGGAGCACCCTTCAAGTACCTCAGAATCTGGTACACTGCATCCATATGACCCTTCCGTGGGTCATGTATGTAGCGGCTCACCACACTTACTGCAAAACAGATATCAGGACGTGTGTGGCTCAAATAGATTAACTTGCCAACCAGTCTCTGGTATCTGTCCCGATCAACTGGTTCTCCAGCCTCAGCATCAATCTTGAACCTCTGATCTATTGGTGTCGCTGCAGGTTTGCACCCCAACATCCCAGTTTCTGTGAGAAGGTCCAGTGCATACTTCCTTTGAGAGAGAACAATCCCCTCTGCTTCTCGAACAATCTCAATCCCAAGGAAGTACCGAAGAAGGCCGAGATCCTTCACCTTGAATTCCTTGCCAAGCTTTCCTTTGAGTTGGGCGATCTCCTGCTCATCATCTCCTGTGATAATCATATCGTCCACATACACCGCAAGCATGGTGATGTGGCCTCCACTCCGACGGAAGAACACAGTATGATTAGCATTGATCTGCTAATATCCCATCCCTATCATCGCCCTTCTGAATCTGTCAAACCACGCTCGAGGAGACTGCTTCAGTCCATAGAGGGACTTCTTCAACCTGCAGACCTTGCCTACTGTCTGATTGGTACCAAATCCTGGTGGTATCTCCATGTACACCTCCTCCACTAGATCTCCGTGAAGAACGCATTCTTCACATCCAGTTGGTGTAGCTTCCATCCACCATTCGCTGCCAGAGAAATCAGAGTCCTGACAGTACTCATCTTTGCAACTGGAGCAAAAGTCTCGTCATAGTCGATGCCGTACGTCTGACTGTATCCTTTGGCTACTAGTCGAGCTTTGTAGCGCTCAACCTATTCATCTGGGTTCTGCTTCATGGTAAAGACCCACTTGCATCCAACTGCTCTTTTCCCCTCTGGCAGTCTCACAAGCTCCCAAGTGTGGTTCTTCTCCAGAGCTCCCAACTCCTCGTGCATTGCCGCTTTTCACTTTGGATCGTTCTTGGCAACCTGCCAATTGTTAGGTACAGTAATACTATCCAAAGATGCTATAAATGTTCCATGAGAAGAAGGGATATGTTCATAAGAAACAAACTGAGCAATATCCCAACCATATCTGTTTGGAGGATTTCCTGCATTGCTGCGAGTGGTTCTCCGTAGAGATAGTGGTGTGGGAGGAGTAGAAGTAGGAGGAATGATATATTGTGAATGAGGGGGTATCACCTGAAGGGGGGTTGGTGTCGGTGCCTCAGGAGTTGGGACGAACGTAGGCACGAACGCAGGCAAGGAACTTGGCACTGACACTGTCGGTACTGGTCCTGCAGTTTGCTTCTCTCTCCTGCTGTAGGTAAGTAACTCTTCCTGAGCCGTAGGCCTAACACCTTCACCTTCTTGTCCCTTCTCCGTGCCTCCATGCCAACATTCTAAATCGGTTACCACCACGTTCTCCATCTCCCCCTCTCGCCTAATACTGGCAGTATTAGGCGTGTTGTGTGAAGTTCTGTCCTGGCGGTAGTATGGCTCATGCTCCCGAAAGTAGACATCCATACTGACAAACTTCTTCTTCTCTACTGGACTCCAGCACACATACCCCTTCTGGGTGGCCGAGTAGCCTACGAAGATGCATTTGACCGCTCTAGGGTCAAGTTTTCCAACTGATGGCCTGTTGTCCTTCACAAAACACACACACCCAAACACCTTCAGTGGGAGTATCCCACTATTATTGCCTTGCAATACCTCACATGGGGACTTCCATCCGAGGACCTTCGAGGGCATCCTGTTGATGAGTTGAGCTGCTGTCAACACTGCATGCCCCCACAGACTCTGTGGGACATTCATGTCGATCATCATACTTCTTGCGACCTCCAGAAGGTGTCTGTTTTTCCTTTCTGCAACTCCATTTTGTGCTGGTGTGTATGCACAGGTGGTTTGATGCTGTATTCCGTGTGCTGACAAGTATTCTGCAAGCGTCCTGTTGGTATACTCCGTTCCATTGTCAGACCTCAGTACCTTCACAACTGCTTTGTACTGAGTCTGGACATGCTTATGGAAATCCCGAAAACAAGCAGGTACATCATTCTTATTTTTCATCAAATATAACCAGGTAACACGAGAGGCACACTCAATGAAAGAAATAAAGTACTTATAACCATTCATAGTGTTACTAGCACATGGACCTCAGACATCAGAATGTACTACCTCAAAAGCAAAAGTGCTCCTATGACCCGTTCCAACATATGAGCTCCTAGTAAATTTTTCTAACTCGCACGCATCACATACTAATTTCTCTTTATTTGTTTTTGCATAAATCTCTGGATACAACTTACTTAGAGTATCAAAGGAAGAATGTCCCATCCTCCGATGATGGGGTATCAAGGTATCCTCAGTCCTCTGCTGCAGTCCTTCCATGCCAGCCTTCTCTGCCATAGATACCAATGTTGAGTCCAGTCCTTCTCGATCTAGGTACCACAGTCCCTCATGCCAAGTGCCAGTCCCAAGTCTTTGTCTTGTCCCTTTCTCCTAGAAGGTCACCTTAGGAATATCAAAAGAAACAATGCATTTAAGTTGGAGGATTATAGAACTAATGGACAAGAGACTGACTGGAAAGGATGGAGCATGTAAAATATTGGATAATCTTACTGAACCTGTACAATTAACAGTACCCTTACCGACCACTGGCTGAAAAATGCCATCAGCTGTCTGAATGCTGTCTGTTGATGCTAGGTGAGTGTAGGAAGAAAACTCACTAGCATTTCCCGTCACATGTCGAGATGCTTCCGAGTCGATAATCCAGTCTGATGATTTAAGGGAAGAGATATACGCAAGGGCAAGTGATTCGTCAGTACCTTCTGATGGATGGGCATACATGGCAGCGTTGTCCCTAACAAAGAATGAGGTGGACGCCTCCTCTGTTCTACTCCTCATGTCTCCCAGTGCCTGGTCCTCCACAGTAAATGTGCCATCAGCTTCTCCGTTCCCTTCTGATATCAGGAGGTTCACCCGATAACCTCCTCGGCCGCCTCGTCTACCCCCTCGACCACGACCACGTCCTCCATTATATCCTCGTCCGTCGAACGATCCTCATCCACCACCTGAATCTCCCTCCCTAGGTGGTTTGGTACAAGCATACCGATGATGACCCATCTCCCCACAGTTGTAGCACTGCCGGTTATGCTGCCAGGGCTCTCCCTTAGATCCTGTGTTACCTGAGCTGGTGATCGCTAGTGCTGACTTTGCTTCGGGGGGACCACCTGTCCCGGCTTGCAGCCTGATGCGTGTCTCCTCCTGGATCATGGCTGAGATAGTCTCCTCAAGGCTAGGGATCTTTGGTTGGGCTAGAAGTAAGGCCGTCCTCTGTGCGAAAGCTGCAGTCAGCCCTTTGAGAAACTTCATCGTCCTCTCCTGCAGAGACACCTGTCTCTCCTTACACTTAGGGTCCCTGTAGCTCGTCCGATCTGAGTAGTGATCATAATCCAACCACAGACGCTCCAACTCCGTGGCATACTCCTGCACCATCTTCTCTCCCTGTATGGTGTCATCAATCTCCCCTTTATCTGGAAGACCCGTAAGTTGTTCTCCACACCATCATAGGTCCTTCTCAACTTCTCCCACACATCTTTCACCATCTCAATACCGTCTACTGTGGCGGCAATAGACTGGACTAAGGAGTTGAGAAGCCAGATGTAGATCACCATATGAGTGGACTTCCACTCATCGCGTCCTGTCGAGCCCTCGTCCGGCTCTGTCGCCTCGCCCGTCAGGAACCCCTCTATGTTTTTTCCTGCGAGGGTTCTTCTCACCCGCCGTGACCAACTCAGATAGGTGGCTGGTCCATCTAATTTTAGATCGATGGAGGGAAGCTTCAACTCCGGCGACTTCGTGTCGTGTTCTCACCAGCCGACATCGTCAACAACTTCATCAACGTCGCCACCTCTGCAGAATCTAGCTTCTTGATGATCTCCTCCATCGATGCGTCGTCTATCCAATCACGTCACGTCCGCTACACGACTCACGTTCGTCCTCGTCGTCCGCTCCTAGATCCGAACATGTTCCCCCTTTTTCCAGATCTAGATATCCCTATTAGGCGCTGTCTCGTGCTGGTGCGGAGGAGGCGGCAGCACGTATGTCACAGCCGCCGTCGCAGCAGCAGCAGTCGCAGCAGCAGCAGTTGCAGCAGCCGCCGCAGCAGTAGTAGCCGCATTAGTAGCGGGACGGGGCAGCAACAGCGAAGGGCGGCTTGCGAAGGGCGGAGAAAGGAAGAAGGGGGGGGGCGTGGAAGAGTTCGATGGAGGAGATCTAGGAAATCCTCCTGTGGGTTTGTGGAAGCTTGGTGACGGCTAGGGTTTGTGAAAACTTGGCTCTGATACCATGTTGAAATTAGTTAATAATTTTATTGATTGTCACATTGGCATTATATAGCCTTACAGTCATTAATACAATGATCTCAATCATTATGACAATAATCTCATAATGGAATATCCTGTGACATATTCTGGCATCCCAAATATGTCCTCAGGATATTCCCATGTGCTTATACTATACTTAAATATGACATCCAACATACCATATCAACAAAATATATATATATATATATATATATATATATATATATATATATATATATATATATATATATATACCAATCATGTAGAGGGGGTTTCTGATTAGTACTAATTCATTTGGTTCCTTTAGCAGATATGAAGCTTGTTCTTTACCTAATATGTCCGTTTCCCTTCTCTGCAGCCATCTCAAACTCCTTCGGCTTTGGCGGGCACAATTCAGTGGTGGTGTTTGCTCCCTTCAAACCATAAAGAATAACTCAGCACATTAATTTGCAGTTTTTGTTTACAGTTGAAGGCATTTTCATTTTTGAGGCATTAGATGCTGTCGGCTCTTTTCAAGAGAAGACTAGGCAGATAAATATTGCTTTGATACTACTGTAAGGCTATGGTATATAGTCAGACTAGAAAATGGTTGGACATATGTTGCTCCCCCAGTCTTGCTGAATTCACTTCAAGCCTGTTTCATGAGTTGCAGTATGAATAAAATTTGTTTCCAGTGTAGTACATTTCGGAATCAGAAACCGGCAATTCATTATGCGTGCCATTTAAAGTAACATTTCTCCCATGCTACCATCTTTTAAGTAGATAGATGGCTTGGTCCATGCTACTATTAGGCTATGGGGCCTGTTTGGTTGCTTGCAATTGCCCATGAAGGTGACTACCCAATAGGAAGTAATACACGAACTAATCAAATCCCTACTTTGGTTCCAAAGTGAAAGTTAGAGAGGAACTTAAAGATATCATTGACACCTTTGGGCAGATTTATTTATCTCTACTATTATAATGCGGCTTGAAAATATCTACAAAATGAGCCGTTATGTATATCATCCACTAAATACAAAAATTCAAAAAAATAAAAATAAATTCTAACCGCGTGTATGTACCTCCTCACGTAGTTAAAAATAAAAATAAAAATTCTAAATCATTCTAACTACCTTAGCATATAATAAATCCTAAAATATATTTAATATTCAAATTATAGTTAAAGTAATTACATTGTATTATCTAACTAAATACATATCCAAAATTAACAAACCCTAATTAAAATATACTCAAATCATATTTAAAATATTTTAATATAATTAAAAAAATTATCTAATTTTTTAACAATATCATAGTTCTTTTTTCTTTTTTGTACGTACAACGCACGTGAACATGACTAGTGAAAAATAAGACTACCTACATCCTCTCTTTTTCTAAGGATGTTGGTGGGAGATCTCCATTTTTTACTTAATTACGACAATAAATTATTAACAACAACTAAGTAAGGGATATTAAACACTAACTAAAGAAACTACTATTTTGTTCATATTTAAATGTTCTTTTTAATCAGGAAACTATTAACAAAAATAATTAGTTAATTATTATATCAAGTAATTTACTATAATATAATACTATCCAAATAATTATGATTATTATTTATTATCAAAATAATTAATTTGTATTAGGCTATCCTAGCATGCGACCTAACTACCCGATATGCAGTTCTACCAGATAAAATTATATGATGCACAGTCTCCTGAACATGCCTACTTCTCTAACTCTTCTATTCCTAACAGAAGCACCGCCTCCTTTCTAATAGCCACACCCTTAGGGCGCACTATTAGTCTCACCCCTTCATTAGCCTCTATCTACCATTTTAATAGCCACACCCCCCAAGATCCCGAATGACCGATCCTCAAGGCGCACTATTAGTCTCATATCTGATCATTTAGCCTCCATCCACCATTCTAATAGCCACACCCCCCAAGATCCCGAATGACCGATCCTCAAGGCGCACTATTAGTCTCATATCTGATCATTTAGCCTCCATCCACCATTCTAATAGCCACACCCCCCAAGATCCCGAAGGACCGATCCTCAGGGCGCACTATTAGTCTCCCATCTTTTCGATAACAAGCATAACACATTGTGACAATACAAGATTTTTATTCGATCTATCTTTAGACAATAACAAGAAAATATGTAACTGATCTTCTATTTAACAAGCATGACGATAGTTCTTCTTTTATCTGTGCGGATAAGCCGTCATCTCTTTTCTATGCGGACAGGCCGCCATCTCTTGTTTCAGTTCAAGCATTTTAAATAGTTCTATATTTTAAAGCGATAAGAAAAACATGCAAGCAATTTATATTAAAACATACATGGCACCGTTCCTCTATCTCTTTAACTAAGCATGCAGTTCTACTCTATCTTTAGCATACGATGGATTCACAAGTTCAAGCAAATCTTTTACTCTTCTTATTAGCATGGCAGTAGTTTGTTCGATAGCTGTGTCAGTGTAACTTAGCATGCAACATCTATTCTTTTACTTAGCATGGCAAGGATTCTATCTCTTTTAGACAAGCATATGAGTTCTCTAGTTAAGCATGCAGATGTAAACCCCCTGATTTTCAAGAATTTTAATATGGATTTTTTCACAATTTTCTGGGATTTTTAATTAATTAAACTAAGGTATTTTAAATTTAAATAATTTTTAAATGATGTTAAATAATATTAAAATATTATAAAAATAATATTTTCTGGTGTAAATGTCACGCCCCAGTCCCAAAATACGTAGGACCAGGACACGTAAGCAAGCCAGCCGCCTGTATATATGGCAACTCCAATATATGGAAACCATATATACGAGCGTACGCTGTATAATGAACAGTAATTCATAAGTGGTAAAACTAATCACAAGTCACAGGGTAATATCTAAATCTCATCCACAGAAATCACATAAACATATGAGTAACCAATAACCATGTAAATAGATCTCAATACAGATATCTAAGAATGACAGTCAGATGGAAACAAATCTACTGCCGAAATAGAATATAAAAAGGAACCAGATACACACCGTATAAGAACAACGTCTGACAATCACGAGGCTCAAAGAGAAGACCTCCTCGGGATATACGTAACATGCCTGGATCTGCTTTCCTGCGAATGCTCAAGAACATATACACCTGGCAGGGGACCAGGTCCTCAGAGGGACATAGCAAGATATATAAAAATAACATGCCATAATGTAAATACTGAAATAATAAATGGGGTGTGCTAACCATCTAAGTGAATGCAATTTAAAGACCTTGTAGTACGCATGGGAATGTGTAGGCTTGACATATGCTGACGTAATTCACCAATCGTCCTGACCGGCTAGTATATGTATCATATGCCCCCGGACACACGGGTAGCTCTGCAATCGACCATCTCCGAGGAGCATGGTACGAAGGATAAAAACTCAAGGAGGTGGGTATCCCATACGCCTACTAGTATCTTTTCCGTCCAATATAGATGTACAAGTCGTAAAAACGACGTGGACACCTCCTACTATGATGCAAGTCTCAATAAAATAAACAACTGAGCTAAATACCGCTACACGTGTTGCTCACACTGATGGCCAGTCGCGCATGAGGCACGCGTCCCTACATGTACTCACTCTGTGACGTGTAATGATACGTGTCAAGGCCTGGGAAGTTATATCAATAACTTCACAACTTTAGGTGGGTCTACTAGACACTAGGTCAGACACAAGTCCTAACGTCAACGCCTTCGTTGACTGCACCCGAGTTTTCTCGGACGCGCACATTTATATTTAAAATAGATAAACATGTAACTAACAATAACTGAATTTAAACAGTACAACAAGGCAAGGTATACTTGCCTGGCAAGAGAGTTGTAAATGTAATATCCAGATGTCAAATACCAAGTGTCAGAAAATATGGCCTCAGAAGGGAAGTCTCTGGATGCTGAAATAAACATCACTAACAGTCTCAAAAAATATCAAATAGTTAGAAACGCCTGTCCTTAAGTCCAATTTGGACACAGGGGCAAAATGACAGTTTCTGGTCAAAGCGGGGTCCACATGTGGGCCCACTTTGCACCAAAAAATGTGTCAGGATCAAAGGTCTCCAAATTCATCAAACTTAGTGTCAACAAGTCCAGAACGATGATACAAACCCAACGGAACTTCCAGAATTGGATTCCGATGAGCCGGTCACAAAATCGCCCGTCAGGTGGAGCCTGTGGGGCCCACGATACGGGATTTTGTCAACGTTCTCAGAATCGAACCAGACTTGGCTCACAGGACCAGCGTATTGCTACGAGTCTGATGGCGCAAGTTTTATTTCGATCTGACGTGTATACACAAAGTTACAGCGTGTTCCAGAACTGACGGATACGGGACGGTGTCGGCGGATATGCGTTGATTCCGGTGTGCACGCACATCCAAATCAACTTCTCCGAATTCCTACACGTCCGTATCAACGTCGCACATGTTTCGGTAAAGACCGCGTGCGACCAAGTCGTCCCGTTTGGCGGGGCGTACTCAGTTCCGGGGTGAATCGGGTCGTTGTTTTTCCTGTATTTGGATCGCGGTTCGCGATCGCCACAGGACGCGATGCTCCGAGCGGGTTGCACGGGCACCGAGATGGTTACACAGTCTACACGACGCAACTGACGGAATTAAAAACAGAGCTACGAGGTGAGAGAAAAATATACCTGAACAGGGCTCCGTGGAAACTGTGTTTCTCGTGTCCGACACGTGTCTGAGCTAGGGCTTGAGTCTGGGTCGCTGGGAGTGGGGGTTCAGGCCGGCGGAGGTCGGCTAGGGCTCGGGGACGTCTCGGGGAGACCGGGCGGCGCTCGGCTGAGTTGGCCGGAGTCGGCGGCGTGCCAGAGCGGGCGGGGAACGGTGTCGTCGGCGGAGCTCAGGGGGTCGGGTGGTCGGCTCCGTCCGGGGAAGAGGGCTGGGAGAGGGGAGTGGGTGGTGGCGTTGGTGCTGGTGGTGGAGGATGGTGGTGGCAGCGAACTGTGGTGGAGGTGGCGGTGGAGGGAAGAGGAGAAGGGGGTCGGCTGGAGGTGGAGGAGCAGGGAAGGAGGAAAGGAGCGGCGGGGGAGGAGGAAGAGGTCGGCCAGCGGGAGGGGGAGAGGGGACGGCGCCGGCGGAGGCGGGTTGGGAGAGGCCGACGGGGTCGGGGAAGAGGGAGCTCGGGGGAGAGAGGGAGCAGCGGAGAGAGGGAGCGGCGGAGAGAGACCAGCGGGGGGGGGGGGGGGGGGGGGGTGGCTCGCCGCGCGAAGGGGGAGACTCCGGCGAGGGAGCTCACCGCCGGCGGCCGTGGGGGGGTGGGTTCGGCTGGGTCAGGGGTAGATTTTTAGGAATTTTATTTTATTTTTCTTTTTCTTTTCTTTTATAAAAAAAAATAAAAAAATAATAATAATATTTTAAGTAAATATCCTGAGATATTTTACAAGATATTTGTAGGATATTTTCGGGATATTTTCGGGATATTTTCGGGTGGGTCCCGTCTCCAAATGGACGGCGCAGGTTTCACCGGCCAATGAGGGGGTGACACCTTGCACTAAAATTTGCAGAAAAGTCCCTGTAATTTTATAAATTGTGTAAAAGTCCTATTTTTGGGAAATTGCGCAATTACGAAATTGTCTGGAAAAATATTCGATTCCTGAAAATTCTAAAATTCAAAGGATTGAAGGGAAAAGCTGTGTGAGGGTCCCGGGGGTATGGGGGTGAGTCTGGGCAGGGACTGGTCCTGGTTTTGGGGTGATACGGGCCATCGTATTTAATAATTAATAAATACTGCGCACGGTATTCTCTAATTATTTAGAGGCAGGTAGGGCCATAATTTTTCTATGGTGTCAATATACTAAATGTAGTATACTCAGTGTAGAATATTAACGTATTTTTTTTTGGGCAAAACATGTGCAGGTTGACCTCAAATCTCTAGGGGTACAGAGATAGGTAAAGAGCAGGAATTAAAATAGGAAATAAATACAGACTTTTGTAACGATACTTGTGCGTCTCAAACGAGGCTCATAATAAAGCATCTGGGAGTTGCACAAAATTCAAAAAAATAGTCTGACATGTCTAGGACAGGTATGTGAACTTTATTTGGGAATAACAGTCAGGGTAAAGCTTCAAATAATTCGGTGATGGACAGGTGCACAAGTCAATAGGATATGTAAACAATATTAAATTAAAATATTGCCATAAATCCTAAATTATTAAAATAATCCTAAAAATACTGAAATCTGGTCGAGGGGGTTTACAATCTACCCAACTTATAAAAATTTCGTCCTCGAAATTAAAACTAAGCCGGGGTAGAAGTCAAAGACGGCATAAGATATAATTTAACAAAGTAATTTATACCTTGGGTTAAGAATAGGTTTAAAAACGTTTACGCATGTCGTCCACACGCTTCCAAGTAGATTCTCCTGGCGCGCCATGCTTTCATGCCACGCGAACCAAGGGAATAGACTGATTCCTCAATACCTTTTCTCAATGATCAAGGATTCCCACTGGTTGCTCTTGATATGACAAGCTCGGCCTAATGGTGATCTCCGAATGGTTGAGAACATGACTGCTGTCTGTCACATATTGCCTGAGTTATGACACGTAGAATACATCAAGTACTCTCTCAAGTGAAGGTGGTAGCGCAAGTTGATATGCCACTACTCCCACTCTTTCTAGCACGTCAATGGTCCAATATACCTTGGACTCAACTTGCTGCATCCTCTGAATCGAATGGCATCTCTAGTAGGTGATATCCTCAAGAAGACATGATCTTCCTCTTTGAATTCCAAGGGATGATGATGACGGTCTGTCTACTGCTTCTGTCTGTCTTACACTGCTCGCAAGTGTCCTTATATTTACTTAATTGTCTCTTCGGTGTTGACCACCAACTCTGGTCACGTGAATCCTTGTCTGGTACAATGCTGACTGGTATGCCGTGCAATCTTACGATTTGCCTCATATTAGTAATGTCCCCATAGCTTCAGAGTAATTACGATGGTTGCAAGTTCCAAATTCTTCTCATGTGCTCATAATTGTCTGGATGCATCTGTCATTACCTTGTTATCCTGTATTAATATGCATCCCAAACTATTTCCTGATGCGTCTGTAGATCACATAACTGCCTGATCCGGAGGGAATAGTCAAAACGGTGCTGTGGTCAGTCGCTTCTTCAACTCCTCGAAAGCGACTTGACACTCGTTGGTCCATAGGAATTCTTAATCCTTACAAGTCAACCTAGTCATAGGTGCTGCTATCCATTTAGTCAATTGTCCATCCGGGTGAAATCCATTTGGATTCCTGACAACAAAATGATCCATTCTTCATCGTAACACTTGAGTTCTGAACTTGACCCAAGTTACGAGGCAAAAATAAAAAATTTATGCTGTCATAGAGATGCACGTACCAGGAACGTAAGTAGGTAGGTAGCGAAGGGTCATCTATAGGGTAGCACAGTTTTAAACTGCAATCTAATCTAATAATAGGGTTTGGTAATTACCCAAGAAACAAACAGAAATGGCTACAGAAACAATATACTTCGTATTTATACTAAGTACGAGGTTTCGTCTTTCCAAAATAAGGGAAGACGGAAAACAGTAATCAAGAGTTCAAGGGGGATGTAATAGATTAGAAGTGTGGGGATCTAGGCGTTTAAAGAATTCAAATGGGAATTGTCAAGGCAGTTGTGGATTGAAATCAAATTCTGGTAATTCCTATTCACATATTTGTATCAGCATAACTAGGTAGCTGATACGATATGCTCAGACATATCTAGTGGGCAAGTACATCTGTCTACTAATTACTATATATCTCAATCCACGTAAAGTAGTTATGCGAAGGGCGAATCAAAATGCACTAAGGTTGATCAGACCGTAATACACTGATTCTGAATAGACAATTGTATTAGTGTAGTACTCCAATAATACATATATTATGAACAAGCTTGATAAAGAATAAGCTTGCAAAACTAGGCTATAATAGCAGTATAGTCAAAGTAGGACAGTAAATATAAGTACGCTAGATTATGATACGAGAAATTACAAAACAATTTAAATTCACAAAAATACAAGATTTTACAATCTCTACAGTTATTATTCTAATTCCTTGTTTAAGTCGCTAGTTGACCTAAAAGAGGTATGGCCTTCTAGGTTCTACAATCTTAATATAAACTATAGGTTATCTGCCTAAAACAGAGATTTCAAGGAAGTCCGCATAAAGTAGGGGTTCGAGGTTGTCTGCGTAAAGCGGAGATAAAATAATTTGACGTAACGCATGGCTTCAGAGCTATCCGCGTAAAACAGAGAAGCGTAAGGTAGAGCTTCAGAGCTGTCCGCGTAATAAGTCTGTGCGTAACAGTCTGCGTAAAAGTTTGGGTGAAAGTCTGAGCGTAAAAGTTTTTCACTAAAATCTGCGCCTAAAATTAGCGTGCGTAAGGTTTGTATAAAAAGCCTGCCAAAAAGGGTTGCATAAAAATCTGCCAGCGTAAAAAGTACGCACATAAAATCTCCTGCGTAAAGTCTAGCATACGTTGTAGCATAAGGTTGTACGAGAAACTCATGAGTTTGTCAGTCAAGTTAGTGAATCCTAACATCTGACAAAAAGTACTTGCACAATGATCGAGAGGACGGCTGCGATGATGAATTTGCACGGGGACCCAGGTTGTCGTTTAGTGACTTATTGGATACAAGTCATCTACGCTCGCGGTGAGACAAAACCAGATGTCCTGTCAAAAGCTGTTTCTTTTTGCACAGGGCTCGAGGCGTATCTCTGCCTTTAACACACGGGATTAGTCATGCCTGGGGAAAGCTAAGGCTGTAACATTACGCTCATATCCTATCATTATATTCTACGCCTAGTCAGGTTACTCTACGCTGGTTATCTATTATTCATGAATCATCAGGTTTACGCAGGGCAGTTACCTACGTGGCTCTCATGACACAGGATAAGGAAGAGTAAGGGATCGTGGGTAGCAGTTGTCATAACTGCGGCGTAAAGGGGACAAGCTTCTGCATAATTTGGTTTTTTACGCCAACAAGAAAGTCATTTAGCTTTAAAGCCAACTAGGCAGTTGTTTGGATTCTTATGCCAACAACGGTCAAATGGGTTTTACGCTAACAAGGGTAAAGGGTCTCTGGCATAAAACTCTGGTTATCCAACATAGGATGAGGTTTCAGTTCTAGTGTTTAACCTTAGATTTCTATGGGTTCCTCAAGACTAGGGTGAACACTATGGTCAATTCTCTAACTAATCCTAGTAGTGTTTATACTACACTCAAGTCATACATAAATACGTCAAGGGACAATTGGTAAGTTAATCTATAGGTAGTGATGCTAGGGTTTATTAGGTAGTATGGAAGACTAGAGTTCATTAAGTAATATGGAAGGTTAGGGTTCATTAAGTAGTCTGAACTTAATGATACATCCATGTCCTAGTTGTGTTTTTAATAGGAATACTACCCTAATTATCATTTTATCAACGGGGATTTCTATATTCTAGCAGGGGCTATACTTAAGGAATTATCAGGGAAGCACATGAATCAAGCAGGATACAATTATGTAAGTAGGACAGACTGGATGGAAGATAAGTCATAGTCAATTATGGATGATATCCTATACTCTAATCCTAGGTGCAGGCTTGCTCGGTACAGTAACATAACCGAGACAATATGCTCTGACCTGCATAGGCCACCACTAAAAACATGTTATGCCCCAGTCCCAAAATACGTAGGACCAGGACACGTAAGCATGCCAGCCGCCTGTATATATGGCAACTTCAATATATGAAAACCATATATACGAGCGTACGCTGTATAATGAACAGTAATTCATAAGTGGTAAAACTAATCACAAGTCACAGGGTAATATCTAAATCTCATCCACAGAAATCACATAAACATATGAATAACCAATAACCATGTAACTAGATCTCAATACAGATATCTAAGAATGACAGTCAGATGGAAACAAATCTACTGCCGAAATAGAATATAAAAAGGAACCAGATACACACCATATAAGAACAACGTCTGACAATCACGAGGCTCAAAGAGAAGACCTCCTCGGGATATACGTAACATGCCTGGATCTGCTCTCCTGCGAATGCTCAAGAACATATACACCTGGCAGGGGACCAGGTCCTCAGAGGGACATAGCAAGATACATAAAAATAATATGCCATAATGTAAATACTGAAATAATAAATGGGGTGTGCTAACCATCTAAGTGAATACAATTTAAAGACCTTGTAGTACGCATGGGAATGTGTAGGCTTGACATATGCTGACGTAATTCACCAATCGTCCTGACCGGCTAGTATATGTGTCATATGCCCCCGGACACACGGGTAGCTCTGCAATCGACCATCTCCGAGGAGCATGGTACGAAGAATAAAAACTCAAGGAGGGGGGTATCCCATATGCCTACTAGTATCTTTCTCGCCCAATATAGATGTACAAGTCGTGAAAACGACGTGGACACCTCCTACTATGATGCAAGTCTCAATAAAATAAACAACTGAGCTAAATACCGCTACACGTGTTGCTCACACTGATGGCCAGTCGCGCATGAGGCATGCGTCCCTACATGTACTCACTCTGTGACGTGTAATGATACGTGTCAAGGCCTGGGATGTTATATCAATAACTTCACAACTTTAGGTGGGTCTACTAGACACTAGGTCAGACACAAGTCCTAACGTCAACGCCTTCGTTGACTGCACCCGAGTTTTCTCGGACGCGCACATTTATATTTAAAATAGATAAACATGTAACTAACAATAACTAAATTTAAACAGTACAACAAGGCAAGGTATACTTGCCGGGCAAGAGAGCTGTAAATGTAATATCCAGATGTCAAATACCAAGTGTCAGAAACTATGGCCTCAGAAGGAAAGTCTTCGGATGCTGAAATAAACATCACTAACAGTCTCAGAAAATATTAAATAGTTAGAAACGCCTGTCCTTAAGTCTAATTTGGACACAGGGGCAAAATGACAGTTTCTGGTCAAAGCGGGGTCCACATGTGGGCCTACTTTGCACCGAAAAATATGTCAGGGTCAAAGGTCTCCAAATTCGCCAAACTTAGTGTCAACAAGTCCAGAACGATGATACGAACCCAACGGAACTTCCAGAATTGGATTCCGATGAGTCGGTCACAAAATCGTCCGTCAGATGGAGCTTGTGGGGCCCACGATACGGAATTTTGTCAATGTTCTCAGAATCGAACCAGACTTGGCTCACAGGACCAGCATATTGCTACGAGTCTGATGGCGCAAGTTTCATTTCGATCTGACGTGTATACACAAAGTTACAGCGTATTCCAAAACTGACGGATACGGGGCGGTGTCGGCTGATACGCGTTGATTCCGGTGTGCACGCACATCCAAATCAACTTCTCCGAATTCCTACACGTTCGTATCAACGTCGCGCACATTTCGGTAAAGACCGCGTGCGACCAAGTCGTCCCGTTTGGCTGGGCGTACTCAGTTCCGGGGTGAATCGGGTCGTTGTTTTTCCTGTATTTGGATCGCGGTTCGCGATCGCCACAGGACACGATACTCCGAGCGGGTTGCACGGACACTGAGATGGTTACACAGTCTACACGACGCAACTGATGGAATCGGAAACAGAGCTACGAGGTGAGAGAAAAATATACCTGAACAGGGCTCCGTGGAAACTGTGTTTCTCGTGTCCGACACGTGTCTGAGCTAGGGCTTGAGTCCGGGTCGCTAGGAGTGGGGGTTCAGGCCGGCGGAGGTCGGCGAGGGCTCGGGGACGTCTCGGGGAGACCAGGCGGTGCTCGGCTGAGTTGGCCGGAGTCGGCGGCGTGCCAGAGCGGGCGGGGAACGGTGTCGTCGGCGCAGCTCAGGGGGTCGGGTGGTCGGCTCCGTCCGGGGAAGAGGGCTGGGAGAGGGGAGTGGGTGGTGGCGTTGGTGCTGGTGGTGGAGGATGGTGGTGGCGGCGGACTGTGGTGGAGGTGGCGGTGGAGGGAAGAGGAGAAGGGGGTCGGCTGGAGGTGGAGGAGCAGGGAAGGAGGAAAGGAGCGGCGGGGGAGGAGGAAGAGGTCGGCCAGCGAGAGGGGGAGAGGGGACGGTGCCGGCGGAGGCGGGTTGGGAGAGGCCGACGGGGTCGGGGAAGAGGGAGCTCGGGGGAGAGAGGGAGCAGCGGAGAGAGACCAGCGGGGGGGGGGGGGGGGGGGTGGCTCGCCGCGCGAAGGGGGAGACTCCGGCGAGGGAGCTCGCCGCCGGCGGCTGTGGGGGGGGGGGTTCGGTTGGGTCAGGGGTAGATTTTTAGGAATTTTATTTTCTTTTTCTTTTTCTTTTCTTTTATAAAAAAATAAAAAATAAAAAATAATATTTTATGTAAATATCCTGAGATATTTTACAAGATATTTGTAGGATATTTTTGGGATATTTTCGGGATCTTTTCGGGTGGGTCCCATCTCCAAATGGACGGCGCAGGTTTCACCGGCCAATGAGGGGGTGACACCTTGCACTGAAATTTGCAGGAAAGTCCCTGTAATTTCATAAATTATGTAAAAGTCCTATTTTTGGGAAATTGCGCAATTATGAAATTGTCTGGAAAAATACCCGATTCCTGAAAATTCTAAAATTCACAGGATTGAAGGAAAAAGCTGTGTGAGGGTCCCGGGGGTATGGGGGTGAGTCTGGGCAGGGACTGGTCCTGGTTTTGGGGTGATATGGGCCATCGTATTTAATAATTAATAAATACTGCGCACAGTGTTCTCTAATTATTTAGAGGCAGGTAGGGCCATAATTTTTCTACGGTGTCAATATACTAAATGTAGTATACTCAGTGTAGAATATTAACGTATTTTTGTTTGGGCAAAACAGGTGGAAGTTGACCTCAAATCTCTAGGGGTACAGAGATGGGTAAAGAGCAGGAATTAAAATAGAAAATAAATGCGGACTTTTGTAACGATATTTGTGCGTCTCAAACGAGGCTCATAATAAAGTATCTGGGAGTTGCACAAAATTTAGAAAAATAGTCTGACATGTCTAAGACAGGTATGTGAACTTTATTTGGGAATAACAGTCAGGGTAAAGCTCCAAATAATTCGGTGATGGACAGGTGCACAAGTCAATAGGATATGTAAGCAATATTAAATTAAAATATTGCCATAAATCCTAAATTATTAAAATAATCCTAAAAATACTGAAATCTGGTCGAGGGGGTTTACAGTAAAATAAAAAATTAGACATAGGGTAATTTTCGGAAATTTATTGGACCCCGGAAGCATTTTTAAAGCCCTAAAAATAAATTAATAATTAAACCAAAATGAACCCTAAAATAAATCTGGTTTATTTTAAATAAACCAAACCGGACTGGACCACAGTGAACCAAACCCAAATCCTTAACGGGTCGGGTCAGATCCGAATTGAACCTGACCCGGACCCGTTAACCCTAAATTGAATTACCCCGACCCCTCGGCTTCCCGGCGGCCGTTTTCGCCGCCGTGGCCGCCGCCGACCCCTCGGTTCGTCTCCCCTGCAACCGACGACCGGCCGCCCGCCGCTCCGGTTCCCCTCCCCTCACCGGCCGCCTCTCCCTCTCCCTCGGTCCCCTATAAAACCCGCCCCCGCCTCCGTCTTCGCTGCCTCCGCTCCGCTTCTCCGGCGACCGCCGCTGCCCTAGACTCGCCGTCTCCTCCGCCCAGCGCCGCCCTCTCCTCCGCCTTCCTCCGGCCAGTCTCGACCACGACCAGCAGTAGCAGCCGCAGCCGAGCAGAGCCCAGGCACCCACTTCCCCGTGACGATCTCCCCGGATCTCCACAGCCCCCGGCTGCCTCCGCCGTGCCTCCGGCCAGCAGCTCCCCTGCCTTGACCCAGCCCCGGCGACCAACCTCCAGCAGCATCCTGACTCCGGCGAAGCCCCCAAACCAAAACCCTAGAACCCAGACACGGCAGACATGACACAGCACAGTGTCGAGAAGACACGCGGACACGTGAAATTCCTGTTTCACGGAGCCCTGTTCAGGTACTCTTTTCTCTCTCCTCGTTGCTCCATTTTCTGTTCCGTCTGTTATGACGTGAACCCTGCGTGACCCTCTCGATGCCCGTACAACCCGCTCGGTGCATCGCGTCCTGTGGCGATCGCAAACTGCGATCCAAAAACAGGAAAACCAACGCCCTGTTTTACCCCGGAACTGAGTACGCCCCGCCAAACGGGACAACTTGGTCGCGTGCGGTCTTCACCAAAGCGTGCACGCCATTGATAAGGACGTGTAAGATTTCGCAGAAGTTGATTTGGATGTGCGTGCACACCGAAATCAACGCGTATCCGCCGACAACGCCCGTATCCGCCTTTTCTGGATCTTGCTGTAACTTAGTGTACACACGTCGGATCGAGATAAAACTTGCACCATCGGACTCATAGCAATACGCTGGTCCTGTGACCCAAGTTTGGTTCGATTCAGAGAACGTTGACAAAATCGCGTGTCGTGGGCCCCACGGCTCCATTTGACGGGCGATTTTGTGATCGGCTCATCGGAATCCAATTCTGGAAGTTCCGTTGGGTTCATATCAACATTCTGAACCTGTTGACACTAATTTTGATAGATTTGGAGACCTTTGGTTCTGACACATTTTTCGTGCGAAGTGGGCCACATGTGGACCCCGCTTTGACCAGGAAATATCATTTTTGCCCCTGTGTCCAAATTGGACTCAAGGACAGGCATTTCTAGATAATTAATATTTTTAAATCTGATGGTGATGTCTATTTCAGCAACCAGAGCAGTACCAGCAAATCCCGCTGAAGTCAGAGCTACAGTTGGAGCCAGAACCCCAGGCAAGTGTACCTTGCCAAATCCTGCAGTCTTGCTACTTATTTCTTTGCCTTATTTATATGTTGTACATGCTTGACCTAGGATCGTGTGACTTACTTAGCGTTCGATTAATAGTCGGGTGCCAACCCCGTACGCGGAGTTGTGTAACGTCACCTAGAGATGGATATCGTGACCCTTGCATTCTCGTACTTGCATTATCAAGTATGTTATACCCAGGACACCTGACACTATTCATGTGACAGAATCTTCCTGAAATATTTAAGATAATTCTGTGTAGGTTGCAGGATTTATGACATAGACATTATATTCATAGACATTATATGACTTGCTGCATTAGATATGATCTTAGGTGACATGGACATGAGGCATCGTGGACATGAGACGTGTGATTACATTGGGTGGGGAGAGACACACAGGCTACAGGCTAATTTCATATATATATATACTACATAGTAAATTATATAGTAAAATACATAGTATCACTGCTACAGGCTCCCAGACACAGAGCTTGTAGTGGTCTCAACCTAAGTTCTAGTGATGCTCTCAACTTGCATTTTACATAGATGGTTATATAGTTTACCCTATTGTTTCATTTATTGCTGCACTGCATATATTTTGGCATAATTTATTTTGTACCTTGTTATGTCCCCTGAGGACCTGGATCTGGATTATGTCCCCAGGATTAGCAGAGGATTTCTATCCTGAGGTGTACGGAACATGAGCACTTCTCAGAACAGTAACAGCACCTGAGGACGAGGTGATCGCTGAGGATTTTTCCTGAATATCTGCTTCTTCTATGCTCAGTCTTGCTGCTTTTAAACTCTTTAATTATTGTTTAATGAACAATTGTAACAGACTTATTATCGAGTTGTTCCCTGATTTTATTTACTTGTGACTGGATGATATTTATTTTCTTTTGTTGATATTGCTGTATTTATTCTGTGGATGAGATTAGTATACCCTTATTATTGTATTACAGCTTAAGTATGCTCCGATGGATCCATTAAATTGGGATTGTCCATCGGTGTGTGCTGCTGGCCATTGCCACGTGTCTAGTCCCTCGATATTTTGGGACTGGGGCGTGACAACAGATTCTCGTTCTATCATTCTCATGTGAACATTATCTACTTAGCAAACAAGCATTATAAAATTCATATTCATTATTAAGGCGTACAAGAATTAGAGAATAAAGTTTTGCCCACTCACCTAGATCATTCGTCTTTTGGTTCAACAATGAGCTCTTCAGGAAGATTTCTTTTTTGAGTGAACAAACCGATATATCTTGTACATAGTGCCAAAGCGGAGCGGGACACTACATACTTACCCACAGAGAAAAAGCTTCGTCCTCGAAACTCAAAAAAACTTTCGATATCCAAAGCAGCGATAGTCCTCATCCCTCGCCATCCTCAATCGAAAAACTCTAGCAAATCAGAAATTACCTCTCTCAAGCAATAAAATAATCTAAAAAACTTTTGCGTACATCTTTGAGAATATTTATGTACTTATTGTATGGAACGCTCAACTCAGTAAAAATATCAATGGTCAAGTGTCACGTCCCGCTCCTAGAATACTGGATAAATAAGAGGACTGACATGGCCAACCGCACCTTGCAGAATACCGAAGTAAGCCACAATGTGTTATGGTTGTCTAGAAGATATATGGGTGAACTCTAGCATGCTATGACATCAGTCCTAAGGCCGACAAATCCTAGTATCTCAATCCAGCAACACAAGTACAAGAGTATATCATATATGAAAGTAAAAATGCGTCCCAAATTACATACCACATATGATCATAAAGCTAGTGAATACAAAATATTGTACTAGCATAGTATAATTATACATGATCAAATATACCAGCCATGGTCTAATATATACATCATATTGACCGAAGTCAGAGAAGTGGTCTCAAAATAAGGGGCTAATACTGCCTCTTGCTAAAATACCACAAAATGAGATAACACTATGAGGAGTGGAGAAAGAAAACTCACTCGCGAGCTTCGACCGCAGTTCTACGAGTACGAACCATCTTGCTCGAAGTGTGGTGGATCCTGGTTCTCCTCAGGATAATTTGGCCATACAAAACCAGTGAGGTCAGAACTCCAAGCAACAATTACCACAAGGGAGCTCAAGGTGATAGACCAAACATATCACAACATTAACAGAAAAGGGACATTTAAGAATAAATACGAATTTAGACTTGTACGGTACTAATGTACTTGTCTCAAAATAAAATACTGAAAGAACTGATAACAAGTACTAAGATGAAAGTAAGGCGACGAGCAGCAAGAAGGCATAGGAACTACTATAGATTGGGACCACAACCCTTAAACCAAACAAGGAACGGGGTTGTAGTCCTTCGTCCGAGCAGGACTTTGCACTCTAACCATACGTCGAGAGAAAAGAAACTAGAAGAGTGATCTATAATGAAAGTAACAGCATTCATTGCACGACCAAACAACTCTACGGATTGCTACGATTAACTAGCTAGGGTTGTCACGGGCCTTAATTACTAAATGCGTATTTTAAGAATATTTCTACCACCGATACTGCAGTCAACCCGGATGGCCAAGGGTACGCTTGTCGAGTAAACCTAAATGTACATTCAACAATACTACAACATAACTAGTTACTTGTCATAAACAGAAATTTGAGCTTGTAAGCATAAACTAAATCTTGTGAACATAAACTTAAACTTGCAAATCATAAACTTGTCTTATAAACATAAACTTGTCTTTAATGTACCGCAGCACGCATAAACTTGGTCAGTCATGGAGCACTTGCCTACCAGGGTGATCCAATGTTGCATGGGGCTATTGGAGATCGGGGTAGCCGGTAGCGCAATATTCTTCCCTCCCAATAATCTAGGTGAATCTTTTCTTTTTTAATTATTTCTAAATTATTTCAAGTTCTCGAGTCGTCTACACTTGAGAACTTCCTAGAATGATGAGTCACGATTACGAGCTTTTCATGAGTTATCGTATTCGCGGCATGCGATACATGGGACAATACTCACACTCGATTGCCCGATACCAAAATATAATAAATTATCATACACAAACATTTCCACAATGTCATGAGGATCCAAATCACGTGTTAATATAGGGAAGCACAACATCCAACTATGCTCCAATACTCAACTGGGCTAAAACAGTTTATGCATTAGAAAAATAATATAATATAATAAATTGAGGATAACTCTCACATATGAAATCTAAATGAGGTGATTCAAAAAAATTTGGAAAGAAAAAATAGAGATATACAACTTTTATGTTTTGAGTTTTACGAAATTCTAGCCAAAAAATAGCTTATATAGGCAAAAACAGACATTCGGGTCATTATGCGCGCAGCGTACTGCGCGCGACATAAATTCTGCTACTGCGGCAAGAAAACTCATGTGCGGCGCATTGCATAGCAAGGATTGATGCACGCAGCCACTGATGCACACGGCACACTGCTGCGGGATAAAACTTCATGCGCGGCACATCAATGCACGCGGCAAGAAAGTGATGCACGGTGCATCAATGCGCTACGAATTACTATGGCATAAAAATCCATATGCGGCGCACTTCTGTACAGTACTGTTCATCGTTCCTGCCAGACAGGTCCGAGAATAAAGTTCCGGAATTTGTTTTGGCCATAAAAACTTTAATTTAACTCCAAATTAAGCGATTCAAAAGATAAAATGCTCAAAATGGAAAGCTCCATCAAATAGAACAACTAGTTTTAGAAAACAACAAGTTTTAATAAATCAAACCAAGGAAAAACTCATGGAACCCATATAAAACCTAAGTTAAAAGTCAGATCTACACAAATCTATACATCAAAAATACAAAACTCCAAGAACTAAATATGATCAGCAACTGAAAGAAAAAATTCTCCCTCAAATACATTTTTAAAATAACATATATATAAAAAATTCAAAAATCAAGGCTTCACCATTGAGCAAGATGTACTTGCCTTGGGTGGCTCCTAGCCTCTACCTCTCATGGTGCAAGTCACAGCAACTTCTCCCTAGGGTTAGGGTTTGGCTAGAGGGAGCTTGAAGGAGAGGAGGAAGAAGAAAGCAATAAGAATGAAATAAGAAAATGAGAAAATGAGAGAGGAGAGAGAAATACTCATATATATATACTAAGAGGAGAGAAAGATGTTTAGTCATGGGTTCAATCAAATGAACCGAACCAGGTGTCCATTATACATGCAGATCCTAAATTGGGTCTATGACAATGCCAATGGATATTATATCGGCCTCGGGTAGTCTCTCTCAACAACAAAAAATACAATAAATAAAAATGACATGAACCAACACTGAAAAATACAACACGAATACATTATCAGAAAAAATTAAATTCTAGAAATTCAAGAAATACCAAACCTGGAATCGGGTGTGACATCTCTACCCTCCTTCGAAATTTCGTCATCAAAATTTTACCAAGGCTAGTCGAGCTGAAACATATGAGAAAGCTCAAGAAATCGCATGCCACAAATCAAGGATTATACTAAGCGAGCAACTGAAATAAAAGATGACTGCAAAAGTAACTAATGAATAAATGCACAGAAGCAACACACAGGGAAATGGAGGCATATGGATACCAATACTCCTGAGTTAGTCAAATAGTAACTTGTCTAAGCTTGCCTATACTGACTCACACAAATGGAAAAGAGCCAAGCCCCTTGAGGTAAGTCGGTACCAATAATCTTATCAAGGACATAAATTCGATCCAGGACATACCTTCGTAGTCATTTCACATGATAGACATTACGCGCCATGAGATATGAGGGCGAAAGATTAGGACAAAAAGTTGCAGTTGCTCAACGAAATGATCAAAACGACTATCGTATTTTGAACGCATCAGAAAATACGAGATCGTTCGACAAGAATCCAAGAATAAGACAAGCTAAAAAGAGCTCAAAAATCTCACCCATAATTATAGCACCTTAGGCTATCAACTGCTCTAGGTTACCAAATATTTGGTTAGGCCAATGTCTAGGGGTTGTGGATCTAACTTGATGCTGGTTCTGTCTTACTGGTTGGGCTTATTGGACTTGCCCATACTGCGTCGGACGTTGCTGTTGGAACTGTTGGGTCTGCATCGGAAGAGGATGCTGGGCTAGTGGTCGAACTGCAAATGCTGGTCCTTGCGGGCCTTCGATTGTTGCCCGAGGCAAAGCTGGTAACTTTAGAACTGAATAAGCCTTTGGATACAGAAGCGGGCATAAACCAATCATATGATCAAATATCCCATATCTGAGACACTGGTCATTGTCCCTCTTATACTGATCTCAGGTGTGCCCTGGCTTGCCGCAGTGACTGCATCTTGCTGATACAGACTGCCTAGTAGATTGCACTGAGGTTACTGTGAAGGTTGGAGGTGCTGGCGGGCGAGGAGTTTTGACTGCTGGTGCTGAAGGTGATGACTAAATACTGATGCCTCTCATGGATAAGTGTGACCTCTTCTGGCCTCCGGTCCTTGCTACTAACCTCTGGTTGGTGAGTTCTTGGGACCTAGCTGCCCTGAGTACTGCATCATAGGTGGTATAATTATGACCCACCGTAAACTGCTGAAGCTCTAGATGTAACCCTTGCTCAAATCTCTTGGCTCGGTCTTCCTCGGAAGCTACCATGTAAGGAGCAAATCGGCTAAGTAGGCAAAACTCAGTCGCATACTAGTTGACCGATCTTGTGTTCTAGCGAAGGTTGATAAACTGTTGTTGGAGCTGGAACTTGGCGGCTGTGTAGAAATACTTCTCCTGGAAGCACTCATTGAACGTGTGCCAATCAATGGGATTCAGAAGCGCCATTTTTTGTGCTGCCCACCAATCTCGGGTAAGATCTGATAGTTGTAACTTTACGACTGCTACATTCTCATCATCTGGGGTATTCGTTGCATCCAGGATGGCCTCAAACTCTTGGAGCCAAGAATCTACTGAAACTGTATCTTCCGTGCCGAGAAACTTGGTTGGGAGCATGCGACTAACATTGGTCATCGAGTTGTGAGTATAATGACCACTGTTATCGAGTGCTACTCTAAATCTCTGGCAAAGAGTAGTGTTGGTATGTTCTTGTCCTTGCTGAAACTGCTGGCAGAGTTGAACCACTTGTTGCTGAAGCTGGAGTTGTTGTTGTTATTGTTGTTGCTTTTGTTGTTGTTGTTGTACCATCATCATGGATTGGATCATCTCCAATATAGTCGGTGAGCCTGCCTGCCCTAGTTGTGCTGGAAGAACTAGTGGTATTGTCTGGGTTAGTAGGACTGGCTGTGTAACACCCTGTTCCGTTCAAGCGGACTGCCGATTCAAACGACAAAAGTGCAATGTCCCTGTCATGCCCCGATCTTCCGTAGGCTAAACGGTCGTCCCCGCTAGGCGGAAATGACCGCGCCAGTGCTCCCGCGAGATGATCGCTTTGACCCATTCGGGCGTGATGCCGCATGAGTGCTAGCCGTGCCCGTGCAAGGCCGTGGTTCGTTGGCTGGCGGTAAGAAGTCTAAGCCACAGAGTCGCACAGATTGTCCGAGTGCAGTGGAGTCATGAACGCATAAGTGAGTGGTAACAAGTTCACTGAGTCGATAAAAATGGAAGCATTGAGTAACACAAGTTAAAGTAAAATAAGCTCTCTTTATACATATTGAAACAAGTATTACATGCGGCGCATAGCCGAGATTACAAGTCGCTCAAGCTCTCTCTCTGAAACATAAAAGCGTGCCAAGTGGCTACATTTATGGATGATATACAGGAAATATTCAGGCGATGTTCAGGCGATGTTCCAACATTATGTCTTGTATATGTGCTTCAGTTCCGAACGTAGCGTTCCAAGGCTTCTGAGTCGAACTCCATACCTTTAGCACGCACGAAGGAGGCATCTGCACCGAACGAGATTCTCCCGCACCATGCAAGCAATCTGGTGGGTTATCAGTACATAAATGCACTGGTGGGGAGGCTACTCGCCCGCTCTATAAATCCAAACACGTAATATAGGTTACGTGCATCAACTATTTAGTTGTCTTTCTAGTTGAGCCTTAGGATCAGTTTCATGGCATATTATGAAAAGCCTAACTCGTGTGGTAGTGCGCCGTGCGATATAAGAGGAAACACGGTGAGACTTACCAACTTACCATTTGTCCTTCCCTGTCCAAGGCAAACCCAAGTTATTTCAAGCACAAACATGTATAAGCATTCAGGGGGCATAACATATGCAAACACAAGCGTTTCAGGCGAGATCATGTTTTGGGTGCACGGGTTACTCTGATTTTTTAGGTGGTTTACATAAGATGTTCAGGTGCTCTTTATGCACAAGTGTTGTTATATCATGATCGTTTAGGTGTTCAGTTATTTTCGATGCGATATAATAACTCGCACGCGGGTAGCCGCTAAACGAGGATGACTTATCTATATGAACATGAGGTCACTGGCACGGCGCCATAATGGACGGTCTAGTCTCAGTATGGAATATCGTGCGACGCATAGTTCAGGACATCCCAGGGCATTTCGTCCTATAGCAGGCGACTATCACGAGTTCCGTCCGGATCGGATCGGTGCCGGTGCCCCAGCGACCGTCCGCGAAACTAAACCTTGTTTCCAAGTTGTCCTGTGACCATGCAAGTCTCTAATCATCAGGTTCTGGTCAGGTACAGTAACAAGTTCGAGGCAGGATATATATATATAGAACAAGCTACATGGAACAAGTTCAAGTCAGGATATATATATATATATATATATATATATATATATATATATATATATATATATATATATATATATATATATATATATATATATATATATATATATATTTGTAACTTGTTGAGGCAGGATCAGGATTTTTCTCAATGTCGAGTATCGACTCCAACGAGCCATTTATTCAGTTCAGGACAGTATTGCTCCACGAGCTGGGATTCGGGATCACAGAATTGGTGCAAGTTTCCTGGTTCAGGAATTGCCTTAGCAACCTAACGGTCCCGGATACATTCAGGTTTATTCATGCACGGAACAACTATCAGGTAGTCTTCCGAGGAGAAGCTAAATGAATGCATGACAAGCAAGGTGTTTCACGGTCTGGGCATAGTTATGCAGCAAGCATTGAAACTAGGCAATATATATAAAAGCAGGCAAGCATGCACTTGTATAACTTAAGCATTCAAGTTCGCTCGGGCCCGAAGGTAAGCCAAGGAGTAAAACCGTAAAGGGACTTCCCGAGCGACATGATCTAGGATTGTGCAGTGTTAGGGAGTAAACAGTTGTAAAACCCCTGTCCTAAAAACCGTATATACCCTTTTAATTATTAATTAATAATTTAATTATAGTAATTAGTGGCTAATTAGGATAAATAGATTTTTAATAATTTTTATTTTAGGTGTTGGTGCACTTAGAGGATTTATGGGACCATCAAAATTTTTTCGAAATTTATATCATGTAGGAGACCCCTTGAGCAGTTGCTAGCCTAACGGTGTGCATTATTATAATCTAGAATTTTTCTTATGAGTATATATATATATATATATATATATACAAATATATATATATATGCATATATATATTTTTTAAAAAAAGGAAAAGAAAAGAAAACATAAACAAATAATAATAAACTAATAATAATATTACTAATAACTACTAAAGCAAAGCAATAGCAAATCAAAGCAAACAATCCCAACTTAAATCAACACAGCATTCCCATTCCTTAGAAGCCACAGCCGCCCACATTACCTTTAATCCCAACACAGCCAACCCCCCCCTTAGCCCGCGTAAGTAAAAGCCGAACCCTCTCTCTCTCTCTCTCTCTCTCTCTCCCTTTCATATATATATATATATATATATATATATATTATTCTATTTATGAAACCCTAACCTAATCATCCAGACCCTCATCTAAACCTAGAGAGAGCCGCCACCGCAGCCAGAGAACCCCGCCAGGCCGTCCAAACAAATTTCGACGACCGCGACCCCGCGCACTGCAGATTCCCACAGCGAGGTACCTGCGTTCCGGAGTTGTTTTCCGTCGACTCGCTAAACCAAACGCCGTCCCGTCTTCACCGGTACGCTCATCCCTTAATCCTCTTCCATATCTGTGTGTTAGTAGACCACGAACAACGTGTACCCATAGGCAAAAATAGCGTCAAAGTTGGCACAAACAGACCGAATTCTGGGATCGCAGAAAACTGCGGTGACCACCCATGTTGCCGAGTTCGTATCTCCCACCACAGAGATCCGAATTCGGTAATTATTTTTGGTATACGTGGACCACTTGACCTAGTTTAATTTATGTTAAATAACCCTAGATTATTAACTGCTATGGACAGAATTAAACTCGTCACAAAACCCCACGAACCCATTTTTTTCAGATTTCCAAAAGTTGTGAAACGGAGCGCGCCCCGCCAAACGGGACCGCCCCGCTGTGTACTAAGTGTACCGAACGGTGCGTGCAGCATAACCGAACATGTAAAAATTTGCGAAGACTGATTCGGACGCATGTGCCCGCCGAAATTAGCCCGTATCCGCGGACACACCCTGTGTCACAACTTTTGTGGAGGTCGCACGTATTTTGTGTACGCTTGTCAGATTGCGACAAAACTTGTGCCACTGGACTCGTGGTAACGTGCTGGTCCTGTGACCCAATTTTCACGTAATTCTAAGATGGTTGACCAAATCGCCAATTGGCGGGCCCCAAAGTTGACTTTTTGGACAAAATTGTGTTCGGCCCATCGGAATTCACATTTGGACATACCGTTGGGTTCATATTGACATTTAGAATTGTTTGACCTATAATTTGTCCTATTTAGAGACTGTTACCCTTGGCACGCTTTTCGGTGCAAAGTGGGCCACACGTAGACCCCACTTTTACCCAAAATTACCGTTTTGCCCCTGTGTCCAAATTCGACGAAAGGAAAGTGTTTTTTAGCTATTTTTCTCTTTCCGGAAATGTTGGTGATATTTATTTCAGCATCCGGAGACGTTTGTTTGGAGGCCTTAGTTCCAGGTCCTATGTCCTTGACATTTGGGCGCGTACACTTTACAGATTTCTTGCCAGGCAAGTATACCTTGTCATTGTACTGTATTTACATTCCATATGAGGCATGCATGTTTATTTCTATTTATTTTAGTTTATTTATTTTAACTTCTATATAAATTGTGCGTCCAAGGAAACTTGGGTGCAACGAAGGTATAGTCGTACTATGTTTTTATTTATGTATATGCATTGGACCTACTTTATGAGACTACCCATATTCATGATGCATTTATGTTTCATTGGCCATGAAACTATTCTTACACGAGTGTGAGTCAAATGTAGGACACGGACTTGCGTACTCGGCTGACCACTGGTACGTATAGGTCGTACGACGGATAGGGATAACTGCCAATAGAAATTTTGCATGCTAGTAGACCTGGCGATTATTAGAGGTTTATCGTGTCATGGATATGACATGATTAGAGCATGGGGTGGGGAGAACAACAAGTACCGTATTTGAGCTCCTTTGTACTTTTTCTATTGTGTGCCCGGATTCTCCGCCGGAGATACAGGTGGTGATGACCACTATATATTATATTATTATCAGGCGGGCCACCGGCGTTCGAAAGACGACGTGCCTTTGTAGGCCCCTGGATCTCAAATAGAGAACCATGCCAAATCTCGGTTTTCAGCTAGATAGCTCACTTGTGGGGAAATGTGTTCTTAACTGCATTCACTTAGACGGTTAGGCGACCCCAATGGATGTTTATATTTCAGTACTTTATTGGCATATGTTTTTTGTATCTTGTTACGTCCCTCTGAGGACATGGTCCCTTTCCAGATATAGATGAGCAGGAGTACCCGCAGGAGTATGGACCTGGACCTGACGCTACCTATCAGACTGAGGAGGACTTACCTTCGGATTATATGTAATCCATTGCAGCTGTTTAGAGATTCTAGTTGCTATTCTTTTCGAGATATTTATTCTTATATTAGAGTTTATTCTCTTCTCTCTTTAGTAATTTATTATAGTCGATTTGCAGTGGATTTGTTTCCATCCGACTATCACACTTTGAGACTGCTTCTTTGATATTCAGTTATTGATTTCCATTTATCCATTGTTTGTGCTGTGGATGAGATATAGATTGCGTGTGAGTTATTTTGACAGTATATTACCACTATGGATTGGATATTCATGTACAGCGTACGTGTGTATATGGTTTCCATATATTGGAGTTCGTATACATACGGCTGGCGTGTTACGTATTCCTAGTCCTACGTATTTTGGGACTGGGGCGTGACATATTTTTAGTGGTGGCCCATACAGGTCGAGAATATATTGTCTCAGTTACGTAACTGTACCGAACAAGCCTGCGTATAGGAATAGAGTATAAGGATCTCATCCATGCTTGACTGAAACTCATCCTTCATATTTAATAGTTGCATCCTGTTTGATTCCTGTACTTCTTCTAATCGTTTCGTATATCACCTGCAGAGAGATGAATTTGCAAAATGGATGTACTGCCGCCAATGGCGACACAACTTCTGAAGTCAATGGTCAGACTCAAGGAGGGACCCCAACGATTCCTAGGCTTCCGGGGCCAAATGGACAGACTCACACTCCAGTTCCATCTGATCTTCCCACTTCACCTATTGGGAACCTCCCAGCTTTCCCAGTACCGCAAGATGGCCAAGCGCAGATGTTCCAATTCTTTCAGATGATGATACAGGAACAGAGGCAGCAGGCAGCCAAGCAGAGGCAAGAATTTTTGGCAGCACTGGAGATGATAGCTGCATAGGCTACTGTACCAGCCCAAGTACTAGCTCCAGTACCTCGAGCTAGGGTTGGATCAGTAAAAGATTTTTTTCAGATGGGTCCAAGGCAGTACAAGGGCACTGAAAGCCCGGAGGAGACTACCAACTGGATCACTCACACGTAGAAGCTACTGGAGGCATCGCAGTTACCTACGGACCTATGGATGACGGGTGTACGGACGCTTCTAGATGGTAATGCTCATCACTGGTGGGAATCCATGGAGCGCCAGTTGGGTACTTACCAGACTTGGGAGCAGTTATTGGAGTGCTTTGAGGGAAAGTACTTCCCGGATACCGTCCGAGATACATTGTACGATCAGTTTCTTCACTTGGAGCAGGGGAACCAAACAGTGGACGAGTATGATGTCGAGTTTAGTCGACTCAGCAAATATGGCGCTGCTTTGATACCAAATGACTTGGCTAAGGCTAAGAGGTTTCATCGAGGACTGACCCAGGAGCTACAATATTATACAAGCTCGCAGTCCCGAGTCTCTTATGCTGAACTACTGACAGAGGCTAGATTGCAAGAAACTATTAGCAGAGAAAAGGGAGGTCAGCTGAGGACACAACAAGGATCAGCAAGGATACAACAGGGACCGGCAAGGACACAACAGGGAGGACCTATCAGACGTCCCTTGGTACAGCAGCATCAGCAACACCGAGCAGCACCGTACCAGAATCTGGGGAAGCCCTACTGCAATTATTGTGAGAGAATCAGATATTTTTTGAGAGATTGTCGGACCCACTTGGGTCGGTGTATGAGATGTGGCTCCGGACAGCACATGGCGAGAGACTGCCCAATGCAGGCATCGACACTACCACCGCCAGCACAGAGACTAGCGCTTCCAACATCGAAGCCAACTCAGCAGATGACTGGACCGGGAGCACCTCGACCCCCAACAGCAGAAGGATTTCAAAGAGGACCACCGCTACCTACCCAGAAGGAGCAGTATATGAGGATCGGACATGGACAGCCGCAGAGGAACGGGCGAGCTTTTGCATTGGAGGTAGATGACATGGATCATGAGGTGGTGTCATAGCAGGTATTACCCTTGCTTTTACTTTTTCTGCTGTGACATTGTTTAATACGGGAGCTACCCACTCATTCATATCATATAGTTTTATTTCCAAACACAACATTGCTTCTACACCATTATCTAGTTGCGTTAGAATTCTTACCGGAGGAGGAGTTGTACTAGTTAGCCGAGTTTGTAGATCGGGTCCTATAGTGATACATGGCAGAGAGATGAACGCCCAACTCTTAGTCCTTCCTATGCCATCTTTTGATATTGTGATTGGAATGGATTGGTTGAGCAAGTACCACGCTTTCTTCAATTGTTTTGGAGGAAGCATTCTTTTTAAGGTACCAGGCTAGCCTGAACTTGAGTTTGCAAGAGGATCCACTGAAGCCATAGATGGTATTCATCTTGCAATGGACGACGTTGTTTATCATCCCATTATTTCAGAATTTCTAGACGTCTTTCCAGAGGATTTGCCAGGACTACCCCCAGACAGAGACGTAGAGTTTTCAATTGAACTAGCACCCGGAGCAGCACCTATAGCATCACATGTTTACAGACTGGCGAAGAAGGAGATAGATGAGCTGAAGGCACAGTTGAAAGAACTAGAAGAGAAAAGTTTTATCCGACCGAATGCATCACCCTGGGGAGCACCAGTATTGTTTGTACCCAAGAAGGACGGATCAGTGCGTATATGCATTGACTAAAGAGCCTTGAATGCAGTGATAGTGAAGAAAAAATATCCATTGCCACGCATTGATGACTTATTTGATCAACTCAGTGGAGCTAAGGTATTCTCGAAGATAGATTTAAGATCGGGATATCAATAGGTGAAGGTACAGAAGCAGGACATTCCGAAGACCGCATTCAGAACAAGATATGGACACTACGAGTTTTTGGTCATGCCATTTGGATTGACCAATGCTCCAGCGTTCTTCATGGACTTGATGAATCGAGTCTTCCACCAGTACTTGGACCAGTTTGTGGTCGTCTTCATAGATGATATACTTGTCTATTCGAAGAGCCACGAGAAGCATCGATTGTTCTAGAGACTTTGAGAAGAGAGCAGTTATATGCAAAGCTCAGCAAATATGAGTTCTTCTTGGACAGAGTCTTAATTCTTGGGCATATTATCACAGGAGATGGTATTTCTGTTGATCAAGAGAAGATCTCAGCAGTTGAGACATGGTCTGTTCCTAAATCAGCAGCAGAGGTGAGGAGTTTCCTTGGACTTGTGGGATATTACCGACGGTTCATGGAAAACTTCTCAAGGATAGCGGCACCTATGACTCGCTTGACTTGTAAGGATCAAGAATTTATATGGACCGACGAGTGTCAAGCCGCCTTTGAAGAGTTGAAGAAGCGACTGACTACAGCACCAGTATTGACAATTCCGTCAAGATCAGGAGGTTATGTGATCTACAGTGACCATCAGGGAAAGGCTTGGGATGTGTATTGATGCAGCATGGCAAGGTCATTTCATATGCATCTAGGCAGTTACGAGTACATGAGAAGAATTATCCGACTCATGACTTGGAACTTGCAGCCGTTGTATTTGCTCTGAAGCTATGGAGACATTACTTATATGGGGAATGAGTGGAGATCTATACAGACCACAAAAGTCTCAAGTACGTCTTCACACAGAAGGAGTTAAATATGAGATAACGTCGATGGCTCGAGTTGATGAAAGATTTCGAGATAGAGCTACATTATCATCCAGGCAAGGCTAACGTTGTAGCATACGCGTTAAGCCGGAAACTAGCAGCTTACTTCTTGACAGCACAGAGAAAACTATTGGAGGACTTGCAAGAGCTTGGCATTGAAGTGATATTACCCGGAGCAGATGAGACACTAGCCAACTTACAAGTACAATCATCATTGGTAGAGAGGATTAAGGCAGCTTTGCCTACGGACGCCAGATTCAGGAGACTGAAGGAAATGACAGAGGCCGAAGAGCAGACCGGATTGCGCATTCATGAGGATGGGACATTACTATGTGGTGATCGTCTTTATGTTCCAAATGAAGAGATTCGACAGGAGCTGATGACAGAGGCTCATAGTTCAATTTATTCTATTCATCCTGGAGGCACCAAGATGTATTACGACTTACGACAGCACTTTTGGTGGCATGGAATGAAGAGAGAGATAGCTCGCTTTGTAGCTAAATGTCTGGTATGTGAACAAGTAAATGCGGAGCACCAGAGGACAGCAGGATTATTGCAACCACTTTTGATTCTAGAGTGGAAGTGGGAACACATCACTATGGACTTCGTCACGGACTTTCCCAAGAGTCCGAGTGGAAGAGATGCAGTGTGGGTAATAGTGGACCGACTCACCAAGTCAGCCTATTTCATACCTTTTAGAGTTGTCCAGTCTACAGAAGCTTTAGCTGACTTATATGTGAGGCAGATTATGAGATTGTACGGGATACCAGTCAGCATTGTATCGGACAAAGATTCGTGCTTTACATCACACTTTTGGAGGAACATGCAAGAGAGTCTTGGAACTCGTCTGAAGTTCAGTACATCTTACCACCCGCAGACAGATGGGCAGTCGGAGCGTACTATTCAGACATTGGAGGATATGTTGAGGGCTTGCATGTTAGACTTTGGAGGATCATGGGAGGACCACCTACATTTTGTGGAGTTTTCTTACAACAATAGCTATCAAGCGAGTATTCAGATGGCTCCATTTGAATCATTGTATGGAAGAAAATATAGGTCTCCTATATGTTGGAGTGACATGGAAGAACGTCAGATTCTGGGACCAGAGTTGGTGGTCAACACCGTAGAGACAGTTAAGAAGATTCAGGGACACTTGCGAGCAGCGCAAGACAGGCAGAAGCAGTGGGCAGACCTCCATCGTCGTCCCTTGGAGTTCAAAGAGGGCGATCATGTCTTCTTGAGGATATCACCGACCAGAGGCACTATTCGATTCGGAGGGCGTGACAAGTTGAGTCCAAGGTATATTGGACCTTTTGACGTGCTCGAGAGAGTTGGAGAAGTGGCATATCGACTTGCGCTACCACCTTCACTTGAGGGAGTACATGACGTATTCCATGTGTCGCAACTCAGACAATATGTGGCAGACAGCAGTCATGTTCTCGACCACTCAGAGATCACCATTGGGCTGAGCTTGTCTTACCAAGAGCAACCCGTGGGAATCCTTGATCGTCGAGAGAAAGTGTTGAGGAACCAGTCTATTTCCTTGGTTCGCGTAGCATGGAGGCATGGCGCGCCAGAAGAATCAACTTGGGAGCGCGAGGACGACATGCGCAAGCGTTTTTCGAACCTATTCGCAGACCAAGGTATAAATTTATATTGTTAATTTATATCTTATACCATCCTTGCATTCTATCGTGGCTTAATTTTAATTTCGAGGACGAAATTTTTATAAGTTGTGTAGAATGTAAAACCCCTGTCCGAAAAACCGTATATACCCTTTTAATTATTAATTATTAATTTAATTATAGTAATTAGTGGCTAATTAGGAGAAATATATTTTTAATAATTTTTATTTTAGGTGTTGGTGCACTTAGAGGATTTATGGGACCATCAGGAATTTTTCAAAATTTATTTCATGTAGGAGACCCCTTGAGCAGTTGCTAGCATAATGGTGTGCATTATTATAATCTAGAATTTTTCTTATGAATATATATATATATATATATATATATATATATATATATATATATATATATATTAAAAAGAAAAAGGAAAAGAAAAGAAAAAAATATAAACAAATAATAATAAACTAATAATAATAATAATAATAATAATACTAATAACTACTAAAGCAAAGCAATAGAAAACCAAAGCAAACAATCCCAACTTAAAGCAACACAACATTCCCATTCTTTAGAAGCCACAGCCGCCCACATTACCTTTAATCCCAACACAGCCAAACCCCCCTTTAGCCCGCGTAAGTAAAAGTCGAACCCTCTCTATCTCTCTCTCTCTCTCTCTCTCTCTCTCTCTCTCTCTCCCTTTCATATATATATATATATATATATATATATATATATATATATTATCCTATTTATGAAACCCTAACTTAATCATCCAGAACCTCCTCTTCTCATCTAGACCTAGAGAGAGCCGCCACCGCATCCAGAGAACCCCGCCAGGCCGTCCAAACAAATCCCGACGACCGCGATCCCGTGTACTGCAGATTCCCACAGCGAGGTACCTGCATTCCGGAGTTGTTTTCCGTCGACTCGCTCAACCAAACGCCGCCCCGTCTTCACCGGTATGCTCACCCCTTAACCCTCTTCCAAATTTGTGCATTAGTAGACCACGAACAACGTGTACCCATAGGCGAAAACAGCGTCAAAGTTGGCACAAAAAAACCGAATTCTGGGATCGCAGAAAACTGCGGTGACCACCCATGTTGCCGAGTTCATATCTCCCACCACAGAGATCCGAATTTGGTGATTCTTTTTGGTATGCGTGGACCACTTGACCTAGTTTAATTTCTGTTAAATAATCCTAGATTATTAACTGCTGTGAACAGAATTAAATTCGTCACAAAACCCCGCGAACCCAATTTTTCCAGATTTCTAAAAGTTGTGAAACGGAGGGCGTCCCGCCAAACGGGATCGTCCCGCCGTGTACCAAGTATACCGAACAGTGCGCGCAGCGTAACCGGACACGTAAAGATTTGCGGAGACTGATTCGAACGGGTGTGCGCGCCGGAATCAGCCCGTATCTGCGGACACACCCTGTGTCACAACTTTTGTGAAAGTCGCGCGCATTTTGTGCACGCTTGTCAGATTGCGACGAAACTTATGCCACTGGACTCGTGGTAATGCGCTGGTCCTGTGACCCAATTTTCATGCAATTCTGAGACGGTTGACCAAATCGCCAATTGACGGGTCCCACAGTTGACTTTTTGGACAAAATTATGTTTGGACCATCGAAATCTACATTTGGATATACCGTTGGGTTCGTATTAACATTTAGAGTTATTTAACCTATAATTTGCCCTATTTAGAGACTGTTACCCTTGGCACACTTTTCGGTACAAAGTGGGCCACACGTGGACCCCACTTTTATCCGAAATTACCATTTTACCCCTGTATCCAAATTGGACGAAAGGGGAGTACTTTTTATCTATTTTGCTCTTTTCGGAAATGTTGGTGATGTTTATTTCAGCATCCGGAGACGTTTGTTCAGAGGCCTTAGTTCCAGGTCCCGTGTCCTTGACATTTGGGCGCGTACACTTTACAAATTTCTTGCCAGACAAGTATACCTTGCCATTGTACTGTATTTACATTTCATATGAGGCATGCATGTTTATTTCTATTTATTTTAGTTCATTTATTTTAACTTCTATATAAATTGCGCGTCCAAGGAAACTTGGGTGCAACGACGGTATCGTCGTACTATATTTTTATTTATGTATATGCATTGGACCTACTTTATGAGAATACCAATATTCATGAGGCATTTATGTTTCATTGGCCATGACACTATTCTTACATGAGTGTGAGTCAAATTTAGGACACGGACTTGCGTACTCGGCTGGCCACTGGTACGTATAGGTCGTACGACGGATAGGGATAACTGCAAATAGAAATTTTGCATGCTAGTAGACCTGGCGGTTATTAGAGGTTTATCGTGTCATGGATATGACATGCTTAGAGCATGGGTTGAAGAGAACAACAAGTACCGTATTTGAGCTCCTTTGTACTTTTTCTATTGCGCGCCCGGATTCTCCGCCGGAGATACAGGTGGTGATGACCACTATATATTATATTATTATCAGGCGGGCCACCGGCGTTCGAAAGACGACGTGCCTTTGTAGGCCCCTGGATCTCCAATAGAGAACCATGCCAAATTCCAGTTTTCAGCCAGATAGCTCACTTGTGGGGAAAGGTGTTCTTAACTGCATTCACTTAGACGGTTAGGCGACCCCAATGGATGTTTATATTTCAGTACTTTATTGGCATATATTTTTTTGTATCTTGTTACGTCCCTCTGAGGACCTGGTCCCATTCCAGATATAGATGAGCAGGAGTACCCGCAGGAGTATGGACCTGGACCTGACGCTACCTATCAGACTGAGGAGGACTTACCTTCGGATTATATGTGATCCATTGCAGCTGTTTAGAGATTCTAGTTGCTATTCTTTTCGAGACATTTATTCTTATATTAGAGTTTATTCTCTTCTCTCTTTAGTAATTTATTATAGTCGATTTGCAGTGAATTTGTTTCCATCCGACTATCACACTTTGAGACTGCTTCTTTGATATTCAGTTATTGATTTCCATTTATCCATTATTTGTGCTGCAGATGAGATATAGATTGCGTGTGACTTGTTGTGACAGTATATTACCACTGTGGATTGGATATTCATGTACAGGATACGTGTGTATATGGTTTCCATATATTGGAGTTCGTATACATACGGCTGGCGTGTTACGTATTCCTAGTCCTACGTATTTTGGGACCGGGGCGTGACAACAGTGCACTACTGAATATACATATGTGTTGTTCTACTCGAGGCATAGCGGGTCCAGTTGCACGAGGAAAAGGTATTATGCGAGGGTCTGAATATATAATAATATTTTATTTCCATGTTCTAGCATAAGCAATACAAGTTGGGATTTATTCCCTTAGCTAGGTGCATTGTATTCTTATTAGCATGCAGGGGGTGATTCACCTAGCGACTAGCATGTATCATTCCATATTTTGTGTGTGCTGGCTAAGCAAAGACAAGTTCACCATAGCCACCCACCTTAGCGATGATTCGCCTCGGTTGAACGATACTCCGAGTGAGCCTCTGAAAGCCTAAGCCGATTCTCATGAAGGGCCAAGTCTGGATAATCCCTTGCCTTAACGAGTTGCCTCGCTGAGCAAAGCAGGTCGGGACGTTTGCACTTTTGCCGTTTGGATCGGCAGTCCGCTTGAGCGAAATGGGGTATTACATTATCCACCACTCAGAAAAAGTCTCTTCCTCGAGACTTCCTGAGGGCAAGCCATACTATCGTATTTTTGAATCTAGCCCAAGCGTAGCTATCGGTGCCACTAGATCCTTTGGAACATATTCCCTTACTCGTTCCTTACGCCGTGTCGCATGTGTACTGAGTCAGTCTCATTTGCGTCTTAGCGCGGGACAAGTTTCTTAACACGAGGTACATTTCGATCGATCTTGGATAGCGATCTAAGGCTGAGGCAAACTTATACAAGTCGTTATGCTTGTTCAGGAGGATATTCACTTGCACTAGCTTTTGAGATCGACATATCGTGTGTCTGGATCGTGCACATATTCGAAGCGTCCCTCAAACACATGCATGTCAACCAACTTAGCGATAGCGAAGTCTTAGCACTCGAGTTTCACATTTCTTAAGTCTTGGATCGTGTACATATTCGAAGCGTCCCTCAAACACATGCAGTCAACCAAACTTAGAGATAGTGAAATCGGACAAGATACTTGCGAAAATCTCAAGGATTTTTCCTTATGAATCACCAGGATACTTCCAACAGGGTCAATCAAATCCGATTCCATATCATTTTTATTCCAACCAAGCATTTTCAACACCGATAAGCATGATCTGTTTGGTTTACCGACTAGCGTCCATTCATTCGGGTCAACTTAGCATACGGTATCGTGCGCTAGTCTAACCCTAAGTCTTACTACCCCAGTTGTGAATCTTATTCAAACAATATGGTAAAGTCGGTGGCACAGGTTCATTCACTCGGTATAGGGTCGTCTGCCTAATCGCTAGGTCAGCTCACAAGGTCATAGGTACAGGTTCAAGCATATCGCGATTCATCGTACAAATTTGCTGCACAATGCTCGCCCCAATTCCTAGGGTCAAACCATTGTTCATTTGCACGGGGTATTCTACCCAAGCTTATTTCACTCAGATTTCTAAACATCGAGCACAGATTTACCTACTCTCAATAACACGTTCGTTGCACGGGGGACGAGTCCGTTCAGGAAATTTATAATAAATCCAAGTCGCAGGACAAGACTAGTGATTTGCGTAGTCTATCTCTCCAAACATATTTTAATAAAATCCATATCCATTTCAAGTCTAGACCACCAAGCCAAGATTCAATTCTAAATCTTAGATTATACCCTCAAGTCGTCCAACAATATCAACGCGTTCGTCCCCGAAACCATCAAGCGTGATTTACTCCTGGTTCTAGGTTAACTCATCCTAAAACACTTTTGATTTACTGCATTCAAAGTTTTTGTATCCATCGAACCAAGTCCGTTCATGCAGTGATTATAATTCGTCTAGTAAAATCATCCAACTTTTATTTTTTCGTTCGGTAAATCCAAAGTCTACTTTTGGCATTCCTCAATAGCCAAGTTCAAATATTCAAGCCCAAGTTCATCCATTTCTAATGCGTTCAATATATCGAGTTCGTTCTTCCAAACTCCAAGTAAAATTCGTTATTGCTTATCTCATTCCTAGAAACATAATATTTCCTTTGCTTGTATCGATCCATGATTATCTTCCAATTATCTATACCAAGTAAAATTTATATTTCGAAGCCAAATATTCATTCTCAGGTTAACTTGTTCGAGCGATATTTTATTCAAGTTCAATCCGTTTGTTTAAATCCGAAACCGCTCGCACGATTCTCCAATTTCCAACAAGTTTTCCTTAACCAAGATATTGGTTTCCATTTCCGTGAATTTCTATTCGATATAAGCCATATCACTTATTCAAGTTATTCTCAATATTGTTCAGTCTGACTATCGCACGGGTTATGGATCCGTTTTGACGTTTCTAAATAATCCCATCAACCACTCAGAATTTGAGTCATTCCATCAAATTCTTAATCGGCACTCGCATTATTATTAGCTTTTTCACCAACTCGTTCTTCAATTTCTAGCACGATACTTAGGTTTCGCCTGATAAAAATCTAATCTCATTATATATATTCTGGATTGATAGTCATCCAAGCAACTATATTTGATTGTGTCTCCCAACATGAATTATCGTTCGAGCTATTTCCCATAATCAAGCATGATTCTTAATATTCGCCTAAGCGACAAATCCGATAAAGTTTCCATCAGTCGCAGTTCTAAGTCTGACTTGTGTTATTCCTGAACGACATCCAAATCTCATACTGGCTTGCACTAAAGGGTCTTGGTGCATGATATTCTACACAACTTAGTCGAAAGGCTAAGTGCATAGCTAACCGTTCAGGTAATATTCGTTTTCGTACTAACCAGTTGGGTAAACATGTATAGGCATTTCGGGTTGTACATAATGCCCGAGTCTAGCACGAATCTAATCCCATAAGGACTAGTACAGGTTGGCATAAAGGCCCTTGCAACACAATTTCATACAAGCAATCATACCATTCAAATGCAACTCTTTAAAAGTATTTAGACTTATTGTTTGGAACATCCTATTGAGGCATTGAGAGAGTGTGTGCACATAACCCACGAACGAGCTTTCGAAACAGAGATATTCGAAATAAAGTCCAAAGATGTATAAGCCAGGCTCTGATACCAATTTGTCATGCCCCGATCTCCCGCAAGCTAAACGGCCGTCCCCGCTAGGCGGAAATGACCGTGCCAGCGCTCCCGCGAGACGATCGTTTTGACCCATCTGGGCGTGATGTCACATGAGCGCTAGCCGCGTCCGTGCAAGGTCATGGTTCATTGGCTGGCGGTAAGAAGTCTAAGCCACAGAGTCGCACAGATTGTCCGAGTGCAGCAGAGTCATGAACGCATAAGCGAGTGGTAACAAGTTTACTGAGTCGATAAAAAACGGAAGCATTGAGTACACAAGTTGAAGTAAAACAAGCTCTCTTTATTCATATTGAAATAAGTATTACAGGCGGCGCATAGACAAGATTACAAGTCGCTCAAGCTCTCTCTCTGAAACATAAAAGCGTGTCAAGTGGCTACATTTATAGATGATATACAGGAAATATTCAGGCAATATTGAGGCGATGTTCCAATATTATGTCTTGTATATGTGCTTCAGTTCCGAACGCAGCGTTCCAAGGCTTCTGAGTCAAACTCCTTACCTTTAGCACGCACGAAGAAGGCATCCGCACCGAACGAGATTCTTCCGCACCCTGCAAGCAATCTGGTGGGTTATCAGTACATGAATGCACTGGTGGGGAGGCTACTCGCCCGCTCTACAAATCCAAACACGTAATATAGGTTCCATGCATCAACTATTTAGTTGTCTTTCTAGTTGAGCCTTAGGATCAGTTTCATGGCATATTATGAAAAGCCTAACTCGTGTGGCAGTGCGCCGTGCGATATAAGAGAAAACACGACGAGACTTACCAACTTACCATTTGTCCTTCCCTGTCCAAGGCAAACCCAAGTTATTTCAAGCACAAACATGTATAAGCATTCAGGGGTCATAGCATATGCAAACACAAGCATTTCAGTGCGAGATCATGTTTTGGGTGCACGGGTTACTCTGATTTCTCAGGTGGTTTGCATAAGATGTTCAGGTGCTCTTTATGCACAAGTGTTGTTATATCATGATCCTTCAGGTATTCAGTTATTCTCGATGAGATGTAATGACTCGCACGCGGGTAGCCGCTAAGCGAGGATGACTTATCTAAATGAACATGAGGTCATTGGCACGGCGCCATAATGGACGGTCTAGTCTCAGTACGGAATGTCGTGCGACGCATAGTTCAGGACGTCCCAGGGCATTCCGTCCTATAGCAGGCGACTATCATGAGTTTCGTTCGGATCGGATCGGTATCGGTACCCCAGCGACCATCCGCGGAACTAAACCTTGTTTTCAAGTTGTACTGTGACCATGCAAGTCTCTAATCATCAGGTTCTGGTCAGGTACATGAACAAGTTCGAGGCAGGATATATATATATATTTAGAACAAGCTACATGGAACAAGTTTAAGTCAGGATATATATATATATATTTATAACTTGTTTAGGCAGGATCAGGATTTCTCTCAATGTCGAGTATCGACTCCAACGAGCCATTTATTCAGTTCAGGACAGTATTGCTCCATGAGATGGGATTCGGGATCACAGAATTGGTGCAAATTCCCTGGTTTGGGAATTGCCTTAGCGCCCTAACGGTCCCGGATACATTCAGGTTTATTCATGCACGGAACAACTATCAGGTAGTCTTTCGAGGAGAACCTAAATGAATTCATGACAAGCAAGGTGTTTCACGGTCTGGGCATAGTTATGCAGCAAGCATTGAAACTAGGCAATATATATAAAAGCAGGCAAGCATGCACTTGTATAACTTAAGCATTCAAGTTCGCTCGGGCCCGAAGGTAAGCCGAGGAGTAAAACCGTAAAGTGACTTCCCGAGTGACATGATCTAGGGTTGTGCAGTATTAGGGAGTGAACAGTGCACTACTGAATATACATATGTGTTGTTCTACTCGAGACATAGCGGGTCCAGTTGCACGAGACAAAGGTAGCATGCGAGGGTCTGAATATATAACAATATTTCATTTCCATGTTCTAGCATAAGCAATACAAGTTAGGATTTATTCCCTTAGCTAGATGCGTTGTATTCTTATTAGCATGCAGGGGGTGATTCACCTAGCGACTAGCATGTATCATTCCGTATTTTATGTGTGATGGCTAAGCAAAGACAAGTTCACCGTAGCCACCCACCTTAGCGATGATTCGCCTCGGTTGAGCGATACTCCGAGCGAACCTCTGAAAGCCTAAGCCATTTCTCATGAAGGGCCAAGTCTGGATAATCCCTTACCTCAACGAGTTGCCTCGCTGAGCAAAGCAGGTCGGGACGTTTGCACTTTTGCCGTTTGGATCAGCAGTCCGCTTGAGCGGAACGGGGTATTACTATCCCGACCCGCTTTGCTCAGGCCAGAATACTCCTTGAGGCAAAGGATATCCAGACTTGTCCCTACAGAAAATTCAGCTTAGGCTTTCAGAGGCTCGCTTGACGTATCGCTCTACCGAGGCGAATCATCGCTAAGGTGTGTGGCTACTGTGAACTTGTCTTTGCTTAGATAGCACTAATAAAATGTTTGGAATGATACATGCTAGTCGCTAGGTAAATCACCCCCTGCATGCTAATAAGAATCCAACGCACCTAGCTAAGGGAACAATCCCAACTTGTATTGCTTATGCTAGAACATGGAAATGAAATATTACTTATATATATGTTCAGACCCTTTGTATGCTGCCTTGCACACTGTTCACTTGTTCACACTGCACGACCTTAGAACGTGCCGCTCGGAAAGTCCCTTACGGTTTCACCCCTCGGCTTACCTTCGGGCCCGAGCCAACGTGATTTCTTATGTTTATATAAATGCATGCTTGCCTGTTTATACGTTGCCTCGACTCAATGCTTGTAGCATAAGCTATGCCAATACCCTGTTATACAAAATATTGTTCAGAAAGACTATATAAAATGAATCAGGCAATGCCTCTTGTTTTGTACTATTGTTGCCTCAACAACACTGCCTCTTGTCTTGTACTCTTGTTGCCCCAACCATGTAAATTGATAACTTAACCAAGACGCCGTTCGATCACGGATAACTTGTGCACAGGGTCACGATCTCGCGGACGATGCTAGGGCACTGGCATCGATCCGGTCTGGGTGAGGCCTATTGTTTAGTCTCTTGTTCTTGGAGGAATGGTCTGCAGCGCCTCTTGTACTTTTGTTGTATACCATTCTCGTCAAAGACTATATCGTCCATTATGGCATACGCCAGTGATCGCCTTGTATGTTTAGCCTTTGCATGCTTGCTTGTAAAATAAAGAGATAAACAAGTCATCCTCGCTTAGCAGCTATCCATGTGCGAGGCATTGTAACGCATCAAATAATAGTTTGAATCAGCTAAACGAAATGAATCTCGAATCCAAACACTTGTATTTGCATATGCTATTGCCCCTGAATGTTTATACTTGCCCGTGCTTGAATTAACAATGTTTGCCTTGGACAGGGAAGGCCAAATGGTAAGTTGGTAAGTCTCGCCTTGTTTCCTCTCATGTCGCACGGCGCACTGCCACACGAGTTAGGTTATTTAAATCTTACATGAAACTGATCCTAAGGCAACTAGAAAGACAACTTAATAGTTGGTGCACGGAACCTATATTACGTGTTTGGATTTGTCGAGCGGGCGAGTAGCCTCCCCACCAGTGCATTTAATGTACTGATAACCCACCAGATTCGTTTGCAGGGTACAGAAGAACCTCGTTCGGTGCGGATGCCTCCTTCGTGCGTGCTAAGGCCAGGAGTTCCCTCTGAAGCCTTAGAGCGCTGTATCCGAAACAGAAGCACATATAGAAGACATAATGTTGGAACATAGCCTGAACATAGCCTGAACATCGCCTTTACAATCATTCCACAATTGTAGCCACTTGGCACGCTTTTATTGTTTCAGAGAGAGAGGCTTGAGCGAATTGTAATCTCGGCCAAGCGTCGCCTGTAACATTTGTTTATATCAATAAAAGATCTTGCTTTACTTCAACTTTTGTTATTTAATGCTTCCGCTATTGTCGACTCAGTGAACTTGTTACCGATCGCCTATGCGTTCGTGACTCCGCTGCACTCGGACAATCTGTGCAACTCTGTGGCTTAGAACTCTTACCGCCAGCCAATGAACCACGGCCTTGCACGGGCGTGGCTCACGCTCGTGCGGCATCATGCCTGGATGGGTCAAAACGATCATTCCGTGGGAGCGCTGGCGCGGTGATTCTTATATAGTGGGAATGGCCTATTTAGCCTACAGAAGATTTGGGGCGTGACATGTTGGTATCAGATCCTGGCTTATATGTCTTTGGACTTCGTTTCGAATATCTATGTTTCGAAAGCTCGTTCGTGGGTTATGTGTACGCTCTCTCTCATTGTCCCAAACAGAATATTCCAACAATAAGTCTAAATACTTTCAAAATACGTTTTGAATGATATGATTGCTTGTGTGAAATTGTGATGCGAGTGGCCTTTGTGCCAACCTGTACGAACCCTTGAGAGTATCGCAGTAGCTTGTCCGATTTTACTATCTCTAAGTTTGGTTGAATGCATATGTTTGAGGGACGCCTTGAACTTGTGCACGATCCAAGACTTAAGAAAAGGTGAAAATTGAGTGCTAAGACTTCGCTATCGCAAAGTTGGTTGGCGTGCTCATGCTAGAAGTGTACTTCGAATATGCGCACGATCCAGACTAGCGATATGCTGATCTCGAATGCTTGTGCAAGTGAATATCCAAATAAACAAGTACAATGACTTGTGTAGGTTTGCCTCAGCCTTGTATCGTTAAATCAAAATTGATTGAAATGTACTGCTTGTCCTCAGTAAGTCTCGAGGACGAGACTTTTTCTGAGTTGGGTAGGATGTAACACCCCGTTCCGTTCAAGCGGACTGCCGATTCAAACAAAAAAAGTGCAATGTCCTGACCCCCTTTTCTCAGACGAGAATACTCGTTGAGGCAAAGGATATCCATACTTGTCCCTACAGGAAATTTAGCTTAGGCTTTCAGAGGCTCGCTTGACGTATCGCTCTACCGAGGCGAATCATCGCTAAGGTGGGTGGCTACGGTGAACTTTTCTTTGCTTAGACAGCACACATAAAATGTATGGAATGATACATGCTAGTCTCTAGGTGAATCACCCCCTGCATGCTAATAAGAATCCAACGCACCTAGCTAAGGAAATAATCCCAACTTGTATTGCTTATGCTAGAACATGGAAATGAAACATTGCTTATATATATGTTCAGACCCTTTGCATGCTGCCTTGCGCACTGTTCACTTGTTCACACTGCACGACTTTAGAACGTGCCGCTCGGGAAGTCCCTTCCAGTTTCACCTCTCGGCTTACCTTCGGGCCCGAGCCAACGTGATTGCTTATGTTTATATAAATGCATGCTTGCCTGTTCATATGTTGCCTCGACTCAATGCTTGTAGCATAAGCTATGCCAATACCCTGTTATACAAAATATTGTTCAGAAAGACTATGCAAAATGAATCAGGCAATGCCTCTTGTCTTGTACTATTGTTGCCTCAACAGCACTGCCTCTTGTCTTGTACTTTTATTGCCCCAACCATGTAAATTGATAACTTAACCAAGATGCCCTTCGATCACGGACAACTTGTGCACAGGGTCACGGTCTCGCAGATGATGCTGGGGCACTGGCATCGATCCGGTCCGGGCGAGGCCTATTATTTAGTCTCTTGTTCTTGGCTGAATGGTTTACATTACCTCTTGTACTTTCGTTGCATACCATTCTCGTCAAAGACTATATCGTCCATTATGGTATACGCCAGTGATCGCCTTATATGTTTAGCCTTTGCATGCTTGCTTGTAAAATGAAGAGATAAACAAGTCATCCTCGCTTAGCGGCTATCCGTGTGCGAGGCATTATAACGCATCAAAGAATAGTTTCAATCAGCTAAATAAAATGAATCTCGAATCCAAACACTTGTATTTGCATATGCTATTGCCCCTGAATGTTTATACTTGCCCGTGCTTGAATTAACAATGTTTGCCTTGGACAGGGAAGGCCAAATGGTAAGTTGGTAAGTCTCGCCGTATTTTCTCTCATGTCGCACGGCGCACTGCCACACGAGTTAGGCTATTCAAATCTTGCATAAAACTGATCCTAAGGCAACTAGAAAGACAACTTAATAGTTGGTGCACGGAACCTATATTACGTGTTTGGATTTGTCGAGCCAGCGAGTAGCCTCCCCACCAGTGCATTCAATGTACTGATAACCCACCAGATTCGTTTGCAGGATGCGGGAGAACCTCGTTCGATGCGGATGCCTCTCGTGCGTGCTAAGGCCAAGAGTTCCCTCTGAAGCCTTGGAGCGCTGCATCCGGAACAGAAGCACATATAAAAGACATAATGTTAGAACATAGCCTGAACATCGCCTGTATAATCATTCCACAATTGTAGCCACTTGGCACTCTTTTATTGTTTCAGAGAGAGAGGCTTGAGCGACTTGTAATCTTGGCCAAGCGCCGCCTGTAACACTTGTTTATATCAATAAAAGAGCTTATTTTACTTTAACTTGTGTTATTCAATGCTTTCGCTATTGTCGACTCAGTGAACTTATTACCGATCGCCTATACGTTCATAACTCCGCTGTACTTGGACAATCTGTGCGACTCTGTGGCCTAAAACTCTTACCGCCAGCCAATAAACCACGGGCTTGCACGGGCGTGGCTCACGCTCGTGCGGCATCACGTCCGGATGGGTCAAAGCGATCATTTCGCGGGAGCGCTGGCGCGATGATTCTCGCCTAGCGAGAACGGCCGATTTAGCCTGTGGGAGATCGGGGCGTGACAGGCTGAACTGGTATGAATGGCGGAACGGGCCGAACTGGCCGTTCCGGCAAGACTGGTGGAGCTGATTGTGCTGGTCGGATATTCGTGACTTGCTGAGCTAGATGATGAAGAGCTACTGACGCTTGCCCTTGGTTCAGTGGTAGAATTTGGCCCTGGCCTACTACTGGATATGCTGGATTTATCGGTGCAACGGAACCCTCGAAAGGGGGAGAAGGTAGGGTATCCCTAAAGGATAAGGACACAAGGATATCAATAAGGACGAGAATGGAACAATCATGTCAATCAAGCTTGCAGTTCAAGGAGAGCGAGAAGTACAGGTCACAGGAGGAGTTCAATCGAAGAAAAAAATAAAGGATTGAGATTCTAACAAGATGAGTCCCCCCACAAGTCTGAAAAATAGACATGCATGGGCCACCACTAAAACCTTGTCACGCCCCGCTCCCAGAATAGTAGATAAATACGAGGACTGACATGGCCAACCGCACCTTGCAGAATACCGAAGTAAACCGCAATGTGTTAAGGTTGTCTAGAAGACATATGGGTGAACTCTAGCATGCTATGATGTCAGTCCTAAGGCCGACAAATCCTAGTATCTCAATCCAGCAACACAAGTACAAGAGTATATCATATATGAAAGTAAAAAAGGTGTCCCAAATTATATACCATATATGATCATGAAGCTAGTGAATACAAAATATTGCACTAGCAGAGTATAATTATACATGATCAAATATACCAGCCATGGTCTAATATATACATCAAGTTAACCGAAGTCAGAGAAGTGATCTCAAAATAAGGGGCTAACACTGACTTTTGCTAAAATACCACAAAATGAGATAACACTACGAGGGGTGGAGGAAGGAAACTCACTCGCGGGCTTCGGTCGCAGTCCTATGAGTGCGGGCCATCTTGCTAGAAGTGCGCTAGATCCTGATTCTCCTCGGGATAATCTGGCCATATAAAACCAGTGGAGTCAGAACCCCAAGCAACAAGTACCACAAGAAAGCTCAAGGTGATAGACCAAACATACCACAACATTAGCAGAAAAGAGACATATAAGAATAAATGCGGATTTAGACTTATATAGTACCAATGTACTTGTCTCAAAATAAAATACTGAAAGAACTGATAACAAGTGCTAACATGAAAGTAAGGCGACGAGTGGCAAGAGGGTATAGGAACTACTCTGGATTGAGACCACAACCCTTAAACCAAACAAGGACCGAGGTTGTAGTCCTTCGTCCGAGCAGGACCTTGCACTTTAACCATGCGTCGAGAGAAAAAAAACTAGAAGAGCGAGATATAATGAAAGTAACACCATTTATTGCACGGCCAAACAACTCTACGGCTTGCTATGATTAACTAGCTAAGGTTGTCACAGGCCTTAATTACTAAATACATGTTTTAAGAATATTGCTACCACCAACATTGCAGTCAACTCGGATGGCCAATGGTATGCTTGTCAAGTAAACTTAAATGTACATTCAACAACACTACAACATAACTATTTACTTGTCATAAACAGAAATTTAAGCTTGTAAGCATAAACTAAAGCTTGTGAACATAAACTTGAACTTGTGAATCATAACTTGTCTTATAAACATAAACTCATCTTGTAATGTGCCGCAGTACACATAAACTTGGTCAGTCATAGAGCCCTTGCCTAGCAGGGTAATTCTATGCTGCATGGGGCCTTGGAGATTGGAGTAGCCGCTAGCGTAATATTCTTCTCTCCCAATAATCTAGGTAAATCTTATCTTGTTTATTCATTTCTAAATTATTTTAAGTTCTCGAGTCGTAGACACTTGAGAACTTCCTAGAATGACGAGTCACGAATACGAGCTTTTCACGAGTTATCATATCCGTGGCAGGCGATACATGGGACAATACTCATACTTGATTGTCCGATGCCAAAATGTAATGAATTATCATACACAAATAATTCTACGATATCGTGAGAATCCAAATCATGTGTTAATATAGGGAAGCACAACATCCAACTATGCTCCAATACTCAACTGGGCTAAAATAGTTTATGCATTAGAAAATAATATAATATAGTAAATTGAGGATAACTCTCACATATGAACTCCAAATAAGATAATTCAAAAATATTTGGAAAGGGAAAACAGAGATATATGACTTTCATGTTTTGAGTTTTACGAAATTCTACTCAGAAAATAGCTTAAATAAGCAAAAATAGGCATTCGGGTCATTATGCGTGCAGCGCACTATGCGCATAATAAATTCTGTGCACGGCGCACTACGCGGCAAGGATTGATGCGTGTGACCACTGATGCGTGCGGCGAGGGTGTGATACGTACGGCGTACTGCTGCGACATAAAACTTTATGCGCGCCGCATCAATGCGCGCGATAAGAAAATGATGTGCGGTGCATCAATACGCGTTACATTGCTGCGGCATAAAACTTCATGCGCGACGCACTGCTGCGGCATAAAAATCCATGCGCGGCACACTGCTGTACGGCACTATTCATCGTCCCTGCCAGACATGTCCGAGAATGGAGCTCCAGAATTTATCTTGGCCAATAAACTTTAATTTAACTCTAAATTAAGTGATTCAAAAGCCACAATGCTAGAAATAGAAAGCTCCATCAAATAGAACAACTAATTTTAGAAAACAACAAGTTTTAATATATTAAACCGAGGAAAAGCTCATGGAACCTATATAAAACCTAAGTTAAAACTCATATCTACGCAAATCTATACATCAAAATATAAAACTCCAAGAACTAAATATGATCAGCAACTCAAAGAGAACATTCTCCATCAAATACATTTTTAAAACAATATATATATATATATATATATATATATATATATATATATATATATATATATATATATATATATATATATATATATAAAATCCAAAAATTAAGGTTTTACCATTGAGCAAGATGTACTTGCCTTAGGTGACTCCTAGCCTCTACCTCTCACGGTCTAAGCCACAGCAACTTCTTTCTAGGGTTAGAGTTTGGCTAGAGGGAGCTTGAAAGGGAGGAGGAAGAAGGAAGCAAGAAGAATGAAATGAGAAAATGAGTAAGGAGAGAGAAAAATACTCATATATATACTAAGATGAGAGAAAGATGGTTTAGTCATGGGTTCAATCAAATGAACCAAATTAGGTGTCCATTCTACATGCAGATCCTAAACCGAGTCTATGGCAATGCCAATAGATATTCTACAGGTTTCGGGTAGTCTCTCTCAACAACAAGAAAGTACAATAAATAAAATAGACAGGAACCAACACTGAAAAATATAGAAGGAATACATTATTAGAAAAAATTAAATTCTAGAAATTCAAGAAATACCAAATCTGGAATCGGGTGTGACAACAACAAATCGTCATCTATGAACTGCAGCGAAAGGACGTAAGACTAGAGGATCGAGTTGCTATGATACCACTATGTCACGCCCCGATATTCTACGGTCCCGATCGCCCCCGCTGGACATGAGATCACCACGTCAGCGCTCCCGCGGGACAATTGTTCCCTTCGGGACATGATATCGTACGAACCTGGAGTTGCGCTCAAGGAAACAACATTAGTCATCTTGGTTATCATCGAACTGATCGAGTTTGCAGCAGAGGAGCAGTATTACAAACAATAAACCATCTGAGTACGAGACAAAGCTCAAGGCATGAGTTTTTTTTAATGTAATGATATCGTTCCATAGATTATGTCCCTCTATACAAAAGCATCTCAAAATATCTCGATACATCTCAAGACATCGACTCCTGATCTTCGGCTCCTGGGGATGAGGCTTGGCTATCGCTTCTTCGGACGATCCAGTACCTACGAACAGAACTGGTGGGGGGTCAGCACTTTGGGGAAAGTACTGCTAATTATAAACAACAAACAAAATCAACACTCACTAAAACCAACACTAAGTAAGCATGTGATAAAATATTACATTACTAGTGATCTTTCTAGTTTTACCTAGGTTCATTTCCTGCTATACAGGATAAGAGTTCGATTATACTTCTTTGTAAAATATCTTTGGAAAATATATTTTATAATTGAATACTTGCAAGCAGGCAAGACAAGCAGTTCATGCAAGATATGCAAGTTTAATTACTATCTCTGGTGCGTAGCGTATCTTGTGAGCCATATTCATTCTCTAAAGACTCTGGCATGCATCTAGTGGACTATTTTCTTATCGTATGAACGAGATAGAAGCATATACGTAAACAGAGATGTCTCTATGAAAGTGGCTTATATAAGGGAACATATTCGATAACATATATATCACTGACTCAGTGATTCTTACTCTTCGTCGAACGATTATCCTTTCAGCAGACATACAAGTTAGCAACATTTATATGAACACATTTATTCTATTCCATGTCTGTCTCTGCATCAAACAGTTAGGTATGCAAGAAGACCATCATGCATGCAACCTAACTACCTGATATGCAGCTCTACTAGATAAAATTCTGTGATGCACAGTCTCCTGAACATGCCTACTTCTCTGACTCTTCTCTTTCTAATAGAAGCACCACCTCATTTCTAATTTCCACACCCTCAGGGCGCACTATTAGTCTCACCCCTTCATTAGCCTCCATCCACTAATCTTGTCACACCCCGCTCCCAGAATACTAGGTAAATACGAGGACTATCATGGCCAACCACACCTTACAGAATACCGAAGTAAGCCAAAATATGCTAAAGTTGTCTAGAAGAGATATGTGTGGACTCTAACATGCTATGTCGTCAGTCCTAAGGCCCACAAATTCTAGTATCTTAATCCATCAATAATAATTATAAGAGTATATCATACATGAAAGTAAATAGGCATCCCAAATTACATATCACATATGATCATGAAGCTAGTAATTACAAAATGCTGCAATAGCAGAGTATAATTATACCTGATCAAATATACCAACCATGATCTAATATACACATCATGTTGACTGAAGTCAGAGAAGTGATCTCAAAATAAGGGGTTAACACTGCCTCTTGCTAAAATACCATAAAATAAAATAATACTACTATGGGTGGAGGAAGGAAACTCACTCGCGAGCTTCGGTCGCAGTCCTACGAGTGCAAACAATCTTGCTGGAAGTATGGTGGACCCTGTTTCTCCTTGGGGTAATCTGGCCACACAAAACCAGTGTGGTCAGAACCCCAAGCAACAAGTACCACAAAGAAGCTCAAGGTGATAGACAAAATATATCACAACATTAGCAGAAAAGAGACATATAAGGATAAAAGTGGGTCGAGACTTATACGGTACCATTGTACTTGTCTCAAAATATACTAAAAGAACTGATAACAAGTTCTATAAAGGAAAATAAGGCGACGAACGACATGAGTACATAGGAACTACTCTGGATAGGGATCACAACCCTTAAATCAAATAAGGATCGGGGTTGCAGACCTTCACCCGAGCAGAACTTAGCACCATAACCACACGCCAAAAGAAAATAAAATTAGAAGAGCAAGCTATAAATAAAAGTAACAACATTCCTTACACGGCCAAACAGCTCTATGATTTGCTATAATTAACTAGCTAGGGTTATCACAAGCCTTAATTACTAAATACATATTTTAAGAATATTGTTACCACTGGCACTGCAATCAACCTGGATGTCCAAGGGTACGCTTGTCTAGTAAACTTAAAAGCACGTTCAACATCACTACAACATAACTTGTTACTTTATCATAAACAAAAATTAAACTTTTAAGTATAAAATTAAACTTGTGATCATAAACTTGCTTTATAAACATAAACTTGTCTTGTAACATAAACTTGTATATAAACTTGTCTTATAAGTATCGCAGCACGCGTAAACTTGGTCAGTCATGGAGCCCTTACCTAGCAGGGTTGGTCCATGCTGCATGGGGACCTTAAAGATCGGGGTAGCCGGTAGCACAATATTCTTTTCTCCCAATGATCTGGGTAAATCTTATCTTATTTAATCATTACTAAATTATTTTGAGTTCTCGAGTCATAGATACTTAGAGAAAATTGAAGGACCGTAGGGCAACTCTAGAGGGGGGATGGATAGAGTGCAGTGAAATAATCTATCCAATTAAAATTAAGCAGAGTGAAGGCAGCTACCAACTAACAGTGTATATGCAAGACAGTAATGTAAAGCAGTAAGAGTAATATAGAGCAAACGCAAACACCGTGATGTATACTGGTTTTCCTCTGAGAGGACTAGTCTAGTCCCGAGAACTCAGCTCAGAGTTTTATCCACTATAATCACCAATAGTGAATCACAAGATTTGATCCGAAGTCTTGCCACTTCACACAACCATGAGTTTTGATCCGAAGGCTCACAACTTTACACATGTATATTTGATACGAAGGGCACGCAGACTTCAAACACTGAAGAGAGAACTTAACAAACCAAGCTTTCATAACTCTTGACAGACTTCTAACCGAGATCGCACTTGGCACTAGAAGGCTGGGAGTTGATCTTGGAGATAAGAAAGTTTAGGCTCTGAGGGTTTACTCACTATAGGATAGAAAGATTGAGAATGGTTGAGTGAGTAAGAATGTGAAAATCCAACTCTATTTATAGGTTTTACCAAACCGAGTTCGGCCAAAATTTGGTAGGAAATATTTGAATTTTCGAACGTTGGATGCCACAAAATCAGGGATATAACAACCGGATGATTTCATACTAAATATGTGACAGAGTTAGGTGCAAATTCAGGGTGAATTCGACCTGAGTTCGGTTTACCTATTTTATGTAGATCCAAGTTTGTATGTGGACTAGTTTGGTGGATAGGTTCAAGATATTTTTGGCCTGATTTCTTGGTGGATGGGTTTTAGACTATTTGAGTGAACTGAGTTGCTTTCTAGTTGCCAGTGCGACTCGACTTACATAAGTCCTAGACTTAAATACAATATCAAATTACATATGAAATCCAAGAGCACTAATGGAGCCAAACTTCTGAAACATATGCTGACTTGAAGATGCATTTTTCCTTGATGGTAGTTGTCCAAAGATAGCCAGTTCTGGAAATCTGAATACCTTTCAGGGGCTTCGTCCCGAACCCCTATGAGGGGCGCTGCCCCCTCGACCTTCGTCCGCTGACCGGGCAGTGGAACCCCCGGGTGTGAGGCTCTAGATAAGTCGTAGGTGGTTGGACGAAATCTTCTGGTATAACGTCGTCTTTGGCTCATCATCATATAGCATATGTCCATTGCTGATCTTGCTTATTGCTTTCTGCAAGTACATGTTAGACGAATAAGAAAATATACAAAACTAAATATTACATATCTGGATAATGCTGAGTTTAAGTAGAAGATACTATAGTGATTGATCGATTACTAAAATTCTAAACTTAATCGATTAGGCATATTCAAAAACTCAGCATAAATATTGGGCCAACAATCTCCCATTTTTTATTATGGCAAATCAGTTAAGTTTAAGACATATATAATTGATGCATATATCAAACTTAATAAGCATAAATCACTATACGTATACTAATTAAACATATACTTACATACTTAAACTTACTTCTCCCCCATTGACATGATCAAAAAGAGGCTCCCCCGTAATAGGAGATATTGATACAAATCTTTACCGAAGCTTCTACATGTGCATAAGCTCCCACGTAGTACGACATTGGCGAATATGCACATATTTAACATATTTCTTCTCCTTAGTCAAAATATAAAGTTTACTGCTCCCCCGCAAACGAAGAATATATCATGAAGACAAGGTTAGTAACATAAAGCATATAATATGATTATATGGTAAATTAGGAGTAAGTGGCTAGAATATCACCATATGTAGAATAATGACATGCATATCATAACCATATACTTACCAATTGGAAACTAGATACCAATTGTAGGAAACTAGATGCAGTACATTAATATAGAAATATTGGGTAACAATAATACAAGAGAAGCATAAATGAATATGCACATTTAGTCATATGCAGGAGATAATTAAATAACTTCTCTCAGATATTTTAATCATAGTCTAGCATCCAATCATGTAATAGAAAATAAAATATGCATATCATTGCAACTAGTCAGAAGTCTAAATTTTAAACTAAGTGACATAGTACAGAAACGGCTAAAAAAACTTAGTGTTTACTAAAAGTCATAGTGTCACAGTCTATACTAAAAGTTATCAATTTTAAATCAAAAGTAGGACTTAGATTCACTGATGTATTATGAAAATAATTATAAATAGACCTTAACAAATCATTATTCAATAAATTATTGATCATCTTGGGTTAGCTATAGGGGCCGGATCCCAGCTAGCGGTGGTCCGAAGACACTTAAGTACCATGTCGCTTAGGCTATTTATACCTTTTTGACATAAGGGCCCTTTCGACTTATAACCAAAAGTAATCTTAACTTTAAAGATAGATTTAAACAGGTATATATGCTAATTATAACATCATACAACATTGAAATCTAGAATCCTAATTCTTGACGAATAAAGTTTACTAAAAGATATAAAGCATGTATAGAAAATTGTGTCATACTAATAGAAAGTAGATAACACTATAGTGTGAATTAATCAATAACTAGCAATGAATTAAAAGAGAATTAAACTAATCATGCTAGTTTCATATATCTCATATTGATTTTAAAATAAATAATAACTAAAGGATATCAATAAGAGAGAGTAGTAAAACATTGATTAAAAATATGCTAGATTCTACAATTTTGGCCATTTAAGAAAAATCAATTAGCACGTTACCAAAGTGGCTTAAGTGGCCATACTTATGTTGGTGCAATTTCTTAGTAGATGACCTTCATAGCTTTGCAATCACTAACATTCTCCTCGGTGCTAAATCCTGACACAAAGCATTCTACCTACATCATTAGGCAGAGACTTTGGTATCCAAGATTTGGATCCATATTTGTTAGATTTGGGAACCCACTTATACATGTTCATATCAACCAATTTTCTAGCCTTTTATTGATGTGAAATGTGTCCTTTTAAACCACAATAATGACATGTAGCATAAGCATTTGTGCTTAGTATAAAAGGATATATATGAGTATGTGAAGTAGTGTTACGTGTCTTGAGTAGATATTTGTAATAAAATGCATGATTATGTGAAGTATGTTGTGTTCTACATGCATGATAGTGTGAAGCATTAATTTGCTTGTTGGTGTCATATTGTAAGTGCTCTTTTATTTAGCCATGTGTCTCGTGTTAGATTGAGTAGTAGGTTATACGACCTACTTTTTCAATCTAATCTCTAACTTTTTAGAGGTGGCATATAAATCATCATATTTAGCAGTAAGAGCATCAATTCTAAGTGAGGCATTAGAGTACTTCTTTCTCTCTTTTTCCAAATCCTCCTTAAGTTTAGCATTTTTTTGATTGCTTTCATCAAAGCAGTCAAGTGCTTCTTGAAATTTAAGCTTAATTTTGGGGATATCATCATAGTCGTCAGGAGAGAAATTATCTCTAGCTTCATTTAGTAGACAAGTAAGCTTTTCATTCTCAAGCTGATAAGATTTAATATCTTTTCTGGCTTACTTATACTTATCCATAAGCTTCTTATGATCTTCAAATAAATTATTGAAAGCATCAGATAATTTATTATAAGAAACCTCTTCAAATAAAGGATTATCTTTTATCTCGTTAGTTACTGCCGTTAAGCATACTTTTGCAGAATGTCGAGGGCTTTCTTCTTCCGAATCGCCAGCTTTACTTTTACACCAGATGCTTGTATTTGCATATTTATGAGACAAAGATTTTTCTTTGTTTGATCGTTCATATCGATTATCTCTTTTTGCTTTGGAGCTATCTTTCATCATGTGGCATGGCCTTTTGCAGTTGTAGCAAATTATCTCTTCATCAAGATCTTTCTTCTTTCGGTTTAATTTCATAAACTTCAAGAATTGTTTGACGAAGCTCCTAGAAATTTAGGCCAGATCCTCATTGTTTTAATCATCGTCAATTCCTTCATCTTCAGAGGCATCGTTAGAGGATCTTTTATGATACGCCTTGAGTGCGATGGCCTTCTCTTTGGGAGTTGACTTTTCTTCGAGGTCGTTGAGGTCCAGATCATGTGTCATCAGCTTCCCCATGAGTGTTTCCAGCGACATTGTAGTGAGGTTGTTTCCTTTAATGATCGTAGTTGCTTTCGGGTTCCAGTTCTTTGAATGTCCTCTAAGTACTTTGTATATCTTCTCATGGTTAATGTACTCCAAGAGAGTATAGAGGATTGACGATGTCAAAAAATCTTATGAACATTTGAGTGATGGTCTCATCTTGCTTCATCTTGAGTGCTTTATACTCTTGTGTCAGACGACTTATTTTTTATTCCTTCACTAGGGAGGTTCCTTCATAAGTGACCTCAAGAAATTTTCATACTTTGTGTGAAGTACCGCAAGTGGAGACCCTGTTAAATTCAATGTTGTCTACAGCACAAAATAGAAAGTTAATAGCTTTAGCATCAAGACTAGCGTGTTTTTTTTCAGTGTTTGTGTACTTATCATGAGATTTCTCTACAAGGTTGACATCTATGACTATTCTAGGTGGCTTCTTATATCCTTCTACTACTACATCCCAAAGGTCAAAATCAATTGACTTCAAGTAGAAACTCATACGTGTCTTCCAGTAAGTGTATTTAGCACCATCAAATAGGGGTAGCCTATTTGTGGACTGGCCTTCACTATTGTTGGTGTGGATAGATATAACAGTTGCCATAAGTCTCTTAGGATGTTAAGCTAAATATCAAGAGAACTTGCTCTGATACCAATTGAAGAAGCAATTGGGATCAGAAACTAAATAAGAGACTACCTTCTCTTATACCAATTGTAGGAGCAATTGGTATGAGCAATAGTTCCTATATAAAGATCATATGCTCTGATACCAATTAAAGGACCGTAGGGCAACTCTAGAGGGGGTGAATAGAGTACAGCAGAATAATCTACCCAATTAAAAATTATGCAGAGTGAAGGCAGATATCAACTAATAGTGTATATGCAAGACAGTAATATAAGCAGTAAGAGTAAGAAAAAGCAAACGCAAATACCGCGATGTATACTGGTTTTTATCTGATAGGACTAGTCCAGTCCCGAGAACTCAAGCTCAGAGTTTTATCCACTATAATTACCAATAGTGAATTATAAGCTTTGATCCAAAGGCTTGCTACTTCACACAACTGCGAGTTTTGATCCGAATGCTCGCAACTTCACACACGTGCGTTTGATAAAAAGGGTGCACGAACTTCAAACACTGAATAGAGAACTTGACAAACAAGCTTTTACAACTCTTGACAGACTTCTAAACGAGATTGTACTTGGCACTAGAAGCTTGAGAGTTGATCTTGGAGATAAAAAAATTTAGGCTCTGAGGATTTACTCACTATAGGATAGAAAGAATAAGAATGGTTGAGTGAGTAAGAATATAAAAATCCAACTCTATTTATAGGTTATTACCAAACCAAGTTAGGACAAAATTCAGTAGGGGATATTTAAATTTTTGAACGTTGGAGGCCACAAAATCAAGGATATAACAACTGGATGATTTCATACTAAATAGGTAACCGAGTTCGGTACAAATTCGGGGCAAATTCGGCCTAAGTTCGGTTTACCTATTTTAGGTAGATCCAAGTTTGTATGTGGGCTAGTTTGGTGGATAGGTTCAAGATATTTTGGCCTGATTTCTGGGTGGATAGGTTTTAGACTATTTGAGTGGACTGAGTTGCTTTATAGTTGCCAGTGTGACTCGACTTACATAAGTCCTAGACTCAAATATAATATCAAATTATATATGAAAACCAAGAGCACTGATGACGCCAAACTTTTGAAACATCTACTGACTTGAAGATGCATTTTTCTTTGACGGCAGTTGTCCAAAGATAGCCAGATCTAGAAATCTGAATACCTTTTAAGGGCTTCGTCCCCGAACCCCCACGAGGGGTGCTGCCCCCTCGACCCCCGTCTGCTAACTGGGCATCGGAACCCCCCGGTGCGAGGCTCCAGATAAGTCATAGGCGATTGGACGAAATCTTCTGGTATAACGCCATCTTTGGCTCATTGTTATATAGCATATGTCTATTGCTGATCTTGCTTATTGCTTTCTGCAAGTGCATGTTAGACGAACAAGAAAATATATAGAAGCAAATATTATATATCTGGACAATACTGAGTTTAAGTAGAAGATACTAAAGTGATTGATCGATTACATAATATTAAACTTAATCGATTAGCCATATTCAAAAACTCAACATAAATATTAGGCTAACAGAGAACTCCCTAGAATGACAAGTCACGAGTACAAGATTTTTACGAGTTATCGTATTAGCGATACGCGATACATTGGGCAATACTCACACTCGATTGTCCAATGCCAAATGCAATGGATTTTCATACACAAATATTTCTACGGTGTTGTGAAGATTGTTGTCACGACCCGCACTCGAAAATTGGGCATGAGTCGTAGGTACGTCCAGCCTACGCCGTAGCATCGACGGTTGAACATTGTAAAGGTCCACAATACTATCTAACAAACTCACGCAATAATATATATATATATATATATATATATATATATATATATATATATATATATATATATATATATATATATATATATATATATATATATACCTGTCAATGGTAACTCAACTCCATAAGGAGGACAAGATGAATATATAGCATCAATACTCAATCACAATGAACTAGAGGCAGATAATGGCACGATATTATAAAAAGAAATGGGAAGTCAAAGTCACAACAAATATCCGAGTCTATATATCTAACCATATCATATAAGACTAAAATATCAATAACAACTCAATGTCTAAGCTGGAGACATATCTGGTACAATATAAAGTACTAACTAAGTCTAAGCAATAACTAGTTGTGCCTCAACAACATCTGGTACTGGCTCCTCCTGTACCACTGGTGAATCTCAGCTAACTCCACATCCTGTGGGCCATAGTGTATGACATTAGTCCTCTAAATAGTCATCTGGAAAAAGAAAATCAGTCAGGAATAGAGCGAAGTACAAAACTCAAAAAGCAGTTTCATATACATGGTAGAGGATATATAACAAATAATATAAATGAATACAAGATGCACAGGTAACTAGAAAATAAAATATAACTGAAATAAGCAGGTAAATACGATAGATAACTGGAAGGATAAATACAACAATATGATGTGAACTATAAATAAGTTAGCTGGTGATACTATCTAAGTGATATAGAACACAAGTTCATTACGTGATCGGCTTGGGTTGCATAAGTCTATACTACGGTAACTCAATTATACGTGTATTGTATAATTGGCATGCACAAGTATACGCTAAAGGTTTGATCACATAACCAACTCCTACTCCCCCGTCCCGACTAATATTCATGGATTCAATCATGACACGTTACGCACACGAATATAATATGAGCACATGGAGCACACGAATATGGCATGAGCACACGGGACCTACGAATGGATACGAGCACAAGGAATACCCGATGTACACGATAAAGTACATATGTAAGGAGTACCCGATGCATACATCAAATAAATAGCATCTCCTAAATCGATCCATATAATACCAGTCCGTGTAATATGGTATAAAAATCAAGTAAAACAGATCTAGAACATGTAATATATACACTATCAAGTACTGAAAAATAGTAGAGAAATGTACTCGCCTGAGGTCCTGAGCAAATGACACGAAACGGTATTCGAACTAGTGTCACAAAAACATATATATGAATTTACATGTTATTGAGTGTAAAGAAATAATATCAAACTTAAAAAAGCTTAAGATATGGTTTTCTAGGTCAAGACTAGGTCTCTCTAGTCAAACTGGGTCAAACTAGGTCAACACTAGGTTAATACTAGTTAATATCACTAAGTATTATAACTTACATATATATATACACTAGTTATCTCTATTACCTATATTTCCTTAGTATATAGATTGGTATCCTAATGCCAATACCTTGGCATGTGGCCTTGGTATCCTAATACCAATACCTTGGCACGTGGCCTTGGTATCCTAATTATCACAACCAACCCTAAGTATTTTAGTTATATATATACTAATACCCCATTGGTACATGGGCTATCTCAATAACGTATGATACCAATTCATACCTATGATACTAGCTCATACCTAGGCTTATGGATACTGTCATGCCCCAGTCCCAAAATACCGAGGGACTAGCCACGTGGCAATAGCCAGCAGCACAACTCCAATGGGCAAACCCAATTTAATGGACCCGTTAGAGTATACTTAAGATGTAAAATAAATACAAAGGTCTACGATAAATGTCACAGTCTAATTCTAATCTTATCCTCAGAAAGTAAACACAATTCAATATGATAGACTAATCAAGATAATAGATAAAAAAAATATAGTCTATCAATAAGAAACTACTATAGGCTCTGTGTCGGGGAAACCCATAGCAGCATGTAATATCTCGAAGGGACAGTAAATGTGACAAAGACAGAGTCTAAGGCACTACCAGTAATGTAGTATATATATATATATATATATATATATATATATATATATATATATATATATATATATATATATATATATATAGATAATCAGCCTGTAGTATGGTGAGACTCTCACCACCCAATGTAACCTCATATCTCATGTCCATAACCCGCAACATGACCTCTAGCTAGTACAACGAGTTATAATGATATCCATGTATATGTAAGTCTTATGTCACGAATCCTGTAAGCCTATAAATTGTAATCACCTGAAAATTTTAGAATTTTAGAAATTAATTTTCTGAATTTAATTAGCATTTTTCTGTAATTTTTAAACAAATAAACTAAGGTAATCTGATTTAAAATAAATTAAAAAAAAGATATTAAATAATAATAAAATGTAATGAAAATTATATTTTCTAGTGTAAAATTAAAAACCGAACATAGAATATTTTTTCGGGAATTTATTGGACCCCGGAAGGATTTTTTAAGCCTTGAAAACTATTGATTTATTTAAACTAATTATTTAAACCCAATAAAAATCCGGTTTTCCTAACCCAATTTTTTAAATCGAACCGAACCGGACCGGCCAGTCTGCCCGAACCGGCCCTAACCCTTAACGGGTCGGATCTGGGTCAGACCCGACCCGCTGGGACCCGCCCGACCCGGACTAACCCTAACCCCCAAATCCCAACAGACCCGACCCTTCACCTGCCGACGGCCGTTTCCGCCGTCGTGCCCGCCGGCAGACCCCTCAGTTCAACTCCCATGGAACCCCCGACTGCTACCCTTCGACTTTCGGCCAACCTTCGGCCAACCTTCGGCCATTTCTCTCCCTTCAAACCCCTATATAAACCTAGCCCTCCGCCGGAAAAACCCCTTCTAAACCCTTCTTCTCCGGCGAGCTCTAAGATTCCGGCCATCCCCCTCCAGCACCTCCAGACCCCGGAGCCACCGCCCAGCCCTCCGGAACCCTCCGTCGTACCTCCAGCAACTCTCCGCCGCACCCCAGAACCACCCCGAGCCCCATTTCCTCCGTCCCAGCCGACATCCGGTCGCCCACAGCACCAGATCCGGCCGCCCTCCAACACCGTACCGGCGCCGCCTCCGCCCGCACCCCAGACTGACTCCGGTGAACTCAGACACGACCCAGAATTTGAGTACTAGCCAGGACACGGCTTGGACACATTGTCCAGGACACAGAAGACTCAACTTGGACAAGCGTGAATCGAACTTTTTGAGCCCTGATCAGGTACTCATAACTTTCTTCTCGCTGCCCAGATTTCTATTCCGTCAGTTGTATCGTGTAGCCTGTATAACCCCTTCGGTGCCCGTGCAAACCGTTCGGTGCATCGCGACCTGTGGTGATCGCGAACCGCGATCCAAAAACAGGAAAACCAATGCCCTATTTTACCCCGGAACTGAGTACGCCCCGCCAAACGGGACGACTTGGTCACGTGCGGTCTTCACCGATACGTGCGCGTCGTTGATACGGACGTACGAGATTTCGCAGAAGTTGATTCGAATGTGCGTGCACACCAGAATCAGTACGTATCCGCGGACAATGCCCAGTATCTGACTTTTCTGTTTGTCGCTGTAACTTAGTGTACACACGTCGGATCGAGACGAAACTTGCGCCATCGGACTCATAGCAATACGCTGGTCCTGTGAGCCAAGTTTGGTTCGATTATGAGAACGTTGAAAAAATTGCGTATTGTGGGCCCCACAGGCTCCACTTGACAGGCGATTTTGAGAACGGATCATCGAAATCCAATTCTGAAAGTTTTGTTGGGTTCGTATCATCGTTCCTGACTTGTTGACACTAAGTTGGACGAATTTGGAGACCTTTGACCCTGACCCAATTTTTGGTACAAAGCGGCCCACATGTGGACCCCGCTTTGTCCAGGAAATGTCATTTTGTCCTTGTGTCCAAAATGAACTTAAGGACAGGCTTTTCTAGCTATTTCATATGTTCTGAGACTGTTGGTAATGTTCATTTCAGCTTTTGGAGGAGTATTTACGGAACCCACGGATACAGGGACCGCTACTGGTATTCCAACCCCAGGCAAGTGTACCTTGCCAAATTGTGTAGTATTGTTGTTTATTTCCTTGCTTATTTACATTGTTGATCATGCTTAAACCTAGGACCGTATGACATACTTAGCGTCCGATTAATAGTCGGGTGCCAACACCGTACGCGGAGTTGAGTACGTCATTTAGAGATGGACATTCGTGACCCTTTACATTATCGTACTTGTTTTACCAATTACATTGTAACCCAGGACACTTGATACCATACATATGATAGAATCTTCCTAAGATATTCAAGGTGATTCTGTGTAGGATACAGGATGGACATAGACATTATATTCTTAGATTATGACTTGTTGCATTAGCTATGATCTCACGTGACATGGACATGAGACGTTATGGACATGAGACGTGTGGTTACATTGGGTGGGAAGAGACACACAGACTACAGGCTGTTCTATATATATCTACTACTATTGTGAGGTTTTAGACTCTCGAGCAGAGCTAGACCCATTACTTGTTATTACTGTGTAAGCCCTTGATTTTTTAAAAATATTAAAATTGGATTTTTCGTAATTTTCTGGAATTTTTTGGGAATTTTCTGTAACTAAATTCAGGGTTTTAAATTATTACATAATTTTTAATTGATAATAAATAATATTAAAATATTATGAAAATAATATTTTTGGGTGTAAAATGGAAAACTGGACTTAGGGTAATTTTTCTGGAATTTATTGGACCCCGGACCTATTTTTAATTACCTAAAAACATTTATTAATTAATTAATTATTATTTATTTATTTATTTATTTATTTATTTAAATCAATACCCGGCCCAAAACTCTCAGCCCGGCCCATTGAACCGGCCCAAAACCCTAGCGGGTCGGGTCGGGTCCACCCGCACCCGACCCGCACCCGCAACCCGGCCACCCCTCACCCCTGACCCGTTCTCCCCCTCCTCCGCCGCTGACCGCCTCCTCCGCCGGATCCGCCGGCAGCGCCGCTCCATCCGGCTCGCCCCCGCCCGCTGCGCCTGACCCCGACCCCAGCGCCGCCTCCCTCGGCCCCCCCTCGCCTCGCCATCCCCTATATAAAACCCTAAAACCCCCCTCCGGCTGACAGCCCCTGCGCCACCGCCACTACACTCGCCTCCGCTCCGCCGTGCACCGCCACCCTCGTCAGACCCCCTCGCCGCCCGTCCACCGCCGTGCTGCCCCTGCCACTTCCTCCTCCTCCTCCCCTCCTCGAGCACCGCCTCCGGCGTCCCCGACTCCAGCAGCAGCAGCAGCCGTCCTTCGCGCCACCCCGCTACGCCGTGCCTCCGCCCGGCCTTGCCTCGGCGTCCCCGGCCGCCTCCAGCCAGCACAGCGCCGCTCAGCCCTCCGCCGGCCGGCCATCACCTGAATCAGAAAACCCTAACCCTAATTCTGGATCGTGTCGACACGTGTCGGACACGACACGGACACGAGAATTTTCCGGGTTTCAGAGCCCTGTTCAGGTACTCATATCTTTCTCCTCGTTGCCCCGTTTTCAATTTCGTAAATTGCGTTGCGAAGCCTGTATGACCCTCTCGGTGCCCGGATAAACCGCTCGGGGCATCGCGTCCTGTGGTGATCGCACACCGCGATCCAAAAACAGAGAAAATATTGACCCGATTCACCCCGGAACTGGGTACGCCCCGCCAAACGGGACGACTTGGTCGCGCGCGGTCTTCACAGATACGTGCGCAGCGTCGATACGGACGTGTGGGATTCCGCGGAAGTCGATTCGGGTGTGCGTGCACACCGGGATCAACGCGTATCCGCGGACACCGCCCCGTATCCACCTTTTCTGTTTCATGCCCTAACTTCTAGTACACACGTCGGATCAAAATAAAACTTGTGCCATCGGACTCGTAGTGATACGCTGGTCCTGTGACCCAAGTTTGGTTCGATTCTGAGAACGTTGATAAAATCGCGTGTCGTGGGCCCCACAGGCCACGCTCGACGGGCAATTTTGTGATCGGCCCATCGGAATCCAATTATGGAAGTTCCGTTGGGTTCGTATCATCGTTCCTGACCTGTTGACACTAAGTTTGGTGAATTTGGAGACCTTTGACTCTGACACATTTTTCGGTGCAAAGCGGGCCCACATGCGGACCCCGTTTTGACCAAAAATTACTGTTTTGCCTTTGTCTCCAAATTGGACCCAAGGATAGGCGTTTTTAGCTATTTGATATCTTCTGAGCATGATGGTAATATTTATTTCAGCATCTGGACACATTTCTGGAAATTTCCCCGAGACACAAAACTGTAATTGGATCCAAACATCAGGCAAGTACCTGCACTTCAAGTTTAATCTTTATATTGTGATAATTAATTCCTTGTTCTACTAGCACCATTGATGATTACATGTAGTGTTAGAACACTGAATTTTATGTCTTGAATACTGGGTTTCATGTCTTGCTTTTCGTGTCAGGTGGGAGAATACTAGGAGGCATGTAGTTACCCTTCCCCTGTCGTGACTGCTAGCTGTTGGTACGCGACTGTACCATCAGCCTTATTCCTGATTGTTCCTGACCGCTAGTCATCTATGACGGCCTTATTAGCCTTATAAAACCCTACATGCCAACTATGTATTCTAAATACACAAGTTCACGCACATAGTTCTTGTCGTGTTGTAGTTCTTGTTGTCTTGTTACAGCTACATTTTTTGTCACATTTTATTCCTGTTTTACTTATATTTCTGGTTACAGCAATTAATCATATTTTACTTCTAGTCCTAATTTATAGCATTATTTCTCAGTTAATTTCACTACTTACTTATGCATATTCTCAACATGATGCTTAGTCAGTTATTTTTTACCTGTCACAAATATTTAGTTTAAATCTTGTTGTGCATTGTGTACTTTGCTCCTTTCCTGACTGGATCCGTTGATTTAGGCGATGAGGAGAACCTTGCCCCCACCTATTATGGCCCCTATGAGGCAGCAGGTGATACAGTTGCGGAGCCGGTTCCCACACAGGAGACTACTCCTACGGAGTAGCCAGCAGTAGTTATTTATTTTTCCTTTCATCTTAGTAATCGGGTTTGTCTCCGATTTAATTTCTGGTTCTGTAATAACTCTGGATCGGATTTTCACATTCTGGTTATAAAATCTCAGTATTTCCTTTCATTTCCTTGTCTGTTTAATTTTTGTGAATGAGCTAGAGTTAATTTAACTGTGGATATGCCCTAGACAGCGTACTACCGTCGACACTGCGGCGTAGGCTGGACCTACCCACATACTCGTGCCCGAATATCCGGGTGCGGGTCGTGACACATTTTTGTGGTGGCCCATGCAGGTCAAACGACTAAATCGTTCGGTTCCAACTTAGGGACCGAACAGGCCTGCAACAAGATTGAGGATTTTAGGATAAAGCTCATTCACAAAATAGGATCTTTTATTTCCAATCTTGATATCGGTCCTAGTCAATTTTTCCTATCGCCCTTGATTTTCAAGTAATCTATTCTAATCTTCCTATCCCTTAATCTTCCAGAATGGTTAAGACCAGGAATACAGTAGGAGGCACATCCGAACCCGCTGAGCAGACTGTGCCTGAAACTCTTGCACTCCCTCCGCCTCCAACTACTCCGACAGTTACTCTGGATGGGGCACAGCTACTTGGAGTGTTCCAGAAACTAGTAGAATCCCAGAAAGAACAGACTGCCCTGCTACGAACCAGCCTTTCAGAAGCTCTTCGGTCCCAGGAGTTGCCACAAAAGAGGCCAGGAAGCGCCAAGGACTTTAAGAACCTTAAACCCTTAGAATTCTATGGAACTGAAGGCATTCTCTATGCCGATGAATGGATAGAGAATGTGGAGCGACTCCTGAAGACTGCTCGGGTCCCTGATGATCTCAAAGTGGAGTCTACAAGCCTGCAACTATTCGACATAGCTCGGACCTGGTTTAGAGATGAACCCCAACTATCTGCTCTTGACCTCACTTGGGAGGACTTCAAGAGGCTGTTCAAGGAGAAATTCTACCCCAAAGTGGCTCGGGAAGCTCTCGAAAGCCAATTCGAGAGGCTAGAACAAGGTAATCTTTCTGTTGATGGGTACACTGCTAAATTTAGCAGACTGAGCCAATTTGCAGAATCTATGGTTCGTACCCCTGAGAATAGATCCCGTAGATTCAAGAAGGGGTTGTCTCCTGATATTCGCCTTGCTGTCACTACTAGCCGAGCTCGTTCATACGAGGAAATCTTGAGCGTGGCACAAGGTGTTGAGAGAGACATAGGACACAGACTAAAACGGGAAAGAGATACTGGAAGTATGGGACCCCACAAACGCCCGTTCCAACAACAACCACAGCAGAGGTCCCCACAGCAAACCCAGCGTCCTCTCCCTCGAGCCACGGTACCCCAACACCAAGCTCAAGGATAGAATCAACGAGTTCCCACTTGTGGCTTTTGTCAAAAACAAGGTCACACCTGGCAAGTTTGTAGGAAGAGACTCGGTACCTGTCTATATTGTGGCTTAACAGCACATCAAGTGAGGGACTGTCCCGCTGCTCCAGGACGCGGACAAGCTTACGTGATGACCGTGGAGAACGCGCAGACTCTGGGAGCAGCTAATGCGCGTAAGTGATTCGTAGATACCTTTTCTAGTATTGTTTAGCTCATGCCTATTGGTTCGTGACCTCAGCCCCAACCTAGTAATTTTAAACTTGCTAAATAACCTGATATGCTTTTAAATTTGATAACTGTAGAGATTTTAGAGGCTTTTGCTATTGTGCTTATTTTGTGTTATTTTGTGAACTTCAATAATTTGTACCTCCTTCTCATCATCATCTAGCGCACTTAATTTTGCTGAACTTGACTTATGCTGCTATTTTATAGCCTAGTTTTGCAAGCTTACCCTTTATCGGGCTCGTTCATGACACATGTATTATTGAGGCCTGGTCAACCCCACTAATACAAGTGTCTATTCAGAATCAGTGTACTACGGTCTGATCAACCTTAGTGCATTTTGATTCGCACTTTGCACGACTACTTTACGTGGATTGAGATATATAGTGACTAGTATACTTGCCTCCCTAAATATGTCCGAGCATATCGTATCAGTTACATAACTGTACTAATACGAGCATGCGAATAAATGATTACCAGAATAGAATCTCAATCCATAACCGCCTGACAATTCCTATTAGAATTCCTTAAACGCCTTGATCCCTGTACCTCTGTTCTACCACCTCGCCCTTGAACTCTTTATTATTGATCCTCGTCTTCCCTTATTTCGGAAAGACAAAATCCTGTGCTTGGTATAAGTTTGATATATAGATAGTACTAGATATACCCCTCAGACCGGTCGAATTGATGATAAACCTTTATGACTAAGGGAATACCATAGGTGGTGTATTGGTGTTAAAGACTTAAAGATTTAATACCATGATTAATTAAGTTGGGACCTAGCTTTACTAGTTGTATAGCCTTAGAGGATATATGGGTAAAATTCTAAGTTGGGTAGCGACCGCAATGTTCACCTCAGAGAAACCCATTAGATTGTAATCAAGTGAGATTGGATAGAGAGAACCCTACCATATTATAAATTTTGAGGATGAAATTTTATAAGTTGGGTAGATTATAAGTCCTTGATTTTTCAAAAATATTAAAATTGGATTTTTTGCAATTTTCTGAAATTTTCTGGAAATTTTCTGTAACTAAATTCAGGGTTTTGAATTATTACATGATTTTTAATTGATAATAAATAATATTAAAATATTATGAAAATAATATTTTTGGGTGTAAAATGAAAAATTGGACTTAGGATAATTTTTCTGGAATTTATTGGACCCCGGACCTATTTTTAATTACCTAAAAACATTTATTAATTAATTAATTATTATTTATTTATTTATTTATTTAAATCAATACCCGGCCCAAAACTCTCAGCCCGGCCCATCGAACCGGCCCAATACCCTAGCGGGTCGGGTCGGGTCCACCCGCACCCGACCCGCACCCGCAACCCGGCCACCCCTCACCCCTGACCCGTTCTCCCCCTCCTCCGCCGCTGACCGCTTCCTCCGCCGGATCCGCCGCCAGCGCCGCTCCATCCGGCTCGACCCGCCCGTTGCGCCTGACCCCGACCCCAGCGCCGCCTCCCTCGGCCCCCCTCGCCTCGCCATCCCCTATATAAAACCCTAAAACCCCCCCCTCCGGCCGACAGTCCCTGCGCCACCGCCAATGCACTCGCCTCCGCTCCGCCGCGCACCGCCACCCTCGTCTGACCCCCTCGCCGCCAGTCCACCGCCATGTGCCCCTACCACTTCCTCCTCCTCCTCCCCTCCTCGAGCACCGCCTCCGGCGTCCCCGACTCCAGCAGCAGCAGCCGCCGTCCTCCGCGCCACCCCGCTCCGCCGTGCCTCCGCCCGGCCTCGCCTCGGCGTCCCCGGCCGCCTCCGGCCAGCACATCGCCGCTCAGCCCTCCGCCGGCCGGCCATCGCCTGAATCAGAAAACCCTAACCCTAATTCTGGATCGTGTCGACACGTGTCGGACACGACACGGACACGAGAATTTTCCGGGTTTCAGAGCCCTGTTCAGGTACTCATATCTTTCTCCTCGCTGTCCCATTTTCAATTCCGTAAATTGCGTTGCGAAGCCTGTATGACCGTCTCGGTGCCCGGACAAACCGCTCGGGGTATCGCGTCCTGTGGTGATCGCACACCGCGATCCAAAAACAGGAAAAATATTGACCCGATTTACCCCGGAACTGGGTATGCCCCGCCAAACGGGACGACTTAGTCGCGCACGGTCTTTACAGATACGTGCGCAGTGTCGATACGGACGTGTGGGATTCCGCGGAAGTCGATTCGGGTGTGCGTGCACACCGGGATCAACGCGTATCCGCGGACACCGCCCCGTATCTGCCTTTTCTGTTTTACGCCCTAACTTTTTGTACACACGTCGGATCGAAACGAAAATTATGCCATCGGACTCATAGCGATACGCTGGTCCTGTGACCCAAGTTTGGTTCGATTCTGAGAACGTTGACAAAATCGCGTGTCGTGGGCCCCACAGGCCACGCTCGACGGGCGATTTTGTGATCGGCCTATCGGAATCCAATTCTGGAAGTTTTGTTGGGTTCGTATCATCGTTCCTGACCTGTTGACACTAAGGTTGGTAAATTTGGAGACCTTTGACCCTGACACATTTTTTGGTGCAAAGCGGGCCCACATGCGGACCCCGTTTTGACCCAAAATTACCGTTTTGCCCTTGTCTCCAAATTGGACCCAAAGACAGGCGTTTCTAGCTATTTGATATCTTCTGAGCATGATGGTAATATTTATTTCATCATCTGGACACATTTCTGGAAATTTTCCCGAGACACAAAACTGTAATTGGATCCAAACATCAAGCAAGTACCTGCACTTCAAGTTTAATCTTTATATTGTGATAATTAATTTCTTGTTCTACTAGCACCATTGATGATTACACGTAGTGTTAGAACACTAAATTTTATGTCTTGAATACTGGATTTCATGTCTTGCTTTTTGTGTCGGGTGAAAGAATACTAGGAGGCATGTAGTTACCCTTCCCCCTGTCGTGACTGCTAGCTGTTGGTACGCGACTGTACCATCAGCCTTATTCCTGATTGTTCCTGACTGCTAGTCGTCTATGACGGCCTTATTAGCCTTATAAAACCATACATGCCAACTATGTATTCTAAATACACAAGTTCACGCACATAGTTTTTGTCGTGTTGTAGTTCTTGTTGTCTTGTTACAGCTACATTTCTTGTCACCTTTTATTCCTGTTTTACTTATATTTCTGGTTATAGCAATTAATCATATTTTACTTCTAGTCCTGATTTATAGCATTATTTCTTAGTTAATTTCACTACTTACTTATGCATATTCTCAACATGATGCTTAGTCAATTATTTTTTACCTGTCACAAATATTTAGTTTAAATCTTGTTGTGCATTGTGTACTTTGCTCCTTTCCTGACTGGATCCGTTGATTTAGGCGAAGAGGAGAACCTTGTCCCCACCTATTATGGCCCCTATGAGGCAGCAGGTGATACAGTTGCAAAGTCGGTTCCCACACAGGAGACTACTCCTGCGGAGTAGCCAGCAGTAGTTATTTATTTTTCCTTTCATCTTAGTAATCGGGTTTGTCTCCGATTTAATTTCTGGTTCTGTAATAACTCTGGATCAGATTGTCACATTCTGGTTATAAAATCTCAGTATTTCCTTTTATTTCCTTGTCTGTTTAATTTTTGTGAATGAGCTAGAGTTAATTTAACTGTGGATATGCCCTAGACAGCGAACTATCGCCGACACTGCGGCGTAGGCTGGACGTACCCACGTACTCGTGCCCGAATATCCGGGTGCGGATAGTGACATACTCCTACCGGCTCCCCGACACAGAGCTTGTAGCGGTCTCAGCCTGAGTACTAGTAATGCTCTCAGTTGTATTTTCACATAGATGGTTATGTAGTTACCCTACTTGTTTCATTTACTATTTCACTGCATTTATTTTGGCTTGTATTATTTGTACCTTGCTATGTCCCCTGAGGACCTGGATCCGGAGGATGTCCCCAGGTTTAGCAGAAGAGCATTATCTTGAGGTTTACGGGACAGGAGCTGAAGCTGTACCAGAAGCAGTTGCTGGAGCTGAACCAATATTAGAAGAAGAGGTGATGGCTGAAGACTTTTCTTGAGTTTATGTTATTTGTACTCACCAGACAGTTTATTTTGGACTCCTTTGTTCTGGTCTGATGAACCAGTATTTTTAGACTTTTATCGGGTTGTTCCCCGAAATACTTTGCTGAGACTGAACATTGATGTACTTTCCTTACTTGCTGTTGTTCTCATTATTTTGTGTGTAGATGAGATTAGTTTTGACTTATTGTTGTAGACCTATATTACAGCTTAAGTATGCCCCGATGGATCCATTAAATTGGGTTGTCCATCGGTGCGTGCTGTTGGCCGTTGCCACATGTCTAGTCCCTTGGTATTTTGGGACTGAGGCGTGACATGATTTTTGTGGTGGCCCATGCAGGTCCTACGATAAAATTGTTTGATTTCAACTTAGGGACCAAACAAGGCTGTAAAAGGATAGGATAGGTTATAGGATCTCATCCATTGGTTGAATCGTTTTTGAACTCTATATCGAATTCGAAATAAGTACTTGATTTGCATCCTGCTTTGATTCTACTGAACGTTCTCATAAAGTTTATTTTGGATGCAGAGAAAAATGGATCCAAGAATTGGAGATGAAATTCCTTTGAGTATACCACAAGACGCTATGGTTACCTATGGAGATGGAGTTACAACAGAGAACAGAGGACAATCCTCTCAGAGTGGTCAAGCTGAACAGCATAACTCAAGGTTCAGGCATGACGATATCCTACCTCCACCACAGTTCACTCCACAGATGCCTGTCTTTCCCCCGGGGCAAACAGTGGACGGGCAGCAGATGTTCCAGATATTTTACGCCATGATGCAAGCCCAACAGCAAGTTCAACAGGAGGCACAACATCATGAGGCAGAGATTCTGAGAACCAGCCTAGTAAACGTATTGGAGCAGGCGAACCCGCAAGCTAGGCGACTAGCGACGGAATCTATCACTGATTTTCGTCAACTCAAGTCCCATACCTTTTCGGGCAAGGAAGGACCAACTGAAGTGCAAGAGTGGCTCACAAACACACAACATCATTTGGAAGCAGCTGAACTTCCACAGAAGAGATGGATGACTGCTGTCAGGATGCAACTGACAGACAATGCGCACCATTGGTGGCTAGCCGAAGAGAGGAGGCTCGGACATGACCGAGTCACTTAGGAGGAGTTCTCCAGACTCTTCCAAGAGATGTATATCCCAACTGTTGCTCGGTCAGAACTCCGAGACAAGTTCAACTGCCTTATCCAAGGCAATATGACGGTGAAGGAGTACAATGCCGAATTCATTCGCCTGAGTCATTTCGCCCCTTCTCTAATTCCTACCGAAGAAGAGAAGGCAGAGAAGTTCTTTGACGGACTCAGGTTCGAGCTTCAGAGATTGATCGGATCGATTACACCTACATCGTACACCGACGTCCTTGCCGCAGCACGACGCATGGAGCGCGTTACCAGGAGAGAGTCAAGTCTGAAGCGGCCATTTACCTCAGTACCATCCAAGGCATCATAGGGTGATTCTGCAAAGCGACTCCAGAAGAATCTACCTCAGATAGCAGCACCAAGAACCCTACCTACTTGTCATTTCTGCGGCAAGTTAGGTCACATTGAAAAGGAGTGCAAACACAAGTTGGGACTATGTCTGGTTTGCGGATCCAACCAGCATCTATCCAGGGACTGCTCTGAACGCAGAGAGGGAGCACCAAGACTAGCTTTGCCTGCACCAAGGCCAGATCATCCAGCAGTGGGAGCGCAGCAGACGGGAGTTGGAGGAGTCAGACCACCAGCTCCAGGAGAATATCAACAGAGACCACCATTGCCACCACAGGCAGCACTATTCCAGCAGGCTCGTCAGTAGAGGTGTCTAGCTCAGGGACGAGGTCAGGCATTTGTATTGGCTGGTCAAGAAGAAGCTACTGCTGGAGAAGTTATAGCAGGTACTATTTTAGTAGCTTCATTACCTGCTGTAGCTTTATTTGATTCTGGAGCATCGCATTCATTCATAGCTGCTAGCTTCGTAGCCACCCATAGAGTAGCTACTGCACCCCTTCCGAAGACTAAGAGAATTCTTACGGGAGGTGAAATTATATCGGTTAGTGATATCTGTAGATCATGTTCGGTAGTAGTCTGTGGAAGAGAGATGCGAGCCCAATTTTTGATCTTTTCTATGCCTGATTATGATGTCATACTTGGTATGGAATAGTTAAATCAGTATCATGCGACTCTTGATTGTCGTCTTGGAAAGGTTATATTTAGACCACCTGGGCATTCAGAGTTTGAGTTTCTTCGGAGAGCTATAGAGCAAGGTGTTCAGCCAACTCTTAGGGTATTATCTGTAGAAGGGGAGTCAGGTTACCCAAGAGTCATATCAGAGTTTGTGGATGTATTTCCTGATGATCTTCCAGGTTTACCACCTGATCGGGAAATAGAATTCACCATAGACTTAACTCCAGGAGCAGAGCCTATCACTTCATCGGTATATCGGCTAGCACCTAAGGAGTTAGTGGAGTTGAAAAATCAAGTTGATGATCTTCTGGAGAAGGATTTCATCCGGCCCAGTGTTTCACCTTAGGGAGCACCCATACTTTTTATACCGAAGAAGGATGGAACAGTTCGCCTGTGTATTGATTACAGGGAGTTAAACGCTGTGACCATTAAGAACCGGTATCCCTTGCCACGCATTGATGACTTATTTGATCAATTGAGTGGAGCTAGGGTATTCTCTAAGATTGTCCTTAGATCCGGTTATCACCAGATTAGAGTGAGGAAGGAAGATATACTGAAGACAGACTTCAGGACAAAGTATGGACACTATGAGTTCTTAGTAATGCCGTTTGGTTTAACCAACGCGCCTGCTGTATTCATGAGCTTGATGAACCAATTTTTCCATCAGTACTTGGATAAATTTGTGGTTGTGTTTATTGATGATATTCTGGTATATTCCAAAAGCCACGAAGAGCACGAGGAGCATCTCAGAATCGTGCTAGAGATGTTGAGGCAGGAGAAGCTATATGCTAAGCTCAGTAAATATGAGTTTTGTATGGATAAGGTGCCTTTCTTAGGACATATTATCTCAGGAGAAGGATTGTCAGTTGATCCAGAGAAGGTTGCTGCCATTGAGACTTGGCCTACACCAACATCAGTTGCTGAGGTGAGAAGTTTTCTAGGACTTGCTGGATATTACAGAAGGTTCGTAGAAAAATTTTCAAGGATTGCGGAGCCGATGACGAAGTTGACACGTAAAGATCAAGAGTTTACATGGACAGAAGAATGTCAGAAGGCCTTTGAAGAATTGAAGAGGCGTCTAACAACAGCACCAGTCTTGACTCTTCCTTCAGGGTCAGGAGGTTTTGTTGTTTATAGCGATACGTCAGGTAGTGGCCTAGGATGTGTTTTGATGCAACATGGCAAAGTTATTACTTATGCATCGAGACAGTTGAAGGTCCATGAGAAAAACTATCCAATGTATGATCTGGAGCTAGCTGCAGTAATATTTGCACTGAAGATTTGGAGGCACTATCTTTACGGAGAGAAGGTGGAAATTTTCACTGATCACAAAAGTCTAAAGTATGTATATACTCAGAAGGAGCTTAACATGAGGCAAAGACGCTGGCTTGAGTTGATGGTGGACTTTGATATAGATCTGCAGTACCACCCAGGGAAGGCGAATGTAGTAGCAGACGCACTCAGCAGGAACCTACGGCTTATTTCTTGACAATGCAGCCTGAGCTATTGAGAGATCTATAGGAGCTCCAGATAGAGGTTATTTTACCAAGACAGAGTGGCTTGCTGGCTAATCTGGAAATAAAGTCATCGCTTGTGGAGAGGATTAAAGAAGCTTTGCCTACTGATGCTAGATTTCCAAGACTCAAAGAGAAGACAGAAGCAGGCATGCAGACGGGACTTCGCATACATGAGGATGGGACATTAAGGTACGGAGATCGCCTATATGTTCCAAATGGAGAATTGAGACAGGAGTTAATGACTGAAGTACATAGCTCCATGTACTCTGTTCATCCAGGAGGAACAAAGATGTACCAAGATTTAAGGTAGTATTATCGGTGGCATGGAATGAAGAGGGAGATTTCAAGATTTGTGGCTAAATATTTAGTCTGCCAACAAGTAAAAGCCGAGCATCAGAGGAATGCAGGAATGTTGCAGCCGCTTCCCATACCAGAATAGAAGTGGGAACATATCACCATGGATTTCGTCACAGGATTTCCAAGGAGCCCCAGCGGAAGAGATGCGGTATGGGTTATCGTGGATCGACTCACTAAATCGGCACATTTTTTGCCGTTTAGAGTTGGACAGTCCACAAAGGAACTAGCCGACATGTATATGCGACAAATCGTACGATTACATGGAGTGCCGGTTAGTATTGTATCAGATCGAGACTCGAGATTTATATCTCATTTCTGGCGAAGCATGCAAGAGAATCTTGGCACCAGACTCAAATTCAGCACTGCCTATCATCCACAAACAGATGGCCAATCAGAACGTACAATCCAGATCTTGGAGGATATGCTGCGATCATGTATGTTAGACTTTGGAGGGTCTTGGAAAGATTATTTACATTTGGTGGAGTTCTCATACAACAACAGTTATCAAGCAAGCATCAAGATGGCACCTTTCGAGGCGTTATACGGTAGGAAGTGCAGATCGCCGATATGCTGGAGTGATGTTGGAGAGCGTCAAATATTGGGTCCAGAGTTGGTAATGCAAACAGTGGAGAAGGTGAAACAAATCCAGAATCATCTTCGTGCAGCTCAGGAAAGACATAAGCATTGGGCTGATACACACCGACGTCCCCTAGAGTTCAAGGAAGGAGAATACGTATTCTTGAGGATTTCACCTACTCGAGGTACCATTCGATTTGGGAGCAGAGGCAAGTTGAGTCCAAGGTACATTGGGCCCTTTGATATTCTGGAACGCATTGGTGAGGTGGCCTATCGTCTTGCATTACCTCTATCTTTAGAGGGAGTGCATGATGTATTCCATGTCTCACAGCTGAGAAGGTACGTGACTGACCCAAGTCACGTAGTTGATCATTCTGAGATCGCAGTAGGCCCAAGCCTGAGATATGAAGAACAACCAGTGGGTATACTCGGCACCAGTGAGAAGACACTGCGAGGACAGACAATTAAACTGGTTCGTGTGGCTTGGAAGCAACACTCTCCTGGTGAATCTACCTGGGAGCGGGAGGATATTATGCGCCAGCGATATCCCCATTTATTCGAGGATGCAGGTATATCCTAAGTAATTTTTGTAAATCCCATAATTCTGTTCTTTAGTAGCTTAATCTTTAATTGCGAGGACGCAATTTTCTTAAGGGGGGTAGATTGTAATCACCTGAAAATTTTAGAATTTTAGAAATTAATTTTCTGAATTTAATTAGCATTTTTCTGTAATTTTAAACAAATAAACTAAGGTAATCTGATTTAAAATGAATTTTTTTTATAAAAGATATTAAATAATAATAAAATGTAATAAAAATTATATTTTCTAGTGTAAAATTAAAAACCGAACATAGGGTATTTTTTGGGGAATTTATTGGACCCCGGAAGAATTTTTAAAGCCTTAAAAACTATTGATTTATTTAAACTAATTATTTAAACCCAATAAAAACCCGGTTTTCCTAACCCAATTTTTTAAACCGAACCGGACCGGCCGGTCTGTCCGAACCGGCCCAAACCCTTAACGGGTCGGATCCGGGTCAGACCCGACCCGCTGGGACCCGCCCGACCCGGACTAACCCTAACCCCCAAATCCTAACAGACCCGACCCTTCACCTGCCGGTGGCCGTTTCCGCCGCCGTGGCCGCCGGCAGACCCCCCAGTTCAACTCCCATGGAACCCCCGACTGCTACCCTTCGACTTTCGGCCAACCTTCGGCCATTTCTCTCCCTTCAAACCCCTATATAAACCTAGACCTCCGCCGGAAAAACCCCTTCCAAACCCTTCTTCTCCGGCGAGCTCTAAGATTTCGGCCATCCCCCTCCAGCACCTCCAGACTCCGGCGCCACCGTCCAGCCCTCTGGAACCCTCCGTCGCACCTCCAACAACTCTCCGCCGCACCCCAGAACCACCCCGAGCCCCATTTCCTCCGTCCCAGCCGACATCCGGCCGCCCACAGCACCAGATCCGGCCGCCCTCCAATACCGCACCGGCGCCGCCTCCGCCCGCACTCCAGACTGACTCCGGTGAACTCAGACACGACCTAGAATTCTAGTACTAGCCAGGACACGGCTTGGACACAGTGTCCAGGACACAGAAGACTCAACTTGGACACGCGTGAATAGGACTTTTTAAGTCCTGTTCAGGTACTCATAACTTTTTTCTCGCTGCCCGAATTTCTATTCCGTCAGTTGTATCGTGTAGCCTGTATGAACCCCTCGGTGTCCGTGCAAACCACTCGGTGCATCGCGACCTGTGGTGATCGCAAACCGCTATCCAAAAACAGGAAAACCAATGCCCTGTTTCACCCCGGAACTAAGTACGCCCCGCCAAACGGGACGACTTGGTCACGTGCGGTCTTCACCGATACATGCGTGTCGTTGATACGGAAGTGCAAGATTTCGCAGAAGCTGATTCGGATATGCGTGCACACCGGAATCAGTACGTATCCGCGGACAATGCCCCGTATCCGACTTTTCTGTTTGTCGCTGTAACTTAGTGTACACACGTCGAATCGAGACAAAACTTATGCCATCGGACTCGTAGCAATACGCTGGTCCTGTGAGCCAAGTTTGGTTCGATTCTGAAAACGTTGACAAAATCGCGTATCGTAGGCCCCACAGGCTCCACTTGACAGGCGATTTTGAGAACGGCTCATCGGAATCCAATTTTGGAAGTTCCATTGGGTTCGTATCATCTTTCTTGACTTGTTGACACTAAGTTGGACAAATTTGGAGACCTTTGACCCTGACCCAGTTTTCGGTGCAAAGCAGCCCACATGTGGACCCCGCTTTGTCCAGGAAATGTCATTTTGTCCTTGTATCCAAACTGGACTTAAGGACAGGCATTTTTAACTATTTTATATGTTTTGAGACTGTTGGTAATGTTCATTTCAGCTTTTGGAGGAGTATTTACGGAACCTACGGATACAGGGACCGCTACTGGTATTCCAACCCCAGGCAAGTGTACCTTGCCAAATTGTGTAGTATTGTTGTTTATTTCCTTGCTTATTTATATTGTTGATCATGCTTAAACCTAGGACCGTATGACATACTTAGCGTCCGATTAATAGTCGGGTGCCAACACCGTACGCGGAGTTGAGTACGTCATTTAGAGATGGACATTCGTGACCCTTTACATTATCGTACTTGTTTTACCAAGTACATTATAACCCAGGACACTTGACACCATACATATGACAGAATCTTTCTGAGATATTCAAGGTGATTCTGTGTAGGATACAGGATGGACATAGAATTATATTCTTAGATTATGACTTGTTGTATTAGCTATGATCTCACGTGACATGGACATGAGACGTTATGGACATGAGACGTGTGGTTACATTGGGTGGGGAGAGACACACAGACTACAGGCTGTTCTATATATATCTACTGCTATTGTGAGGTTGTAGACTCTCGAGCAGAGCTAGACCCATTACTTGTTATTACTGCTACCGGCTCCCCGACATAGAGCTTGTAGCGGTCTCAGCCTGAGTACTAGTGATGCTCTCAGTTGCATTTTCACATAGATGGTTATGTAGTTACCCTACTTGTTTCATTTACTATTTCACTGCATTTATTTTGGCTTATATTATTTGTACCTTGCTATGTCCCTTGAGGACCTGGATCCGGATGATGTCCCCAGATTTAGCAGAAGAGCATTATCCCAAGGTTTACGGGACAGGAGCTGAAGCTGTACCAGAAGCTGTTGCTGGAGCTGAACCAATATTAGAAGAAGAGGTGATGGCTGAAGACTTTCTTGAGTTTATGTTATTTGTACTCATCAGACAGTTTATTTTGGACTCCTTTGTTCTGGTCTGATGAACCAGTATTTTTAGACTTTTATCTGGTAGTTCCCCGAAATACTTTGCTGAGACTGGACATTGATGTACTTTCCTTATTTGTTGTTGTTCTCATTATTTTGTGTGTGGATGAGATTAGTTTTGACTTGTTGTTGTAGACCTATATTACAGCTTAAGTATGCCCCGATGGATCCATTAAATTGGGTTGTCCATCGGTGCGTGCTGCTGGCCGTTGCCACGTGTCTAGTCCCTTGGTATTTTGGGACTGGGGCGTGACATACATAATCACCATGAATAACTCAGGAAGGATTCTGTCACATAAATAATGTCAAGTGTCCTATGGTATGACGTACTTGGTAAAACAAGCACAAAAATATATAGGATCGTGGTATCAACTCACTAAGTGACGTTACACGACTCCGCGTACAGCGTCGACATCCGAATCTTATTCGGATGCTAAGTAACATCTCATGGTCCTAGATTGAACAGGTACAATACATAAGTATATATATATAAATAACTCAAGCAATTAATATTAAAGGAACTACTGTAGGTTTGGTAAGGTACACTTGCATGTGTTCTGAACTCCAACAGTTGTTCTGTTATCAGTGGAATCTCCAGGTACACTTCTGGATGCTGAAACAAATATCACTATTACTCTCAAAATATTTAAAATAGCTAAGAATGACTACCCATAAGTCTAATTTGGACACAGGGGTAGAATTGACAGTTTCTGGTCAAAGCGGGATCCATATGTGGCCCACTTCGTGCCGAATAATGTGACAGAGATAAAGTTCTCCAAATTTGTCAAACTTAGTGTCTACGAGTCCAGAACGATGATAAGAACCCAACAAAATATCCAGAATGGGATTCCGATGAGCCGATCACAAAATTGCCCGTCAAGTGGAGCCGTGGGGCCCACGAAACAGAATTTTGTCAACGTTCTCAGAATCGAACCAAACTTGGGTCACATGACCAGCGTAACGCTATGAATCCGATGGCACAAGTTTTTTTGCAAAACGACAAGCACACACAAAATTATGACGAGTGTTAGAACAGGCCGATACGGGGCTTTTCGGCGGATACGCATTGATTCCAGTGTGCACGCACATCCAAATCAACTTTCGCAAAATCTCACACGTTCGTGTTAACGATAAATGCCTTTTCATATAATTTATACACGATGAAGTCGCCTCGTTTAGTGGGACGCACCCCGTTTCAAAAAAAATTGGGTTTAGAAAACCAAGTTTTTGGTCAACTTCAACCACGAATAAAATACAGCATACAACAAATTAAAATAAACTAATTAAAGAGATTAAAACTTGTTTATATTGTTTAAATTACTGTTTAAGTGAAACTAAAAAATATTAACTAGGTTGGTAGAAAAATGACCATGAACATGGGGCTTTGGGACAATTTTTTGAACTACAAATTGGGTCTTTTTTTCTGTTTTGCATCACGATTTATGACCGACACAGGACATGATACCCCGAACTAATTATACAGGGTTCGAGAGGGTCATGTGATCTTCACATAGGAGTCAACAGAATAATATTTGGATAACTGTGCAAAGAGATACGAAGGTGGGAAGAATGGTACCTCACTGCTACTGTTAGCTTGGAAATATGGCGACTGTGCGGCGGCTACTTCGCGGCGGTGGTGCACGGCGGTCCGACGTCGTCGTCGGCGGTGGCTTATCGGGAATGGAAGAGGGTTGGATGGTGAACGAGGGAGTGCGTCTGGGGGTTTTATAGGAGGTCGGAGGTGAAAGTTACAAGAAGATGAAGAGGGGTCGGCCGGTCGGGTTTTGGGGGAGGGAAAGGGAGAGAGTTGGCTACTGTTACAGAATTTTAAGAGTTTGTGGGTCGAGTCGGGTCGGGTTGTGGGCTCGGGTAGGATCCAGATCTATTTGGTCTGGGTTGGTTTGGTCTTGTTCGGTTTGGTTCATTTTGGTTTGGTTTGGGTTGGTTTAAGTTGGATTATTTAAAAATAATGCATTTAGCTGTTTTAAAAATAGTTTTTGAGCCCAATAAATTTCAAAAAAATTACACAATACTCTATTATACACCCAAAAATATAATTTTTATAATATTTTAATAATTAATTTAATACATAAAAATATAAATCCCTGAAGAACATTTATTATAATTAATTAAAAATTATAGAAAAATCTCCAAAAACTTAAAAATTTATAATTAAAATTCCAAAATTAAATTCTAAAAATTTGGGTGTTTACAATCTACCCACATTAAAAGAATTGGTCCTCACAATTAAGAAAACGAAAAGTAACCGGTCAGAAGAGATGATGCGGTTGCAAGATATGTTTGTTGAAGCACGACACAAAGGATAAGGAACCATGAACAAGAAAAAATTGAGAGGAAGGATGAGGGTTTTGTTCAAGCAGAACACGTAAGAAAGAAATAAAAACTTTTATAGCACTGACATCTTACTAATCTAGACTAACAAGGTCATACTAATCATAATACTAGGTATAGGCTAGGGAATGGAACTAACTGACACATGCTAAAGTATTACTAGGAATATTCGCTATTATAGATAGCTATGATAAAACTAAATCTTACTCATATTCGCTACTCCTCGAGTCTGTGCCTCCTCCACTGTCATTGCAAAAGCCTGTCCACGTCCTTGTGGTGGTGCCTTTTGCTGTTGCTGGACCTGCTGGAAGAGTGCTGCCCGTGGTGCCAAGGGTGGCCTCGGCTGATATCCTCCCGGTGATGGTCAATCTTGTCGGTTTACTATTGGTGCTCCTTCTCGACTCTCAGGGTAATCCCTTACTGAATGTTGACTGGATCCGCAAGCAAACATAATCCCAATTTGAGTCTACACTCCCTCTCAATATGGCCTACCTTGCCACAGTAGTGACAAGTAGGAAGGGATAGGGATTGTGATACTGCTCTCTGTGGTAGTTTTATCTGGGGTCGCTTTACAGACTATCCGTGTAATACTTTGGTTAGTGCTGATATGAACAGTCGTTTCAGGCTGGACCCTCTCCTGGTGACGCGCTCCATGCGTCGGGCTGTAGCAAGGACGTCCGTATAAGAAGTAGGTGCAACGGAGCCGATTAATCTCTGTAGCTCAAAGCTAAGTCCGTAGAAGAACTTCTCCGCCTTCTCCTCTTCTGTCGAGATCAGAGTAGGGGCGAAGCGACTCAAACGAATGAACTTCGTATTGTACTATTCCACTGTCATATTATCTTGAGTGAGGCGATTGAACTTGTTCCGAAGTTTCGATCGAGCAATAGATGGAATGTACATCTCCTGAAAGAGTCTAGAGAACTCCTCCTAAGTGACTCGGTCTAGTCCGAGCCATCTCTTCTCAGATAGCCACCAGTGATGTGCATTGCCTGTCAACTGCATCCTGACGACAGTCATCCAACGCTCCCTTGGAAGCTCAGCTGCTTCCAATTGGTGTTGAGTGTTTGTGTGCCACTCATGAACTTCAGTGGGATCCTTCTTACTAGAAAAGGTACGGGACTTCAGCTGGCGGAAATCAGTAATAGATTCCGTCGATGGTCGTCTAGCTGATGGGTTTACCTGCTCCAGTATGGTCACTATACTATTTCTCAGGTTCTCTGCCTCGTGACACTGAGCCTCTTGATGAATCTACTGTTGGACTTGCATCATTGCGTAGAATATTTAGAATATCTGTTGTCCGTCCATAGGATGTCCTATTGGAAAAATGGGCATCGGTGGAGTAAATTGCGGCGGTGGTAGAATGTCGTCTCGCCGGAACCTCGAGGCATGCTAATTTGCTTGATTGCTTTGTTGAGTGGAGGGATCTCCACCCAATGGTGTCACTCCATCGTTGTGGGTGACCACAGCACCTTGTGGTATACCCGGGGGAGTTTTGTCGCTGGCTCGTGGATCCATTACTCTGCATACAAAGTAAACTATGAGAGGCGCACAGAGGAATCAAGGCAGGATGCAAGTCAAAAAATTATTTTGAAGTCAATATAGAGGTCAAGAACGTGTCAATATATGAATGAGATCCTCTAATTTATCCTATCATAATTTGCAGGCTTGTTTGGTTCCTTAGTTGAAACTGAAGCAACATAGTCGTAGACCTGCATGGGCCACCACAAAAACTATGTCACGCCCCAGTCCCAAAATACCGAGGGACTAGCCACGTGGCAATGGCCAACAACATAACTCCAATGGACAAACCCAATTTAATAGACCCGTTAGAGTGTACTTAAGCTGTAAAACAAATACAATGGTCTATGATACATGTCACAGTCTAATTCTAATCTCATCCACAGAAAATAAACACAATTCAATATGATAGATTAATCAAGATAATAGATAAAAAAAAATATTCTATCAACAAGTCTAAATAAATATTGTCTCGGGGAACAGCCCGATAAAATAAGTCAATACATAGATCCATGAGTCAAGATATGAAATAACTGGAAGCAGAAATAACTGAGTATATAACAGAATACTCAGGAGAAATCCTCTAGCACAACCTCGTCCTCTGGTGCCAATACTGCTTCAGCGTCAGCTCATGTCCCGTATATCTCGGGGTATTCCTCCTCTGTTGTACCTGGGAACATAATCCGGATCTAGGTCCTCAGGGGACATAGCAAGGTACAAGAATAACTCAAGTCAAATAAAATACAGTAAGTAAAAATAGATCCTCAGGGCAAGCTATGTAACCAGCTATGTGAAATACAAATGAGAGCATTTATCATACTCAGGCTGAAACTACTATAGGCTCTGTGTCGGGAAAACCCATAGCAGCATGCAATATCTCGAAGGGCCAGTAAATGTGACAAAGACAGAGTCTAAGGCACCAACAGTAATGTACTATATATATATATATATATATATATATATATATATATATATATATATATATATAAACATAATCAGCCTGTAGTATGGTGAGACTCTCCCCACCCAATGTAATCTCATGTCTCATGTCCATAACACGCAAGATCATGACCTCTAGCTAATACAACAAGTCATAATGATATACATGTACATGCAAGTCTTATGTCACGAATCCTGTAAGCCTATACAGAATCACCATGAATAACTCAAGAAGAATTCTGTCACATGAATAGTGTCAAGTGTCCTATGGTATGACGTACTTGGTAAAACAAGCACGAAAATATATAGGATCGTGGTATCAATTCACTAAGTGATGTTACACGACTCCGCGTACGGCATCGACACCCGAATCTTGTTCGGACGCTAAGTAACGTCTCACGGTCCTAGGTTGAACAGGTACAATACATAAGTATATATATATAAATAACTCAAGCAATTAATATCAAAGGAACTACTGCAGGTTTGGCAAGGTACACTTGCCTGTGTTTTGAACTCCGACAGTTGATCCGATATCAGTGAAATCTCTAGGTACGCCTTCGGATGCTAAAACAAATATCACCATTGCTCTTAGAAATTTGAAATAGCTAAGATTGACTACCCATAAATCTAATTTGGACACAGGGGCAGAATTGACAGTTTCTGGTCAAAACGGGGTCCACATGTGGCCCACTTTGCGCCAAAAAATTTGCCAGAGACAAAGTTCTCTAAATTCGTCAAACATAGTGTCTACGAGTCCAGAACGATGATACGAACCCAACGGAATATCCAGAACTGGATTCCAATGAGTCGATCACAAAATCGTCCGTCAAGTGGAGCCGTAGGGCCCACAAAATAGGGTTTTATCAACGTTCTCAGAATTGAACCAAAATTGGGTCACAGGACCAGTGTAATACTATGAATCCGATGGCACAAGTTTTGTTGCAAAACGACAAGCACACATAAAATTATGACGAGTGTCAGAACAGGTCGATATAAGACTTTTCGGCGGATACGCGTTGATTCCGATGTGCACGCACATCCAAATCAACTTCACGAAATTCCACACGTTCGTGTTAATGATATATATCTTTCAATATAATTCGTATACGACGAAGTTACCTCATTTAGTGGGACGCACCCCATTTAAGAAAATTTTGGGTTTAAAAAACTAAGTTTTTGGTCAATTTCAACCACGAATAAAACACAGCATACAACAAATTAAAATAAACTAATTAAAGGGATTAAAACTTGGTTATGTTGTTTAAATTACTGCTTAAGTGAAATTTAAAAATATTAACTAGGTTGGAAGAAAAACGGCCATGAACATGGGGCTTTGGGACATTTTTCTGAACTATAAATTGGTTTTTTTTCCTGTTTTGCGTCGAGATTTGCGACCGACACAGGACACGATACCCCAAACTAATTATACAGGGATCGAGAGGTTCATGTGATCTTCGCATAGGATTCAGCAAAACGATATTTGGATAATTGTGCAAAGAGATACGAAGGTGGGAAGAAGGGTACCTCACTGCTACTGTTAGCTCGGAAATATGGCGACTGTGCGGCGGCTACTTCGCGGCGGTGGTGCACGGCGGTCTGGCGTCGTCATCGGCGATGGCTTATCTAGAATGGAAGAGGGTTGGATGGTGAAGGAGGGGGTGGGTCTGGGGGTTTTATAGGAGGTCGGAGGTGGAAGTTACAAGGAGATGAAGAGGGGTCGGCCGGCAGATTTTCGGGGGAGGGGAAGGGAGAGAGTTGGCTACTATTACAGAATTTTAAGAGTTTGTGGGTCAGGTCGGGTCAGGTTGGGTTGTAGGTTCGGGTAAGATCCAGATCCATTTAGTCTGGGTTGGTTTGGTCCAGTTTGGTTCATTTTGGTTTGGTTTGGATTGGTTTAAGTTGGTTTAAGTTGGTTTATTTAAAAATAATGCATTTAGCTATTTTAAAAATAGTTTTTGAGCCCAATAAATTCTAGAAAAATTATACAATACTCTATTATTAATTATACACCCAAAAATATAATTTTTATAATATTTTAATAATTAACTTAATACACAAAAATATAAATTCTTGAAGAACATTTATTATAATCAATTAAAAATTACAGAAAAATCTCCAAAAACTCAAAATTTTATAATTAAAATTCTAAAATTAAATTCTAAAAATATGGGTGTTTATAGATACCCTAACTAGTATCTAACAACTTAACACCTTAACTCATCTCTAGATACTAGCCAACACTTACATCCACCACCTGACCTACGCTAGGTATCTGGAATACCCAACCTATGTTTCATATATATATATATATATATATATATATATATACTAATGCTATATATTATATGTTATCTTAAACTTAGTTAAAATCTTAACCAAATCAATACCCAATACCTACACAACAGCACTAGGCTTCAACCTCAGTTGCCCGAGATCTTCCCCAAACCTCACTGCTATTGGCAGGTTGCAAGCCCTCACTCCAAGTCTGCACAAACTTGTTGTCTCAAAACACACACAAAATGTTCATTATAGCTGTGTTTGTATCACACTGGTATCCTACACATGAACTTCATAACCCCCCCACTTAGATATCTACTTCTACCTGGTCTTGATTTCCCCCAACTACTACTTAGTTTAACATACTAAAATAACTATGATATCTACATATCCTAATACCTATATTCCTCATGACACTAATACTAGCACTTCACACTCAAACCCCAACTACATTCCCCATCACTCTTATCTTGATGCCCACCACACTCATGTTGCTGCACACAGAGTACATATTGTGCAGTTCCAGTTTGGAACACAACTCACACAAGTGCAATTCTCACTCCCCTCACTCTACTACAGATAGCACCCCTTTACTGACTGCACATAGCAGTCCCCTACATGCCTGCAACCTGACTTGGTCAACACAATTCCCTTCAACCTGAAGCACACCTGAACAATACTAATTTTGGTGTAGGATTTACTCTACTGCTGCCATCTCCTACTAGGTGCTTCCCTACACTTCTTGAGTCCACACTTGTATTGGTCACTGCCCCAAGCTTCCATCACTGCTAAAGAGCAAAGCCCGATATTGTTGCTGCTATGTAGTGCACGATTCAGCAGTTCTTGGAGTTGCTATTGCTGCAACCTAAAATAGTTGGGTGCACAACCAAGCCTAACACTCACTGCCTGCCCTTAAAACAGTGAGCATCAATTATTGTGTTTCTCCCTCATTGCTCTGATACAACTCCACATCACTCACACACATACAAATACACACACACACACACACACACACACACACACAGAGTTCACTGACACAAACATAGTGAATACACACTGTCACAGTGAGCTCACAATGAAACACACACAATCTAATATAGCTAAACACCCATACTAATATACACACCCACACTTATTTTCATATAGACATATATATATATATATATATATATATATATATATATATATATATATATATATATATATATATATATATATATATATATAGGAACATGTGATACACACACACTAAGTGTAAAAAATCAAACATTTGGTGCTCACTCATGTGATACTCTAAGATACACACTCAAATACCCATTCCATGTGATACCACTTGACAAAATATATCATACACCTCCCAATATACCAAATAGAACACAAAATAACAAGGAATGACCCATTAGGTATTTTATCAAATACTTGGTGTGCCACCTCGAAGTTTTCTCCAAATGGACACAAAACTTAATGTAAATTCCTTCATAGGCCTCCTATGGACCTAGTTCTTCTTTCTATGGGTAGTCTTAAACCAAGGGAGAATTTTTTTATGGATTTATTTCACTATTCTAGAGTTTAAATGACAAGGAAAATAATATTTTACCTATTGGGGGATGGATTTCCAATGGGGTTCCTTCAATGAGCACAAGAGTGAGGAATGAACACCAATATCTAGAAAAACTCCTCTTCCTCAATTCTCTTGCAACCTTCAAGCTTCTAGCTCTCCTTGGAGATAAAAATGAGAGAGATTATGATTGATTTGGAGGAATCTTGAGGAGGAATGAACACTTGGGGAAGAACTCAACTTAGGGTTTCTTCATGAACAACTAATGAAGATGGGGGGGGGGGGGGGGCTCCCTCCTCCTAAATAGGGTCGGCCACTCTAGGTTAGGGTTTGCTTGGTTTGAAAAGTCCAAAATTCCCTCCAAGGTTTGTCATGAAGAGTTTAACTAATGAGGGGTTTAACTAATGAATGTTCTAATTTTAAATGAATGAGATACCCTAGTTATTCTCTTTACTTTAACTAATTAACCAAGACTAATTAAATGGGTTACACTATTGGTCATGACAAGTCTAGTTGGGTTCATTAGCAACTAGTCTAACTAGGGGACTAACATACAACCATCATCTATATAAAATATATATATAACAATATTAAATATGTATGAAGTATGAATATAACAATTTAATTATTATGAAATAACAAAAACATCCCTATCCGAAAAAATGATGGTTACAATTGTAAACTCGTACATAAACTTATCTCGTGAACTACATGTAAAACTTGTCTAGTAATATAAACTTGTATCGTCATAAGAAAGCACACAGCAATAATCACTAAAAGGAGTTATAAAATGGACATAATTAAAAGGAACACAAAATGTGCACAAGGATTCCTGGCCGCATGCGTTCACTGGCCGCATGGACTCACTGGCCGCATGCACCCTAGTGCTGAGTGATGGGTCATAAATGCATGTCGGAGAGAATTGACTAAAGGTGATTGATGTGACATGCCATAAATGCGTGTCAGAGAAAAGATAAAAAAATATAAAAAAGGTGTGCACTAAAAGACATGCAAGAAAAAGACACATATGTCGCTTCTAAGTCAAATGACAAAGTGGCCGCATGCACTCTCGCCGCATGAGCTTTTGGACGCATGGATACCTGCTCTTAGGAAAATCTCATGCGTTCACTGTTTTGTGCATTCAACTTAGGGGCACATATGCAAAGACAGTCATACGCCTAACAAGATAGGCGTCATGCTGGAAGGGGCGCATGAAGTTGGGTGCATGGAACTCCTTCATCCCAAAACAGCACGAACTCCATGAAAAAAACTCAAAAAATCCGAAAACTTATTTTCTTCATAAAATCTTTATTTTAACTCTGAATCAAGTGAATCAGAAGTCAAAATGCTCGAAATGAAGTGCACCATCAACCACAAAAACTATTTTTCTAAAATACCATGTTTTAGTAGATCAAAACCACAAAAAACACATGGAACCTATGAAAATCCTAAACTTCAAGTTCAGATCTACTCAAATATACTCATCAAATCAAAAACTCCAATAACTAAATATGATCAGCAACTGAATGAGAAAATTTTACATCAAATACATTTTTAAAACAACATATATGTATAAAAATCCAAAAATTAAGGCTTCACCATTGAGCAAGATGTACTTGCCTTGGGTGGCTCCTAGCCTCTGCCTCTTACAGTCTAAGTCACAGCAACTTCTCCCTAGGGTTAGGGTTTGGCTAGAGGAAGCTTGAGGGAGAGGAGGAAGAAGGAAGAAAGAAGAGTGAAATGAGAAAATGAGTGAGGAGAGAGAAAATACTCATATATATACTAAGAGAAGAGGAAGATGGTTTAGTCATGGGTTCAATCAAATGAACTGAACCAAATATCCATTCTACATGTGGGTCCTAAATCGGGTCTATGGTAAATGCCAATGGGTATTCTACTGGTCTCAGGTAGTCTCTCTCAACGACAAAAAAATAACAATAAATAAAATGACAGGAACCAACATGAGAAATACATCAGGAATACATTATCAAAAAAATTAAATTCTAGAAATTCAAGAAATACCAAATCTGGAAACGAGTGTGACAATTCTAATAGCCACACCCCCAAGATCCAGAAGGACCGATCCTCAGGGCGCACTATTAGTCTTCCATCTTTTGGATAACAAGCATAACACATCGTGACAATACAAGATTTTCATTCAATCTATCTTTACACAATAACAAGAAAATATGTAACCGATCTTCTATTTAACAAGCATGACGATAGTTCTTCTTTTATCGGACAAGCTGCCATCTCTTCTCTATGCAGACAGGCCGTCATCTCTTATTCCAGTTCAAGCATTTCAAATAGTTCTATATTTTAAAGCAATAAGGAAAACATGCAAGCAATCTATATTAAAACAGACATGGCACAGTTCTTCTCTCTCTTTAACTAAGCATGTAGTTCTACTCTATCTTTAGCATACGATGGATTCACAAGTTCAAGCAAATCTTTTACTCTTCTTATTAGCATGGCAGTAGTCCGTTCGATAGTTGTGTCAGTGTAACTTAGCATGCAACATTCTATTATTTTACTTAGCATGGCGGTTCTATCTCTTTTAGACAAGCATATGAGTTCTCTTGTTAAGCCTGCATGTTCTGGTTCTATCATTCTCATGTGAACATTATCTACTTAGCAAACAAGCATTATAAAACTCAGATTCATTATTAAGGCGTGCAAGAATCAGAGAATGAAGTTCTGCCCACTAACCAAGATCAGTCGTCTTCTGGTTCAACAAGGAGCTCTTCAGGAAGGTTTTCTTTTTGAGTCAACAAATCGATATCTCTTGTACATAGTGCCAACGCGGAGCGGGGCACTACACGTGCAACATAATCGTCAAATACTTTATAATGCTAGTTCATTTTAATTTATTAAGGTAATAATAATTAGAAAGTCAAATGTCGCTTGACATCCAATTTAGTTAAGAAAATATTTTGTTATATTAATTGTTAATACTTAAACTAAAAAACTTAACTAATTGGTATTAATAAATATTACCAATTTAGTTACATGATTAATTATTGTTTGTTATTATTATAGTGTACCATTTTACTTTCTCATATTTGTCCTATTTGACACCCAAACGACGGGTCGGCGAATCGGTTCCAAAGTCGTTAAGTGTGAATTCCGTTACTTTCGTGTACACCATATCATTTATCTAAACATTTAAAGTCGAATTTCAGAAAAGAACTAGAATGAAAGTCAAATGTGCATGCAAAACCTGACATGAGTAAGATCATGAACATTTTTAATTCAATTGGAACTCCCTCCAACTAGTAGGCAGGTATTCTGGAATTCCTCTTTTGGGGCCCGACTAGTTCCAGTCCATATGGGAATTGATGTGGAGGTCTTCTTGATGCCTTCTTTTCTAGCTTTAGCCACCAATTTTTAAGAAATTTTTAGCTATCAAAGATTTTGACAGATCCATGTCTAATATAGTTTGCCCAAAGAATAAATAAACAGAAAATTATGTACAGAATAATAACTATATAAATATTACGTATAAGATAAAAAGTTTGAAAAATATAGAGAAGAATACAAATCATTATTAGCATTTGCGGTAGGAGTATATGCACTCTTACCACCATTACTAATGCGGTATGGTCGCAGGACCGCCAATAACATTGGCATTTTGATGGATTTTTTTTTAATTTCAGTGTTGTCATACCGTCATTACTATTGGCGGTATGGTCGTAGGACTGCCAATAGCATTGGCGTTTTGATGGAATTTTTTTAAATGTAGAACGCATAATATAAAAATTAAGCAAAACTAGAATGATAAATTGTTGTCCCCCTGTCACGCCCCGATCCCGAAAGGGTCATTCGTCCTCGCCGGATCCTTTACGGAACCGATTCGTCCTCGCTTGGGGCGTGATGCCGTGCGAGCCTGGAGTTGCGCTCGCACAAGGCAAGAACTTGCAATTTTAGGAACCCATTTTGAAACACAAATTATAAAACACATTCACAGAGATTTGAACACAAATGCGGAAGAAACATGCTTTTTCATTGAATATTCAGAGTAATTTACATAGAGTTTTACATTGATGCGCCTTCTCGGCTATTGAATTACATTAAAAAAGATAACTCAAAATGCAGGGCGCGCTCCGTCAGATAGTCCACGTCGTTTGCACATTACGCCCTTGTATAGATTGAAGTCCATGCCTCCAAAATGAACTGACTCCAGCTATACTTCAAAATAGAGGTGCTCCTAACGCCTCCTCGCTACGCTCTAGCGTTACACCGTCTGAGTGCCTGAAATAGTTGCCCACAACGTGGGTCAGCACTCAATTTGTACTGGTGAGCGGGATGAATCCCACTCGACTAAATCGACACTAGCTTGTTAGGGACGAGCATGCATTAAGATAGCTTCTATAAGGAAGCAAGTGAAATCAATTCATATCAGTTGCACTTTTGATAGGAATGAATATAGCATTAAATCCAACCATTACACCGATTGCTTACTCAGCCGTAACATATCTTCAAGTATCTGATTTGTCCTCTCTGTTTGGCCATCAGTCTGGGGGTGGTATACGGTACTGAACTGAAGCTTGGTTCCCAAAGCAGACTGTAGGCTTGTCCAGAAACGAGATAAGAAACGTCTGTCACGGTTAGAGACGATAGAAGCAGGCACTCCGTGTAATCGAACAATCTCGTCTATGTAGATCTGTGCTAACCGATCGACGCTCCACGTAACTTTTATGGGAAGAAAGTGGGCTGATTTGGTCAAACGATCAACTATGACCCAAATCGCATCATGCCCCCGTGGCGTCTTCGGAAATCCCACAATGAAATCCATAGTGATGTTGTCCCATTTCCACTCGAGAATAGCGAGGTTCTGCATCTCCCCGCCGGGCCTTTGATGTTCAGCTTTCACCTGTTGGCAGGCCATGCACTATGACACGAAGGTCGCCACATCCCGCTTCATACCTTGCCACCAGAAGGTACCGCGTAAGTCCTTGTACAACTTAGTGCTCCCCGGATGCAAAGAATACTTCGCGTAGTGCGCTTCCGACATAATTTCCCTCCGGAGTTCAGGGTCGCTTGGGACACATAGCCTTCCTTTCATTTGTAAGGCCCCATCTTCGTCTGCCACAAAGTCAGACGTCTTTCCTGCCGAGATCAATCTGCGTACTTTCGCTAGGAACTGATCGCCCTCCTGAGCTGACTTGATTCTAACCCGTAAACTCGGTTCAAGACGGAGTGGTGCCAGCTGCACGCCTTGATGCCGAACTCGAAACTCGATGCCCATCGCCTCTAGATCTCGAAGTAAACGGTTGTTTACAGATAACGAGCACACGTGCTTTCGACTCAGAGCATCAGCAACGACGTTTCCCTTGCCCGGAGTATACGCGATCGTTAGATCATAGTCCTTAATAAGTTCTAGCCAACGCCGCTGCCGGAGGTTCAATTCCCGTTGGGTGAATAGATACTTGAGGCTCTTGTGATCTGTGAAGAATTTGCAAGCAACACCATAAAGATAATGCCTCCATAACTTCAATGCAAATACAATCGCCGCCAATTCCAAATCGTGCGTCGGGTAGTTTTTCTCGTGCGGCTTCAGTTGCCTGGAGGCGTACGATATTACCTTGTCCCGTTGCATGAATACACATCCCAATCCGAGTCCTGAAGCGTCACTGTATATCTGAAACTCTTCTACCCCATCCGGGAGTGCAAGAATCAGAGCTGAAACAAGACGCCGCTTCAATTCACTAAAGCTGGCTTCGCATTCTTCACTCCAGTTGTATGCAATCCCTTTCTGAGTAAGGCGAGTCAAAGGCGAGGCCAGTTTAGAGAAATCTTTCACGAATCTACGGTAGTATCCTGCTAGGCCGAGAAAGCTTCTAATTTCGCTGGCTGACGTAGGTTGTTTCCAGTCCACCATCGCCTCTATTTTCTTCGGGTCTACGGCGACGCCTTCTGCCGAGACGACATGACCAAGGAACGCCACGCTGTTCAACCAGAACTCGCACTTGCTGAGCTTAGCGAACAACTTATGTTCTCGTAATGTTTGCAACACGATCTTCAGGTGTTCCTTGTGTTCCGCCTCGTTCTTGGAATAAATTAGAATATCGTCGATGAATACGACGACAAACTTGTCAACGTAGGGCCGAAACACGCGGTTCATCAGATCCATGAAAGCTGCAGGGGCGTTCGTTAAGCCGAACGACATCACGAGAAACTCATAGTGTCCGTAACGAGTTCTGAACGCAGATTTTTGAATGTCTTCTGGTTTGATTTTCAACTGGTGATACCCTGACCTGAGATCAACTTTAGAGAAAACTGTTGCACCTTGCAGTTGATCGAACAAGTCATCTATCCTTGGCAAAGGGTACTGATTTCGAACGGTCGCCTTATTTAATTCTCGGTAGTCGATACACAGCCGCATGGATCCATCCTTTTTTTTCACGAACAGTACTGGAGCACCCCACGGAGAAACGCTTGGACGTATGTATCCTCGGTCCAACAGGTCTTGCAACTGAACCTTAAGTTCTTTTAACTCTGCTGGAGCCATTCGATAAGGTGCCTTCGATATCGGTCGCGCATCCGGAAATGTGTCGATGCTGAATTCGATCTCACGATCAGGAGGCATTCCAGGCAGCTCGTCGGGGAACACGTCGAGGAAATCTGCTATAACATCAGCCTGAGCTGCATTTGCACTTTCCTGCCGGGTGTCTCGAACTGAAGCTAAGTACCCTTCACAGCCCGAATACAGCATACGCCTAGCCGAAATTGCTGATATCACCATTGCCGTCTTCGGTGCAGCGCTGCACGAATAGTAGAAGTCTGCCTCGCCGGGTAGACGAAATACGACTCGCTTCTCCGCGCACTCGATTGTTGCATGGCAAGCACCCAACCAATCCATCCCGAGAATAATATCGTAATCCTTAATGTCTAATACAATGACATCTAAGGAAAGCTTTCTCCCTCCGATGCAAATATATCCATCCCTACAGATCGCATGGGCGGGCATGTCGACTCCCGAAGGTGTGCTTACGCAAAGATTCATACTTAAGGGAGTAGAAGCTAATTTATGCTCAACAGTAAAATCAGTAGATATGAAACTATGCGTAGCACCTGAATCGAATAAGACTCTAGCGGGCAATTCTCTGAAAAGTAAAGTACCTATTACGACCGTTTCAGAGACAGATGCCTCATCCCGAGTCAAGGCATAGACTCGGCCCTGAGCACCCTGACGTTGCGGGTTTACTGGCACCACATTTGCATCACTTGCCGGAGGTCCCTTGTTCTGATTATTCCCGTTGTTTTGATTCGGCTTACCCTCCCGACAGTTAAACTGTTTATGGCCCAGACGACCACATTTGAAACATCCAGTAACCCGACATTCGTTTACTCGATGCCCTGCTTTGCCGCACCTGGTACAGTTCGGTGCCTGAGTCTGACCCCTGTTATCCGACGTGTGCTGACGCTTATGTGCTCCAGACCCTCCCGTTTCCTGAGGTCGTTTGTTGTTGTTGGTACGGGGGGTTTGCATTTCTGCCTTTGGGGGACAACGCCCAAAGATCCGCTCGCTGCCCAGGGCTGCTTCATAGCACTCCCTGTAGGTTTGACATTTTTGATTGATGACGTCCCTACGCAACTCATCATTCAAACCCTTTTGAAAGCGATAACACCACGCCTGATGGTTAGGCAGGAAGTGCCCCACAAACTTAGCTAGCTTAGCGAATACAGAATCATAATCGTCCACAGACAAACTTCCTTAGACCAAATTGCTGAAGTCGTCTTCCTTTTGTTGGCGCACGCCTCTGGGAATGTATTGTTCAATGAAGACTGACTTGAACATTTCCCAAGTTATTTTACAGTTGGGATTGGCATCATAAATCCTTTGCTTCGTTGCCTCCCACCAATCATGAGCACGCAGTTCCAGCTGAACCGATGCACAGGCAACTCGCTTGGATCCCCGGATGCCAACCAGGTTGAAGAGTCCCTCCAGCTTAGCAATCCATCCCAGAACTACGTCCGGTTTTGCTCGTCCGTTGAACGTAGGGGGATGCATTTTTGTAAACTCAGCTGCTCGGCAGGAGTTCTTCGCTGAAGGCTGTGTTTCTTCGGACTCATCCTCTACCGCCACGGCCGGCGGTGGGGAAGGAGTCACAGTGGCAGTCCCGTTGCTTGGTACCAAGGATGCAATCAGTTGCATCATGGTATCTATTTGCTTCTGCTGGGAAGCAAATTGTGCCTGTTGCGTAACGGCTTGTTGTTGCTGCACCTCCATGAGATGCATAAGCCGTTCCGCCATTCCGTTCGAACCCGCTCCTCTAGATTCTCCTGAACTTGTTGGGTCGCTCTGGGTAGGCTGAGCACTGCTTGCAGCGGCAGTGTTTTTCCTAGCCATTACTACAAAAGAGAGTAGCTTGTTAACACCCCAAAATCGATAGATTTTATATCTACGGGCTCATTGTATAGGCGACTCTTCTGATGCAGCGGACGCCGAACGCAACTCAATAGAGAGGCGCATCAAACTCTTTTATATTCTTTTGAAATCCCAAAGAAGTATAGCCGTGCTCTGATACCAATATGTCACGCCCCGATCCCGAAAGGGTCATTCGTCCTCGCCGGATCCTTTTCGGAACCGATTCGTCCTCGCTTGGGGCGTGATGCCGTACGAGCCTGGAGTTGCGCTCGCACAAGGCAAGAACTTACAGTTTTAGGAACCCATTTTGAAACACAAATTATAAAACACATTCACAGAGATTTGAATACAAATGCGGAAGAAACATACTTTTTCATTGAATATTCAGAGTAATTTACATAGAGTTTTACATTAATGCGCCTTCTCGGCTATTGAATTACATTACAAAAGATAACTCAAAATGCAGGGCGCGCTCCGTCAGATAGTCCATGTCGTTTGCACATTACGCCCCTGTATAGGTTGAAGTCCATGCCTCCAAAATGAACTGACTCCAGCTATACTTCAAAATAGAGGTGCTCCTAACGCCTCATCGCTACGCTCTAGCGTTGCACCGTCTGAGTGCCTGAAATAGTTGCCCACAACGTGGGTCAGTACTCAACTTGTACTGGTGAGCGGGATGAATCCCACTCGACTAAATCGACACTAGCTTGTTAGGGGCGAGCATGCATTAAGATAGCTTCTATAAGGAAACAAGTGAAATCAATTCATATCAGTTGCATGTTTTGATAGGAATGAATATAGCATTAAATCCAACCAGTACACCGATTGCTTACTCAATCGATGCACGCCTTCCCTGAAACGAACACAAGTATACTTACCATCTGCACAAGACAATAAGTTAGCATGCGTTCTAGTCTATGCGGTCATTGGTGTGATCGACACCTTAGGGACATATTTCAAGCTTAGCGGCGTGCCCTATCAGCCCGGGTAGCAAGCCCTGCTGGAGGTCCCGCTAGGCATCGTGACGAGCACGAATCAAATATTTCCCTCCGGATCGATACGGTTCCAGTGCCCCGGAAAGCCGTTTCGAGGAAATGCCAAACCCTGTGCACAAGTTGTCCCAGACCATGCAAATGCATGAAATAATTCATATTACATACAATGCATCGAACTAAACAGGAGAAGTTAAGCAGCAACATATATATATCTCATGCATCAGTACTATTGTGACATTTCTTTCGGAATAGGGCTCGATGGAGAAACTCAACTTGGAACACCAGCAAAGTTCACAAGAAAAGCCAAATGAGCATGCTAACCTTTATGACAAGAGAATGAGAAGATAATGAAAGGAAAAACATGCTGTCCTTCGCTCCCACCTTAAATGTTACTGCGCTTTGAAACAAGCCATTCAGATTGAATAGTTAAGTGCAAAGCAAGAGCTGTCCTCAAAAACAAGAGCCCATGTTTTCACAAATTATACACTCCTAGAGATACCAGGGTAGGTCAGGCTATGGCCAACACCACCCCAAGCTATCACAGTAACTAAATAGATAAAATAAGTCGAGGAATGTAAATAAGCAAGGAATATAGTAACCTCTGCAACAGTCAAGGAATAGAAATTATACTTATGCTTCCTTAAACTGTACTTACATATGCATCCATGTTTTACAATTAAAAATTGAAAGAAAATAAAGAACAGTGCATCTTAATGACTAATGAGAACAGTGCTGATGAAAGATTTTCTGCTAAATGTGTTATGACCAATTCAATACTTCCGCTTCCTTATCTTAAAGCTGGAGAAGCGGATGACATCATCATCTGCTTTGAGCCTGGACTCTAAAGCGCCCATGGATTCAGGCTTGGTAAAATAGGTGAAGAGGAGGTAAATACCATCCAAATAGTTGTTCGTCTCCCCAGCCTTGTTCTTCTTCTTTATGGCATATGCCAGTGGAATCACTCCTCGGTTAAATACCTCCACATACATGCCTCCCCCAGCAACAAGCAACTGTCAGAAGGCCAATCAACCACAATAATAAGCTGCTTTCAACAATATCTATGTTGATCATATAAATGAATTTAGAAGTAAGGGGTGATGATATCACATGATAAAAGCATTATAAGGGTTTCTTTGGATGATGTGAAGTAAAAGAAGTACAATACAACTCTAATTATTACGACATGTTTACAAATTTGAGATTCGACCGTCTGTTTGCCGATTTAAGTACTTCAAGGGTTTGAAGTCTTTGTTAGATTGCCAAGTTACTCCAAGAAGTCCTAGGTATCCTACATGGCCGTTATACTCCATAAGTTTTGGTTATTTACTGGCAAACAAGCAAAAGTAGTTGAAGTGACAATATTTGAAGTGCACTACAAATACTTGAATGGGCAAACGAACAAACCATAGAACTTCAATCTGATGACAGCTAAAAGCGTCTAGTATCTTAACTAGAATTTGTTCGCTTCAAATTGTTGAAGGTTTCACCAAGATTAATTCGAACTGGCATTTATAAGGTACTGATTGTCATTTATGTAAGCATAAGCACTTTGATATATAACAGTTGAAGGATATATTAAAATGTGGTAATTAAAAGATAGAGGTCTAAAGAAAGAACCTATCCAGAATTATTTGTTCAGGATAATTGTGCAACATTAATCTATAACATCCCCTAAGGGACCCGTGACGAGTGAACCATTATCAAACAAGAAAGTATACCAGAGAAAACCCAAAGCAACCTATAGTATGGAAGGAATCAAGGATGGGCCATAAAAAGGAAAAGGCCATCTCTGTTACATAAAAGGGGGTCCTGACTTTCAGTTACATCCCACATCTCTGAGTAGCTGCATGGATCAGTTTCCTTCCGCTCAACATAGTGCAATCTCCTTATAACATAATGGGACAGTTCAACCATATTTGCCTTTATAACATAATGGGACACCTCAACCTGTATTTGAAAGGATTAATTCCTTATAATTCAATAAGACACACAAGTTGTTCAGCCACCTCTTGTACCCAGCTTAGGATCAGCAGTGAAAAACATCAAGAAGACATATAATGACATGAGTTCAGCTTGAGGGTGATGCAAATCAAGTAGATCAGAAAGTGAAGACTACAGTGCCGTCACAAACTAATGAAGGATCAAAATCAGCAAAGAATCACAGCAGAAGAAGAATAGCAGTTAAATTGGATCTGGACTACTAGACCCACTCATCAATTTGAGCGAACTAGGCAACTGGCTGACTCTTTGCCCCGTCCAGATTGTCGGGATTGGGTCCATGGTGACTGAACTGTAGATCGTGTGGAGATGGGAATTTAAATGGCTTTATATATTTTTTCTTCTTAATGTGGTTTGTAAAAGGAACTTCTAGAATTAACCAGTAGGATCAGCGTTTAGTTTATTTGTTATAATTTCATAAAAAGTTAAAGGGTAGTTTTTGTTAAAAAAACACATGATAAGCTGAAAATAACTTTTGAAAGCAACCATCTGTTTTCCAAAAAGTGTGTTAAGGGAAACTTGTATTAAAATGTAGAAAGAATTACAAGAAACACTAGAGAGAGAGAGAGAGAGTTTACACTGAATTTCTCTACAAGTAGATTCTTGAGCTCGACCATTTTGTTCCGTTGATGATCCGAAAACAAGATTCGGCCTGCTTCGTTTGTCGGAATTTCTCAAGGGAAATTGACAAGGTAGCAAGCTACTACTGAATTTTTCGAAGAATCAAATAGTCTCTCTCTCTCTCTCTCTCTCTCTCTCTCTCTCCTTGGTGAATTTTTCGAAGAATCAAATAGAAGTTTTATCTCTCTCTTCTCCTTGGTTGTCCTCTGTTCCTCCTTTCTATTAGCCTGCTAGGGGGCTATTTATAGAATTTCCAAAGAAGTGTAGTGTCCCTTTTATGACAGTTTGGACAGTCTTCGGTGAGAATGGAGCCCGTGGCAAGACTGGTTGGGGCGGTTGCGCTATTTAAATCTTATGTTACATTATAAGATTTAAATCTTATATTACATTTATATTTCATATGGAAATTTCAATTTATTTAAATCTGAAACAGATCCAAACTCTCTTCAAGTTTCATATGTTGAACCCAAATTTCATCCAATTCAATCGGTTTCTATATATTACATTCAATCCAGAAATTTTAGTTAGAATTTGGGTCGGATTAACGGGTTATCAGTTATTATTGACAAACCTAGTCGTGTCGAGTTCACTTCGGGTACGCCTCTTGGTTAGATTCATGTCCGAGTCAGCGTGTGATTCGGGATGGTTGGGTAGACAACACTCAATCAACCGACCAGAGGTCACTATGTATCCATAAGGAATTTCAATTTATTTAAATCTGAAACAGAACCAAACTATCTTCCAGTTTCATATGTTGAACCCAAATCCCATCCAATTCAATCGGGTTCTATATATTACATTCAAACCCGAAATTTTAGTTATAATTTAGGTTGGGTTAAAGGGTTATCACTTATCATTGACAAGCCTAGTTGTGTTGAGTTCACTTCGGCTATGGCTTTTGGTTAATTCATGTCCGAGTCAGTAGGATTCAGGCATAGTTTGCAGTATCTGTCGATACCGATCCGATACAGTCGATACCGATACGGTTTGGCATGTACTGATCCGATACCGACCGATATCCGATACTGACCGATACCGACATTAGAGGTCTCTTTTCCAGTTAATTTGACAAAGAAAATTAAATGAAAAAGACCAATTAGTAAGGCTATAAAAGCATAATAAGGTCGTAAAATCATATAAAAGAGAAAAACTTATCTATCACATGTAAATCAATCGACAAGAGTGACTACTATTTCATTCTATTTCAAAAATACTTAAAAACAACACTGAAAATGCTTAAAATTATGTATAAATGTATAAAATATATTTTCTAAAATGTTAATAATTTACTAATAGTTATTTGCTTTCTGATACCAAAAAATTTGATACTCCAATCCAAAACCGCTGATACTACTGATACCGCCGATCCCGATACTCATAGGAATAGTCCGATACCGATTCCGATACGGATACTTTGAACCTTGGATTCAGGTTGGTTGGGTAGGGGTCCGTAATATTTAATTTATGATAATAATTTTTTATAAGGTCGGTAAGATTTGAACAATGTTCTTTTGGTTATTATTCTACAATCGTAACCAAATAGGCTATAAGATGTTTTAGACAAATTTTTTTAATATATTCAATTATCAATCAAAATTGTTATATTTATGAATTATATATTCACATGAATGTTTATATATTCACCAAACATGGAAATATAACTTTTCCATGAATTTGATTTCCGAGAATATAGGATTCCTGGCTATATAGCATTCGCATACCAAAAGCGACCTTAAGGTAATTCTTTATATATTTCAGGGAGTTTGTGGATTTACTATCAATTTAGAGTAATATTTGTACTATTTGGATTAAGGGTCTTCTTGGCAATAGTATTTTCATCGCTTTTGGGTTTTTTTTAGCCGTGCTTGGTAAATTTTTAGTCATTGGTTTTGGTCGACTCAACCCCCCATCCCCCACCCCACCCACAAAAAACCAGCGTAGTATAGTTTTTGGTGTCTTTATAAACATCCCAAATCGGGATGTTTTGAGGGTTCCTATTTTTTTCTTCCATTTACATCCTTATCAAAAACATAACTACAACTACAGGTACCCTATTATATTTCTTTTTTCTCATCTTTATTTCTCTTGAGATCCATCTGACGGCTACTTGTTCATTTGATGTGGTAGTGAATGATTGCTATAAAATTTTGTGATCCATTTGATGTGGTAGTGAGTGCTTTGTTCTTAACATTTATGATTTACAACTTGCCAAACCATTTTATGCTTGCAAGTTATATCAGTATATAAGTTATTGTTTGAGAGGACAATGATACGGGGAGGACTTTAATTTTATTGTTTTAAAAAACTTTTAGAACCGCTAGTTACTGAATTAACAAGCATGTGTTAGATTGGTTTAAAAGTTCATACTTAAAACCGTCCAAAACCGGACCAGTCATTACCGGTACTTTTAAAACATCTCATAAGAGTTATCCCAACAATTGCCAAGCAGACCCAGGGGCTGGGGGCAAGAGTTGAGATTCACAAGTTTATCCCAGGCAAGAGCAGCAGAGTCATTAAAATTTTCCCCAAAACTTGAGACTTGAGAGAATTGTAAGCAGTGAAAATGTATAGTAGAAATCCTAAACCTAACTTTATCAATTAACTCGAACAACAACACAAGCAGAGTAGGAATGAGTGAATGAATGAAAGGGGGTATATGAAAAACCTTAAAGGAAAGGGGGAATGGGAAAATAATATAACAACCTCTTCGTATCTTTGGGTGAGGGAGAGGCGTTCATCTTCGGCCATATCGGGTCGGAGCACTGCCATGGTCTCGTACTGGCGGAGGCCAGGGGGGCACTGCGGCTCCTCCTTGTCCTCCAATGCGGCAGTTGCGGCGGCGGAGGAGGCAGAGGGGCCGTCTCCACCCAACCCTAACCCTATTCCACTCAAATCCTCCTCCTCCATGCCATCTCCTCCTCCTCTACTCCTCCGCTCGAAGAAGGAACCCCCGGAAAGGTCTAGGGTCAGGGCTCTGACGGAGAGAGGAAGGATTCTTCTACTTCGTCTAGTTATTGCTGCAGGAGGAAGAGGAGGATGGTTCAAGAGGAGAGGGATACTAAGGCGAGATCTCTGAAAGGAGGAGGAAGATGATGAGAGTAGGGAATTATGAGAAGAGTAGCAACAGAACAGAGGCAATAATGCAAAGGAAGCAGCCATGGCTTCTTCTTCTTCTTCTTCTTCTTCTCTCTCTCTCTCTCTCTCTCTCTCTCTCTCTATATATATATATATATCCGATGTAACGAATGTCTATGTGATGGTGATAAGGAAGGTTGGGCGTGAGTGAGAGAGAGAGAGAGAGAGAGAGAGAAGGCAAAGGAGTGGAGCCTCGAGTCTTGAGGATAAGTTGAGGCCCATAAGGGTCAGACGAGGCTAGGGACGTCAGATTGTTAAATAAAAGTGGCTCTTCGTCTTCTTTTTTTCTTCTTTGCATATAAAGCCCTTTTTTCGCCATTAATAAAGACGCTACCAAAATGACTCGGGACTTATTTATGCTAGTTCAGTTAGAAAGAATTTTTATTCAGACTAGTCCAAAATTTATTAGGACTGTCCATCATCTCCACCTTCCTCCTCCTGCTCCTCCCCCACCTCCACCCCCCTCCGGCCTCTCCTCCTCCCTCCTTCCACGATTCTCCGTCTCTCCACGTCATCGACCTCTCCATCGACCGCGTCGCCGCCGCCGAGCCACTCGATGGTCATTCCTTCTCATTCGTCTCTTCCTCCCCCACCGCCACCTCCGTCAGCAGCAGCAGCAGTTGCCTCGAAAAAGCGAGCAGCAACAGCTTCTCCATCTCCAGTGCTTTCGTCAGCGCCAACGTCTTGACCGCTCTCTCCACCTCCCTCGACCCCTCCACCACCTCATGCTTCTCCGCCGCCGCCTTCAACTCCTCCACCTCCTTCTCCTCCGCCCCCCTCCGTCGCTCTGACCCCCTCGACCTGTCATGTTCCGCTCCCAATAAACGGTGAGTTGAGTACGTAACCAACATCCACAAGCTACATGCTTTACGAATAAACCTATATTCGTAAACATAATTGTTGCCTGTAAGTTTTAGAATAAAGTATAGGTAAAGCTAAACCATCAACAAGTAAGAACTAAGTATACTCACAATATCAAGCTTTTACATTTACAACTCACAAGTCTGAGTTGTGTCTTTAAAAGAAAGTATACAAGAACTCACTAAAATATACAATCACATAACTATCTCCCATAAGATTAATAAACATATAATTATACAATAACACAAAATAAAATTGTTCTACACGTGGCATCCCTTACTCTTCAGATTCGTCCACATTATATAAGGGAAGAATCTCGTCTTCGTCCCGGCCTTCATCTAGTGAACAAAAACTAGGTCATCAAAGACATGCAAGTCCTCGATTCAAGGAAAGTGAAATAAATGAAATAATATGATACAGAAGATCAAGTGCAATAAAATCTAACCCAAATAAACTCTAAGTACAAAAATTAAACGTAACTATGAACTAACTTTTAAAGTAATCTTAATCTGGTGAAATAAATGTATCCAAAATCGTTTCTTAAGTCCTAAAGTCACTAACACAGTCACAAGACAATTTTTTTTCTATATGATGATGCAATATTTAGAGAACATGTTTGGATCTCACAATTGCAGTGTCACGAGTACTATCTAGACAATAATTTTGTTACCAGGGATCAGGTGGTGGCAGGTAGGCACGGTTCTTAATTGTCCGACCACTCCTCTTCGGGAGCAATAAATCATAACATCATTTAATACCAAATTCGACTTTTTATCGAATTATGACAAACATTTATAAATAACACGAGATACAGGTAGGTAGGTGATCTAAACATTAACCCACTCTCAACGCAAGGTCTTGCGAAGAAGCTACAGGTACTGATCAGTTTTGTTTAATTATATTGCCAGATTTCATACGCTGTGATCAAAACTGTTATCCTCGACCCAATGCTCTATTCTACAATCACAATCAATCCTAAGTTCATTCTAATAGTTAAAACTTTGTTTCCCGGCTCAAGTGTACATCTTCATTTGTATTTCTGGAATACAGGTATCACTTGCAAGAATGCTTCCAACTATTAGAATAACACCAAATAAATTATCTATACATGTTAATCTCATGTAATACGAGAATACAGTTAACAGGGTATTCTAGAACCAAGGAAAGAATATTTGATAATTAGATCGCTTACGCGTCTACAAGAGTAGAAGCATAAAAAGTGTGCCTCAGATAGATGGTGCAGTTTTTAACAGATAAACCCAACAGTAGAAGAACGACGCACTTTCTACTTGTTCCAAAAGAAATACTTTGGCGAACTTTCCATTAATTTCAGAGGATGACGCACTATTCAGAGAGGATAACGCACTATTCAGAGAGTAGAAAAGTGGCACACTTTCTTAATGTTACGAAAGATGGTGCACAAACGATCTTCTCTCTCTCAATATTTAATGCAGCAGACTAACATCTGACAGATGTAGAAACCGAAGAGTCAGATGTCATCATTACAGCAGATTTATGACACGCGGACCCAGGTTATCGTTTAGCGATCCAGCCATAGTGTCATTCTCTTCAAAAGTGTGTCGTAGTGCCCTTTTCTTCAAAAGTACGCCGCAGTATCATTTTTTTTAAAGTACGCCGCAGTGCCAATCTCTTTAAAAGTGTGCTGCAGTGCCAATCTCTTCAAAAGTGTGCCGCAGTGCCAATCTCTTCAAAAGTGCATCACAATGCCATTCCTTCAAAAGTGTGTCGTATTGCCAACTCCCTCAAAAATGCGTCAGTCTCCAGACGACTTGTAAAGTGCGCATACTATCCTAACCGACAGTGAGCAGTTATGAGTGTGTATCTTACATATCGTACTTCTCGTGAAAGGTGTACAAATAACTGTTTTCCATGACCTATGGTTTCCTCATATAGAAAGCTACGTGTTAAGCAGGCAGCAAGTTATCACTTATGCAGAACGTGGGGTGTTAATCCACCAAAAGTGCATGCATAATGGTAAAACAGTGTTGACTATCCATAGTGCGTGCAACCAACAAGGACACAGGCATCGGCTACCTTTAGAATACACACATAAAGGAGCACATACAGACAGTTAGAGAGAAAGGGGCTAGAATTTTCAAGTCTTCAAAATTCAATGGCAGAGTGAGAGAAATAGAAACTTCTCGTGCCATTGTGCCAAAGCTTTCTTATTGTTCAACTCTCCAAGTTGTTCGTAGCATTCCCTATATTTCTTCATCTTCGTGTGCATTTCTTCGTCGTCGTGTACATTTCTTCATCGTTGAGTGGTCCGAGGAGTAAAATGATCGTCCGCAGATCAGATCTCTACAGCTATACTTCCCCGAAATTAATTGTACTTAGATTCCTATTTATGATCTTTTTGTACTTTTTTCTTTTCAACGGTTTGTAACACAAAAGTTTCGTATGTACTTTTCTTTGCAAACAAGATGGTGACTCTACTGGGGACTTCCTTCTCCTCTGACGAGAAGGTGATAGCTCAACTCAACACTTCTTCGGTCGGCTCAACGTAGAAGACCTTGGTTGTGAGGTTCGACCAACGGACATATAAAAAAATGCTCCATTCTGGGGTTAATGATCACCCCTCATCCGAACTCAAGTCGAGAAAAACTCGCAAAGTGTGGGTGCCCAAACCTCGTCATGCATATCTCGAAGTTGCTGCCAACAAGGAAAAGATCATTCTGATTGACGAGAGTTTCCCTGTCAATTCTGTTCAGATCAATGACTTGGTAGAGAATTCTCTTGCGTTAAACAAATGATATAATTCGCACAACTCACACAATTTTAAGAAAAGGGTAATCCACACCCAACCTTCTGAATTCCTTGCGTTAAATAAGGGATACAATTCGCACAACTCACATAATTTTGAGCAAAGGGTGATCCACACCCAAGCTCCTCAACCCGCGTATATTCGCTGTAATATGCGAGACAAGCAAGGCATGGACATCGATGTCCAAACCAACCAGTGCACAAATAAAGTGTTGGTCAGGAAGAATCATTCTCCTAACATCTTGATTACACGCACAATGGAGAGAAAATTATGCGCCACTCGTGCACCAGGTCAAAACCTCCGTGCAAAATTAAATACGTATAGACAAACTGCGCCAACTTTTCTGCGCCACAGAATGTGCGCCAAACAGGAGAATCTCTACACAACATGTTGATTGTGCACGTGTGCACAAGTAGACTATTAGAGACAACTTTCTCTCCTCCCTGAAGAGCAAAAACTCGAGATATGATGAATCACTTGCCAATCATGCCAGCACATTACTCTATACACAAGGGACCAAAAATATGCACAGAAGATTCAATATATCTCATGTAAAGAGGCAGAGTCTGCCCTCTTCCTCCTCTTCTCTTCCCTCTTTTGATTTACCTGAGCTTATTGTACAAAAACATAAAGAGAGGGACCCTTCTGACATTATAACGGTGTTTCCTAATGAACATCGTTATAATTGTCATAGAGTTGTAATCGAATGTTGTTGTGCATCAGCAAAACGGTCTGTGTTTGACCGATTGAGTTACACTATGTCTCCTAAGCCTCAACATAAAATGCAAGTTGACAACCAGGAGCACGATGACGAACCGCTATTTGCTTCAGCATATATGGCTTCATATATTTTTTGTGGTAGGAGACAATCAAGACAAAGTTCTTCAAGAACACCCAGCCAGCGGAGATTTGACCAACTCATCGACTCCTTTGAAGGAGTATACCAAAATACTCATTCTCGAAGACGGGAGCTCGTTCGTCACGAGAATCCTCATTCCTCATAATCCGAGGCTATGGGTAGCAATCCCCCTAATTCTGAAACTGACATTGTAGACTCCAACTACACGGTTCTTTCTTCCAACCCCTCTATCGTACACAGGGATATTAGCTTTTACGCATCGGTGATGAACAAGAAGGTTTTCTATCCGAAGCCACTGAACAATGCCTCAAATCATTAGAGGCCGCTCTCAAGAACATGCACACCATGATGCAAAATATGCATCAAATAATGACAGCCCAACATTCTGCTACACCAGCACCCGTCCAAGTGGTTTATTTATACCTACGTAGCTTACTCCTGGAACAATGTCTCTATAGGATAACACAAATCCAAAAGCGGTCATAAACCAAGATTCAGTAGCACCAACTCTTAATTCTCTCAATATTGGGGGTGGATCTCCGCCAGTGATGATTCATGTTCAACCAGGATCCTACCAGTCAGCCGCACCACTCCAACCAGAAGATCATCTCGAAGCTATCCAAGAATTGCATGCACAGGTCAATATTTTGAAGAACAAAGACCAACTCCGCAAGCTGGGGGTGAAACAGCCTTATCCTCCATATTGGGATAATGTTTCGTTCTCTCCTAAATACAAACCATAATCAATAGTCTTGTTTGAAGGTAGGACATCACCGAGCCAATATATCAATTACTTCAATATGATGATGGCTCATTTGCAGAAAGAGGAAGCTCTCCTTACCAGATTATTCATAGGATGCTTGGCCGGCATAGCCTAAGATTGGTATCGCAGTTTACCTGATAACTGTATATCCTTATTTGATAAAATAAAGTATCTTTTTCCTCACGATTCTACGAGGGAGGCATGGATATGATGATATCTTCACTCATCGATATCAAACAGAAGGAGAAGGAATCCGCTCGTGAATTCGTTGAGCGTTTCAGGCAGGCAACTCTAAAGTTACCCCCCTCGGTATTTCAGACTCTGCATTCATTGATACCTGCAAAAAGAACCTACTGCCTATAGAAGAGCTCTGGACAGGTCCAACTCAATTTTAAGACTTGACGACGTTCATCATCGGGGCCGAAACTATTGAAAGCAACACAAAAATGGTACACAATTTGGCGTTACAAATGACCAATGCGTAAGGGAAGCGTCCCTCCAATAGTGCGAATAATCGCAACAGCAAAGAAAAGGGGGGCTTGACGATAAATCTGTCAAAGCGACCCACCTCTCTTCCAACACAAAATTCTACAAAGTCTTTCAGGCCTAAGAAAGAATATTCCTTTAATGAGAGTGATATCCATAGCATTTTTGAATGCTTGATAAAAAGCAACAAGTTGCAGTTGCCTGATATCAAGCGACCAAATGATGCTGGTAAAACAGATGACCCGAAGTACTGCTTGTACCATCGATATATACATCAGCCTACCAGGCTTGTTATGTCTTGAAAAGAAAGATACAGCAATTGATAGATGCTAAAGCTATCACCCTTCACAACAACAAAAAGACAGTCACTGCCAATATGGTGTCTTTTTAATTCGACAACTTTTTAGCACAAAAATTCCCGAACTGCGTCGTCCCAATTGTCACGCCCCAGTCCCAAAATATCGAGGGACTAGCCACGTGGCAATGTCCAGCAGCACAACTCCAATAGGCAAATCTAATTTAATGGACCCGTTATAGTGTACTTAAGTTGTAATAAATATCAATGCAGTCTACACCATCTATCACAGAATAATTTTAAAATCATCCACATAAAGAAACATAACTAAATATGATAGACTAATCAAGATAATAGATAAAAAATATAGTCTATCAACAAATCCAAATAAATAGTGTCTCGGGGAACAACCCGATAAAATAAGTTAATACATAAATCCAAGAGTCAAGATATGAAATAACTGGAAGCAAAAATAACTGAGTATGTAACAGAATACTCAGGAGAATTCCTTTAGCATAACCTCGTCCTCTGGTGTCAGTACTGCTCCAGCGTCAGCTCATGTCCCGTAAACCTTGGGGTATTCCTCCTCTGCTGTACCTGGGAACATAATCCGGATCCAGGTCCTCAGGGGACATAACAAGGTACAAGAATAACTCAAACCAAATAAAATGCAGTTGTAAACCCCCTCGACCAAATTTAGGTCTACTTAGCTTAGATCGAGAGACTAGGGTTAATTTGGAGCCAATTTGAATTAGAACGTAGTAGTTTAGATTTATTGTGTAATATGTATATCACTTAGTGCACCTTACCATTGCTTCGATATTTAGAGCACTACACTAGCTATTACCTTCAAATAAATTTTGTACACTCTTCCTAGACATGCCAGCCTACCATTCTGATCTTTGTGTAACTCATAAATACTCTCTTTTGTACTTTATTTTAGTCGCACAATATTCATTCAAACATCCATATTTAAATTTAATTAAATTCATCTTTGCATCTTTGTCTGTTCCAATCAAAATTGGAGACACAACCTCAACCCGTTTTGTCCAACCCAATTAATGACAATATTCTATTCTGAGTCTACTGCGTCCATGATACTTGTGTCCCATCCAATTTTAACCCTATGTATTTCCAATTAATTAAATAGCACCAATTACACTAATTTTAATTAAATTGGTGTAAGGACCCAACCTCACCCAAAACTAGACCCAACTCTAACCCAAACCCCCACTCACACCCTTAAGGTTCATACTAAACACCACATATCATTTTAGCCCACTATATCACACCAAATATGGTATTTTGCCTCATCCAATCCCAAATTCCACTAATTGTGCAATTTTCTAATTGTTAAGGAACTTTTATGCAAATATGCAATGAGGTGTCCCCCTCCCATTGGACCCAACACATGAATAACCTCACCCCCCCCCCCTCTTTGACCGGTCCACAAATGTTTTCCCCCATATTTGTTGTACTTTCTACAACTTTTTCTCCTTACATCCTCACCCTCCATTTCAAAATCCCTTCATCCTAGCCATTCCTTCATTATGTTGAGATTTCCCACCTCCCCAAAAATATATCCCAGCCGACCCTAATCCCAAGGAGAGCCCGCACTCTCTCTCTCCTACATATACCACTCTTTTTCTCTCTCTCAAACAAACTCACAACCACCATCACCCAAAGAAACACTAGAAACTACATCACCACCATCATCACCAACCCGCACCACCCTTTCTATGACCGCCACCCTTTCCTCCGACCACCTCTGCACAGCTCCACCGCCACCAGCACGACTTCCTCCTCCGCCTGTCCCCGCCCTCGACCACCGCCCGCATCCCCGCCATTAGTAACCACCGCCACCGTCGTCACCAACAACACCATCACCCGACTCTTCTTTCCCTTGACCCGACTCCCCTCCGCTCGTCTCCCCCATTAGCCACCGTCGACCCCGACCGTCTCCACCACAGTCACCCCTACCTCACCGTCTCCACCACCACCAACAACCATCATCACCACCACCGTCGTCTCCACCACTCCCCTCACCTTCACCAGCATCCCCATCGCCAACACCAACATCAACAACACCGCACGACCCCACAACCTGACTCTCCTCCGTTTATCACCACCACCGCCACCACAGCGACCCCGGCCATCCCCTACAGTCAGCCACCACACCATGACCACCCTGCCACCGCCGCTGCCGCTGCAGCTGCTGTCGGAGCTGCTGTTGTTACGTGCTGATGTGACCCGTACTACCCTATTGACATTGTAGCCACCGCATCTACTGTACACCGTCGGATACCGGCCACCTCGTGCAGCGGATACCCCCCGGACATGATCATCGACTAGGTATATTCCCATTATTCATCATGTACGTATACATCGACATATTATTGTATGGACATGGGTAGTGTATGTGAACCCTTGTGTTTGGGTTTAAGTGTTAATATTTTAGAATAGGTATTAATGTTAGTAATTACCTCATAATAATTATGGCTATTTTAATAAGGAACACTGTGTCGACCAAGGTTTAGACACTGGTTTCATGCACACTAATATGTTAGCTAGGATTTATGATTTAGTATTATACGTCATTTAGTTTGTAACGTATTTTTATAACATGAAAGCTATGACATGGTATTTTCTATATTATACGTATTAGTTTTATATAGCGTATCTTGTTAATTCGTTGTCTTGGTGTACATGGTAATTAAGGATACGACACGTGTACGTTTTAGCTATGTGCACACGCGACCCAGATAGATGACCAGTTGTGACCCCTGCATCAGTTCGTAATTGTAACATACTATTTCCTGTGCGTACTATTGTAGTAACTGATTATCGTATTATTATATTATATATATAGGGTCGTTGGACCGTTCAGGCAATGCTTCGGGAGTAGGTCATTGGCACTCGCAGCTTGAGGACCCAGGCAAGTATACCTTGCCTGATTTACTGTTTAATTTAAATTATAAAATATTGTATGATATCTTGTTGCAATATTACATATAACTGTGCGCGTCCGAGAATGACTCGGGTGCAGTCGACGAATGCGTCGATGAGTAGTGTATTTGACTTAGTCACTAGCAGACTCACCTACCATTGTGAGAATATTCTGATATTTTCCTAGACCCTGACACTTCTACACTCATCACGATGAAAAACTCATGTTGGGATGTGGATTCGCGTACCCGACTAGCTATCGGTGCGTGTGACATGCATCACGGTTTAGTACGTAATCAGGGTTATCTAGTTAGTTGAGACTTGGCATATAGTTACGTGGTATGCACGTCGTGTATTCGACTTGTATATCCGCATTAGGCGGGAAGGACAACTGGTAGGCGTATGGGATACACACATTGGAATCCGTAGTATCCGGAGAAGCCACGAATCCAATGACTTCCTTTATACAGATATCGCGTTCTTCGGAGCGATACGGACGTATATATTTGCAGATACCTCATTATTCAGAATGATGTATGTTACATCTACAGATACTATGCTCTTCGGAGTGTGGACATTATGCCTACACCTACCCATACATACCAAGGTTGTCCTCACATTGTATTCACTTAGATGGTTAACACACCCCTTTATTTTATTCAGTATTTATATATGGCATGTATTTTTGTATCTTGTTACATTCCTCTGAAGACCTGGTTTCCTTCCAAATTTGGACGAGGCTTACTATCCTACCGTATACGGACCCGGGCAGGAGACGAGGTACGCATCCGAGGAGGAGCTTGAGGTGCTACCGTCAGAGTTCCCTTGATCACCGGTAGGCCTTCTGCCTAGGACTGGAGCATTCCTTATCTAGTTAGCCGATGCTCTAGTCGTACTCTATATTCTATCTTTCAGTACTCTTATTTTATCATTGTAGTGGGTTTGTTCCCATCAGACATACCTGGATTATACTATGATATTTTAGACTCTGCACTTATTTTTCAGTATTTATTTCAGTACTTCTTGTTTATATTATGGATGAGATTAGACATTACCTGTTGTATGTTAGTATTGGACTTGTTAGTATTTTAGGACAGTGTAGTAAGTTAAGTTGGATTAATTAAATTTGGTATTTCCTCGGAGACGTATTAGCTGGCCATTGCCACGTGGCCTGGTCCCGTATATTTTGGGACTGGGACGTGACATAGTTTTAGTGGTGGCCCATGCAGGTCATATTTATCGCTTGTGGTATGGCAACATGTCCAGCGAGCCTGTAATAGGATAGAAATTACTAGATCTCATCTACTTTGATTACGTCTTTGAACCTCCTTCGTATTTTTTTAAAATATCTGCATCATGTTGGCTTGTTTCTGTACTCTTTTAATGAAGTTCTATCTCTTGCAGCGAGATAAAATTGCGTAGTGGATACGAGGCATACGGTGCCATAGTGCCATCCGCCACCGCAACGAGAGAGGAGACATCCCAGGGACCAATCGAAGAGCAGCCACCACCACAGGCCCCGGTGTCCCACAGGCCTCGCTGATACATTGGCACCAGACTTCTCCTGACGACCAGACGCAGCAGCCGGAGGGCCAGACTTCTCAGACTGTCCCGATGCAGCACTCGAGGGCCAGAATTCGAGGGCTACACCGATGTCGCAGTCCAGGAGACCGACATTTGAGGAGACACCTATGACACAGCCAGAGGTCCCACTGCCACCACCTCTACCATTTCCACCCAGATGCCACATCCGGAGGGACAGCCGCAGATGTTCCAGTTCTTCCAGGCTATGATGCAGGCGTAGTGGCATCAGATCAAGACCCTAAGACAAAGATTGATGGCAGTACTGGAGAGGACACCTTACCCAGCACCCGCACCTACACCTATTCAGCTAGCTGGCACTGTTCGAGGGTTTCACCAGATAGGCCCGAATACTTTTTTGGGCAGCGAGACTGCAGAGGAGATCTCCGATTGGGTCGCCAACACGGAGATGCTACTAGAGGCTTCTCAGCTACATCCAGATATTTGGATGACCGTAGTGAGGGCCCAACTGAAAGGCAACGCCTTTCACTGGTGGGACTCCACAGAGTGCAGCATCGGCAAGACACAGACGTGGAAGCAGTTCTTAGAGTACTTCAATGCGAAGTATTTCCCGGCTACAGTCAAGAATGCCCTATACTCCCAGTTCCTGCACCTGGAGCTAGGGAATATGTCCGTAGACGCATACGACACGGAGTTCAGTCGACTTAGCGGATTTGGTGCCGCCTTGATACCCAACGACCTGGAGAAGGCCAGGAGATTCCATTATGGCCTGACTTTCGAGCTGCATAGGTACACCACCACACAGGCGAGGATCTCTTATTAGGAGGTTCTTTCAGAGGCGAGGATCCAGGAGGCCATTGGCAGAGGAGCGAGGCATTCTAGCACGACCGTACTAGCCAGAGCCTAGCCCAGAGAAGGAGGACCAATCCGTCGTCCGGGAGCGGAGACACAGCAGAGGACAGTGCCATACCAGCACAAGGAGCTTCTGACTTGTCACCATTGTGGCAAAAAGGGACATATTGTCAAAGATTGTCGGAAGAAGCTTGGACTATGCATGATATGTGGAGCGAGTCAGCACCTTGCCAAAGATTGCCCATAACGTAGGGATGCAGCATCGCAGACAGGACAGAGGCCAGCAGCACCAGTCCTGAGGATACTATCCCCGCCAGGAGGCCAACGTCCACCAGCACCCGGAGGATTTCAGAAGGGACCACCCTTGGCCCCACAGGAGGCACAGTTTGATCGAGCCAGACAACAGGCCGGAGGGCAGAGGCACGGGAAGGCCTTTGTACTAGCAGCGAATGAGGAGGAACCAGAAGGGAAAGCTATCACAGGTACCATTTTAGTTGCATCATTGCCTGCGACTACATTATTTGATTCTGGTGCTGCACTATCTTTCATATCTAGTAGTTTCGTAGCCATGCATAGAGTAGCTACTTCCCCCTTGCCTAAGAGTTGGAAGATTCTTACTGGAGGAGGCATCGTACCGGTTACCAGCACTATTAGAATATGCTCGGTAGTCGTGTGTGGTAGGGAAATGAGAGCACAATTTTTGGTATTTCCGATGCCAAACTTTGACGTTGTGTTAGGCATGGACTGGTTGAGCCAGTACAATGCCATACTGGATTTCTGGAGGGGTAGCATCATTTTTAGACCGCCAGATCACCCGAAGTTCGAGTACATGCGGGGCACCATCGAGCGAGGAGTAGGGCAGACAGCTGGAACTTACATGGCTATGGAGACATCACCCCCACCGATTGTTGCAGAGTTTGAGGATGTTTTCTCAGAGGAGTTGCCAGGCCTACCACCGGATAGAGAGGTGGAGTTCACTATTGAGTTAGTACCCGGAGCAGCGCCGGTATCTTCAAATGTGTATCGGTTGGCGAAGAAGGAACTGGATGAGCTGAAGCTACAGTTGGAGGAGTTGCAGATCAAGGGATTTGTCCGTCCTAGTGCATCACCCTGGGGAGCACCAGTGTTGTTTATACCAAAGAAGGATGGGACAATCCGTATGTGCATTGATTACAGAGCCCTTAATGCTTTGACTATCAAGAACAAGTACCCCCTGCCGCGGATTAATGATTTGTTCGACCAGCTGACAGGAGCAGTGGTGTTCACGAAGATCGACTTAAGATCGGGTTATCACCAGGTAAAGGTGCGGAGAGAAGATATTTCAAAAACGGCATTCAGGACTCGTTATGGTCACTATGAGTTCTTGGTGATGCCTTTTGGACTGACGAATGCGCCTGCCGTATTTATGAACCTGATGAACTGGGTCTTCCACCAATATCTGGACCAGTTCTTGGTAGTCTTCATCAACGACATCTTGGTGTATTCAAAGATCCACGAGGAGCACGAAGAGCACTTAAGGCTAGTGTTAGAGACGCTGAGGCATGAGAGACTTTATGCCAAGCTGAGCAAGTATGAGTTTCTCCTAGATCGTGTCTCTTTCCTTGGACACGTTATCTCAGGATATAGTATTTTGGTAGATCCAGCGAAGATTTCGTCAGTAGAGACGTGGATGACCCCTACCAACGTCTCAGAGGTAAGGAGTTTTCTAGGACTTGCCGAATATTACCGGAGGTTCGTAGAGAACTTCGCAAGGATTGCAGAGCCGATGAACCGCTTGACCCACAAGGAGCAGGAGTTTACCTGGACAGAGGAGTGTCAGACGACGTTCGATGAGCTAAAGAAGCGTCTGACTACGACACCCATCTTGACTATACCTTCTGGACACGGAGGATTCATGATCTATAGCGATGCGTCTGGGAAAGGATTAGGATACGTCTTAATGCAGCATGGGAAGGTTGTGGCCTATGCCTCTAGGCAGTTGAGGACCCATGAGAAGAACTATCCCACTCACGACTTGGAGCTTGTCACAGTAATCTTTGCTTTGAAGCTTTGGAGGCACTACCTTTACGGAGAATGAGTGGAGATATTCACAGATCACAAAAGCCTGAAGTACGTCTATACTCAGAAGGACCTGAACCAGAGACAAATACGTTGGCTCGAGGTGATGACAGACTTTGAGATCGAGCTACAGTACCATCCGGAAAAGGCCAATATGGTAGCTAACGCATTGAGCAGGAGGCCCATGACATTCTTTTTAACTACCCAGCAACATATGTTGAGAGATCTAGAGCAGTTGGGTATAGTGGTCATTATGCCCGGAGAAGACGGCCAGTTGTCGAGTTTTTAGGTGCAATCGATATTGGTTGAGAAGATCAAGGCTGCCTTGCCAACAGATGCCAGATTTCAGAGGCTTCGACAGAGGACAGAGCCTGGGATGCAGACAGGATTACGCATACACGAGGACTGGACTTTGAGATATGGAGGTTGTCTTTATGTTCCGAATAGAGAAATTTGTCAGGAGCTGATGACGAAGGCGTACAGTTCAACATACTCTATTCATCCAGGAGGCACAAAGATGTACAGAGACTTGAGGTAGTACTATTGGTGGCATGGAATGAAGAGGGAGATAGCCCGCTTTGTGGCGAAGTGCCTGGTGTGTCAGCAGGTCAAGGCTGAGCATCAGAGGTCTGTAGGTTTACTTCAGCCTGTCATGCCCCAGTCCCAAAATACGTAGGACTAGGACACATAAGCATGCCAGCCGCATAGATATGACAACTCCAATATATGGAAACCAAAAGCCATGCATACGTTTTAATATGAATAACAATTCACAAGTAGTATAAACTATCTCAAGTCACAGGCATAATCTAAATCTCATCCACAAAAAACATAAATAAATAAATAACCAATATCTATATAACTAGATCTCAATATGAAGTATCTAAGGATGACAGTCGGATGGAGACAAATCCACTACCAAACAAGAATATAAAAGCAAACACAATATAATGGACAACAACTAACAATCACTGAGACTCGAAGAGAAGACCTCCTTAAAAATATAAGTAACCAGTCCGGATCTGTGCTCCTGCGAATACTCATGAACATCTACACCTGGAAAGGGACTAGATCCTCAGAGGGATATAACAAGATACATAGAAGCATGCCAATAAAGTACTGAAATAAATATCCAATGGTTCGCCTAACCATCTATGTGAATGCACATTGAGAACAACTTTATTACAAGTGGGCTATCTGGCCATAAAATATGTCACGACCCACACCCGGTATAGGGGCACGAGAGCGTGGGTACGTCCAGCCTACGCCACAGCATCGGCGGTAGAACGCTGTCAAGGTCACAGTAATATTATCTAACTAAACACCTGTCAATGATATCCATCTCCATAAGGAGGGCAATATACATCTCACAATATCTCACAAAGTGAACTCAATCATAATAACTATAAAGTAAAAGGCACGATAAAAGATAAGAGGAAATGACATAGTTAAACACCATGTCTCAAACATAAAGATAATCGCAGTCTAGCTGTCCAACACAAAGTCTCCACAAGTCTCAAATTAAACTTGACATAAGTCTAAACATAAACTAAAATAAACCTCAATAAGTCTCAAAGCATAAAAAAATACTATCTAGATAGCTGCAGGTAATGTCTCATCTAAAGGCATAGTCTCCTCTAGGATCTCTGGTGCGTAGTCTGCGTCTATACCTGTTCCGTAGTGTGTGGTACAGAACTCCTCAAGATCCTCTGGAAAAAATATCCAGTCAGGATTGGAACGAAATACACCTCTAACAGCAGTTTTACATATATTGACAAAAACTATAACACAGTGTAAAGAAATACAAGACAGATAGGAAATACTGGCAATAAGAATACTGGAATAAAGGAAATGCAGGAATAAGAAATACTGGAACATCATCATCAATATACATCTAGCAATGAATAGAACTACAAGTACACGCAAGAACAATGAACTGGTATGTAAGTGTGTACAAGATCAATAACTAGAACATGTGGAAATGTAAGATCAATATACTAAGATACATGTCAAGAATCATCTAACTAAGTATGTGAAACATCAGCATATCATGTGATTGGCTTGGGACTATATAACTCATTACATTGATTAGCGATCATCCCTAACAGGTCAGACTAACCACATGTAACAGCGATGAGACATGTAATGGTAAGGCTGTACCAACGTGAGGTGTGGGTGATCTATGATGCATATAAAGTTGGGTATGATCACATAAGCTACTAATATTTCCCGTTTTTCCCCATCTAGCACGATGGATTCCAATCACGACTCCTCGTGACAGGTCTCAATGATGCCAACTCGTGTAAACAATAGTGTCAGAGTTATGTACGCTATACAACAAGAATTATAGAGATAATCAACATAATAGAAACTGTCAGAGAATGTACTCGTCTGTGGTCCTTAGCTGGCAATACCAATATCCGGGTTCCAAGGTATCGTCTGAATGATCCAACAGTCTTATAGATAAATCATAAACATAATATTGTATCATACATTACAATAATACACAATAAATACCATAATCTTAGGGACTACGCTAGGGTGGTCACGTTTGTCGTTGCTGTGCATAACAGACAGTCAATGGTACGGTCTTGCCAGTACGTTGATGTACATATGGCAGTCTTTTAACATGCTACAGGGTCACCGGTCAAGATAGCTATGGGTATCCATAATTCGTTAGGGTCACCTAGTTCACGGGCATATAATGCCTATTACTGTTTATCATAAACATCAACACTACTAATTACAATTTAATAGATATGTGCATTTAGCTACTAATAGAGTTTACATTATACATGTTTATGTGCGTATACTTGTACATACTAAATAATTATACTATGTACATATATATTATCAAAACTTATACCATGTATACAATTATTAAATATACATACTAGGATACTTATAATACATATATGTACGTACGTATAGATATTATTTGAGAGCATATAATATCTATATACCTATATGTATGCAACTACGTACATCCATGTATATACCGATACATACGTATACTAATGCTTAACATACGTACATGCATACTCAAACGAGATTAGGTTCACGTCAAACCTGCGCGCGTGGACGGGGTGGAGATGACGTGACGGGGCTGATCGTCGTGCACGGGGGTGCACAGTCGGACTGGGCAGCGGGACCGCTGTTCAGGCGCTTCGGTGAGTCGGGATAGGCGGGCTCTGGCTTCAGCAGTGGTGCGGGCGTTCAGCTCCGGCGCGGGGTCAAGCTCCAAGCGTCGGCGGTCGAGCAGTTGGGTTGAGTCGTTGTTGCTCCGGTTGACAACAGCGGCGCTCGGCGGTCGAGCAGTTGGGTCCGATCTAGCCCGCGGGGACGAGTCGAGGCGGACGAGCAGGCTGCTCCTGTCGGCGCTCTACGGGTTGGACAGGAAAGAACGACGGGATGGTCTCAGGTACGACTCTGGCGAGTCTTTGGTCAGGCGGCGGCGGGAATCGAGAGGTGATGAATAGTGATAGGAAGGGGATCGACTGAGTTAGGGTTGATGGGTTTAAGAAAAAAGAAAAGGAAAAAGGAATATATATATATATATATATATATATATATATATATATATATATATATATATATATATATATATATATTGGTGTTGGGTTTGACCTAGAATATATTGACTTTGGTCAACACTAGGAAAAAGGCCTTGGCTTGCTATGGAGATATTTCAATGGGCTAGGGTTCGAATGGGTTTAATGAAATTACGAGAATTGTATCGGTTTACGGGTTTGGAGCTATGGTTTCAAGGGGTTGATGTTAAATTACACACTCCCAAAAATTATGGAAAAAATATACATGAAAGAGAACAATGGGTTTATTTGCGTATTGTGTCCAAGGGGGTGGACACCTTAGTACACTTTGGCATAAAAGTGCCCAACCATTAGAAAATTGTACAAAATAGATTTATTGTTTAATTAATCAAATAAATGCAAGGGGGTGTTCTATAATCAATTAGAAGTACAAGGGACTGAATTAAAGTGGAACACAAGTATAAATTAATGGTCTGGCATGCTTAGGACAAGGGTGTGAAACTGTTGGAAGTCAGTGGCTAGCGTAGCGTTCTAATTTTTGAAAGCAACGGTAAAACGCAACAATCAAATAAAGTCACAGTTATTAAAACATAATTAATTATCCTGCAATTATTTACATTTTAATTACGGAAGGACGAGAATACCCTTAATCCAAAAAGTAAGGGTGACAAGTCTACCCTCCTTAAAAGAATTTCGTCCTCGAAATTAAAAATAAACTAGCACAAGAATCAACAATCAAATAATGGATTATACCTCAAGTCTCGAAGAGATATGGATACTGCTCGCACATTTTGTCCTCTCTCTCCCAAGTTGACTCTCCTGGAGAGTGATTTCTTCATGCAACACGAACCAAAGGAATAGTCTGGTTCCGCAATACCTTCTCTCTACGATCCAAGATCTCAACGGGTTATTCAGGATAGCTGAGGGTCGATCCAACTTCGATCTCCGAGTGGTTTAGTAGGTGACTAGGATCTGTCACGTACCGTCTTAGCTATGACACATGGAACACCTCATGCACTCCATCTAGAGCAGTTGGCAAGTCAAGTCTATAGGCCACTGTACCGACCCTTACAAGAATACTGAAGGGCCTGATGTATCTTGGACTAAGTTTTCCACCTCTGCCAAAATGAATCGTGCCCCGTGTCGGAGAAATACGTAGGAACACCAAATTATCGACCTAGAACAAAACAATCTTAACACACAGTCTAAACAAAACAATCACAAACCAATCCAAAAAATCAAACCAATACCTGAAACTCTAGGGGTCTACGATGGCTATCGGCCCAATATCGCTGTCTATCCTGCGCCACTTGTAGTCTGTCTCTGATAAGTTTTACCTTCTCTGCTGCATCCATGACCATTTTTGGTCCTAACAAGGCTCTTTCTCCAACATCATCCCAAGATAAAGGTGTATGACACCTCCGTCCATATAAAGCCTCGAATGGTGACATCTCAATGCTGGCCTGGTAGCTGTTATTGTATGCAAACTCTACCAAGTGTAGATGATCCTCCCAAGAACCTTCAAGATCCAATACGTAAGTGCGTAGCATATTTTTAAGAGTCTGAATAGTCCTTTTAGACTGTCCGTCTGTCTGGGGGTGATATGCGATACTGAACTTAAGCTGAGTGCCCAAGCTAGACTACAGACTCCTCCAGAAATAAAAAGTGAAACAACTATCCCAATCTGAGACAATACTCACAGGAACTCCATGTAATCTGACAATCTGCTGTACGTAAATCTCTGCTAGCTTCTCTGTCGATGTACCCACTTTGAAAGGTAAGCAGTGGGCTGATTTGGTCAACCTATCTACGATGACCCAAATCGCGTCCTTTCCTCCTGGAGAACGAGGAAGTCCTGAAACGAAATCCATAGTCACATGCTCCCACTTCCATTCTGGAATGGGTAAAGGTTGAAGCAATCCTCCTGGCCTCTGTCGATCTGCTTTCATCTGTTGGCACACTAAACATCGGGATACGAAGTGTGCTACTTCGTGCTTCATACCATACCACCATACATGCTCCCTCAAATCTCGATACATCTTGTTGGCTCCAGGATGCATCGAGTATTGAGAGCGGTGTGCCTCCTGCAAAACTTTTTCGTGCAGCTCTTTACATGGCACACACATCCTCGTGCCATATCGTAAGGATCCATCATTCGCAATAGTAAAGTTGTCTATCAATCCTGTCTGAACTTGTTCTCTAATATTTCTTAAAGTCTCATCATCATACTGCGCAGCTCTAATTCTGTCCATCACCTCTGATTGTATCTGCAATCCCCACATCTGAATCTCAGCTCCTGGAACTAATACTTCAATTTCCAATCTCTCAAGATCAGCTAATAAATATCTATCCAAAGTCAAGCACATAGCCATTGGATACCTACTCAAGGCATCGACGACTACGTTAGCCTTTCCTGGATGGTACTGTAATGAGATATCAAATTCATTCATCAACTCTAACCACCTTCTCTGTCTCATGTTCAGCTCCTTCTGTGTAAACACGTACTTCAAGCTCTTTTGGTCTGTGAAGATCTCCACACGCTCTCTGTACAGATAGTGCTTCCACAACTTTAGGGCAAAGATAACTGCCGCTAACTCTAAATCGTGAGTGGGATAGTTCTTTTCATGAGGGCGTAATTGTCTTAAAGCATAGGCAATTACTTTCCTGTGTTGTTGAAGAACGCATCCCAAACCTTTTCCTGAAGCATCACTGTAGATAGTGAATCCACCTGTCCCTGACGGCAACGTCAAAACTGGTGCTGTTGTCAATCTTTTCTTCAGCTCGTCGAATGCGGCTTGACATTCCTCTGTCCAGACAAATTTCACATCCTTCTTGGTCAGCCTAGTCATTGGCTTTGCAATCTTGGAGAAGTCTTGTGCAAATCTTCTGTAGTATCCTGCTAGTCCGAGAAAGCTCTTAATTTTAGCTACCGTACTGGGGGTAGCCCATGACTCCACTACCTCTATCTTCTTCGGGTTAACTGAGATTCCGTTACCTGTCACCATGTGTCCAAGGAATTCTACCTTGTCAAGGAAGAACTCACACTTTTAAAGCTTCCCGTACAACTTTTCCCTTCTGAGAGTCTCTAAGACCATCCTCAGGTGCTCTTCGTGCTCTTCTGAGGTCTTCGAATATACTAGAATGTCGTCAATAAACACCACTACGAACTTGTCAAGGTACTGGTGGAATACCTTATTCATCAAGTTCATAAATACTGCTGGTGCATTGGTTAAACCAAACGGCATTACTGTAAATTTAAACTGGCCATATCTGGTCCAAAAAACGGTCTTCGGTATGTCTTCTTTCTTCACCTTCACCTGATGATAGCCTGACCTCAAGTCTATTTTTGAAAACACCTTCTCTCCGCTCAATTGATCAAAAAGATCATCTATCCTCGGCAGCGGGTATTTGTTCTTGATAGTGAGGTTATTCAAATCTCTATAATAGATACACATGAGTACCGTGCCATCCTTCTTTGGTATAAATAATACCGGTGCTCCCCATGGCGATGAACTGGACCTAATGAAACCTTTGTCTTGCAGTTCCTCTACTTGTTTCTTCAGTTCTACTAACTCGTTGTTGTTAACTCTATAGACATGTTGCGAAATAGGCTCCGCTCCTGGTATCAAGTCTATAGAGAATTTAACATCTATGTCTGGCGGTAAACCGGGCAACTCCTCTGGAAATACATCCAGGAACTCCGCTATAAGTGAATGTGGTAACTCTTCTTCTTCCATCCTGCCTCCGCAAAAAGTGTCTCTGCTCCGCTCCTCTGCTCTTCTGGCGATCTCGAACTCTGGTCCTCCTGGTGGTCGAAATACTACTCTGCCTCCGTGATAATCTATAGAAGCATGGTGTTTACTCAACCAGTCTATTCCGAGTATAATATCATATCCCGGAAGTGGCATAACGAGTAAACTCACGCTCAACTCTCGATCTTCCAATGACACTCTCCGATCCTTGCAATAATCACGGACTAGGATAATGCCTCCTCCTGTTGTGATCTTACAAGTCTTATCTAATGGTTCCATTTCTAAACGATGCTTAAGGGCATAAGATAAAGATACAAAACTATGGGAAGCGCCAGAATCAAATAATGTAAGTGCTGGAATAGAATCGAGTAAAACTGAACTTGAAATCACGTCTCCAGCTGGCTCGGCCTCCTCAGTAGTCATGGCGTAAGCTCGTCCCTGGGGTGCTCCTCTCTGCTACTGCTGCTGAGCAAACCTCTGCTGCTATGGTGGAAGTAGAGGTCCTCTCTGATGGCCTCCTAGTATAATAGGTGCTCTGGCTAGTCCTCTCTGAGCTGCTGCTCCTCCCTGGCGAGTCTGAATAGCTGGACAGTCCCTCAACTAATGTGTTGCTGATCCACACAACAAGCAAGTGCCCAACCTTTTTCTGCAGATGTCTCTCGTATGTCCCATCTTTCCGTAATACGAACATGGGGCAACGAGTTAATTATGTCTCTGTGGTTGCTATTGCTGAACATGTCCTCGAACTGGTGCATATTGCTGGTGTTGCTGCTGGTACGACCTCTGCTGTTGTTATTGTTGTTGAAAGTGTGGGCACTTGGCTGGTCCTGTGTTACCTCCTGTTGCTCCAGATGTATCACATCCTCTCTTGTGCCTGAGGTCTAAGTCGTCTTCAGCAATCTGGGCATCCATCAGAATACCCTCAAATATAACAGTGCGTCGTCCCAAAGTTCGAGACTTGATCTCCCTATTTAATCCCTTTCTGAATTTTTGTGCTCTGTCTCCTGGATCTCGAATCATCGATGGCGCAAATCGACTCAATCGGCAAAACTCTGCGGCATATTCGTCGACTGACATATCTCCTTGGACTAAGTCATGGAACTGACTTTCTAATGCTCCCAAGGCTACGTCAGAAAAGAATTTATCCTTGAAGAGCTCCTTAATGTCCTCCCAAGTAAGTCCTTCAGCGGTGAGTCTCGGCTCTGTACGATACCATGTCAGTGCGATATCAAACATCTGACTGCCAGCAGCCTCTATCTGAAGAATCTCTGGGATCTGTGATAAGCGCAAGTTCCTCTCTATATCCTCTAACCATTCATCAGCATAAAGTATTCCTTCTGTGCCTTTGAACTCTCGAGGCATCATCCTCTTAAAGTCCACTATAGTACCGGGCCTCTGTTGTTGCTGGCCAGGATGCTGCGGTGGTCGTGCTACTCTCTCCACAGCCTGGAGAGCCACCTGATGAGCATTCTCTATGCTCTCTCTCATCAGTTCTGTCTGCGACTGGTGTGCTTCTGCTTGCACCCTCTGGGCTTCAGCTTGAATACGCTGAGCTTCTGCTGTTACTCTCTGGGCCTCTAGCATGCCCTGCATCAGTGCGAACATCTGTGCCCCATCAGTGGGCACTCCTCCGGGAATCGGTGTTGGTGGTGGTGGAAGGTTGTCTGTCATAGCCGGGGCAATCCTCTGAATAGGTGGAGGAGGAATCCCATTAGCTGCAGATACTCCCACATGAACAGGAGATGTAGGAGGAACTCCAGGTGTCTGTTCGTCAGGTTGAGAGGTAGAAGACCTCTCTGAATCTGCTGCTCCCATTCTCATGGATCTAGTATTCGGCGGCATCCTGAATACAGATCAAAAGAATCAATTTAAGGTGATAGATACGATATTATCAAGGAAGGTTAGTAAAATGTTAAGGAAGCAATCAATTAGAATAGCATTGTGAATATCAGAATCTTTTAGTGTGATTTAGTATACTCTCATCCTAGATCCTATTTCCTATATCCTATTGCAGGCTCGCAGCAGTACAACTAAGTTGTCGCACTACCACGATATCGCACAAATTACATAACTCGACCTGCATGGGCCAGCACTAAAAATGTGTCACAACCCGCACCCGGTATAGGAGCACGAGAGCGTGGGTACGTCCAGCCTACGTCGCAGCATCGGCGGTAGAACGTTGTCTAGGTCACAGTAATACTATCTAACTAAACACCTGTCAATGATATCCATCTCCATAAGGAGGGCAATATACATCTCACAATATCTCACAAAGTAAACTCAATCACAATAACTATAAAGTAAAAGGCACGATAAAAGATAAGAGAAAATGACATAGTTAAACACCATGTCTTAAACATAAAGATAATCGCATTCTAGCTGTCCAACACAAAGTCTCCACAAGTCTCAAATTAAACTTGACATAAGTCTAAACATAAACTGAAATAAACCTCAATAAGTCTCAAAGCATAAATAAATACTATCTAGATAGCTGCAGGTAATGTCTCATCTAAAGGCATAGTCTCCTCTAGGATCTCTGGTGCGTAATCTGCGTCTATACCTGGTCCGTAGTGTGTGGTACAGAACTCCTCAAGATCCTCTGGAAAAAATATCCAGTCAGGATTGGAACGAAATATACCTCTAACAGCAGTTCCACATATATTAACAAAAACTATAACACAGTGTAAAGAAATACAAGACAGATAGAAAATACTGGCAATAAGAATACTGGAATAAAGAAAATGCTGGAATAAGAAATACTGGAAGATCATCATCAATATACATCTAGCAATTAATAGAACTACAAGTACACGCAAGAACAATGAACTGGTATGTAAGTGTGTACAAGATCAATAACTAGAATATGTGAAAATGCAAGATCAATATACTAAGATACATGCCAAGAATCATCTAACTAAGTGTGTGAAACATCAGCATATCATGTGATCGGCTTGGGACTATATGACTCATTACATTGATTAGCGATCATCCCTAACAGGTCAGACTAACCACATGTAACAGCAATGAGGCATGTAATGGTAAGGCTGCACCAACGTGAGGTGTGGGTCAGCTATGATGCATGTAAAGTTGGGTATGATCACATAAGGTACTAATATTTCCCCATTTTTCCCCAGCTAGCACGATGGATTCCAATCACGACTCCTCGTGACAGGTCTCAATGATGCCAACTCGTGTAAACAATAGTGTCAGAGTCATGTACGCTATACAACAAGAATTATAGAGATAATCAACATAATAAAAACTGTCAGAGAATGTACTCGTCTTTGGTCCTTAGCTGGCAATACCAATGTCCGGGTTCCAAGGTATCGTCTGAATGATCCAACAGTCCTATAGATATATCATAAACATAATATTGTAACAGACATTACAATAATACACAATCAACACCATAATCTTAGGGACTACGCTAGGGTGGTCATGTCTGTCGTTGCTGTACATAACAGATAGTCAATGGTACGGTCTTGCCAGTACGTTGATGTACATATGGCAGTCTTTTAACATGCTACAGGGTCACCGCTCAAGATAGCTATGGGTATCCATAATTCGTTAGGGTCACCTAGTTCACGGGCATATAATGCCTATTACTGTTTATCATTAGCATCAACACTACTAATTACAATTTAATAGATATGTGCATTTAGCTACTAATAGAGTTTACATTATACATGTTTATGTGCGTATACTTGTACATACTAAACAATTATACTATGTATATATATATATATTATCAAAACTTATACCATGTATACAATTATTAAATATACATACTAGGATACTTATAATACATATATGTACGTACGTATAGATATTATTTGAGAGCATATAATATCTATATACCTATACGTATGCAACTACGTACATCCATGTATATACCGATACATACGTATACTAATGCTTAACATAAGTACATGCATACTCAAACGAGATTAGGTTCACGTCAAACCTGCGGGCGTGGACAGGGTGGAGATGAAGAGACGGGGCTGATCGTCGTGCACGGAGGTGCACAGTCGGACTGGGCAGCGGGACCGCTGTTCAGGCGCTCCGGTGAGTCGGGATTGGCGGGCTCTAGCTTAGCAACGGTGCGGGCGTTCAGCTCCGGCACGGGGTCAAGCTCCAAGCGTCGGCGGTCGAGAAGTTGGGTCGAATAGCTGCTACTCCGGTTAACAGCAGCGGCACTCGGCGCTCGGCGGTCGAGCAGTTGGGTCCGGTCTAGCCCGCGGGGATGAGTCGAGGCAGACGAGCGGGCTGGTCCGGTCGACGTTCTAAGGGTTGGATAGGGAAGAACGGCGAGATGGTCTCAGGTACGACTCAGGCGAGTCTCTTGTCAGGCGACGGCGGGAATCGAGAGGTGATGAACAGTGATGGGAAGGGGATTGGCTGAGTTAGGGTTGATGGGTTTAAGGAAAAAGAAAAGGGAAAAGGAATATATATATATATATATATATATATATATATATATATATATATATATATATATATATATTGGTGTTGGGTTTGACCTAGAATATATTGACTTTGGTCAACACTAGGAAAAAGGCCTTGGCTTGCTATGGAGATATTTCAATGGGCTAGGGTTCGAATGGGTTTAATGAAATTACGAGAATTGTATCGGTTTACGAGTTTGGAGCTATGGTTTCAAGGGGTTGATGTTAAATTACACACTCCCAAAAATTATGGAAAAAATATACATGAAAGAGAACAATGGATTTATTTGCTTATTGTGTCCAAGGGGGTGGACATCTTAGTACACTTTGGCATAAAAGTGCCCAACAATTGGAAAATTGCACAAAATAGATTTATTGTTTAATTAATCAAATAAATGCAAGGGGGTGTTCTATAATCAATTAGAAGTACAAGGGACTGAATTAAGTGGAACACAAGCACAAATTAACGGTCTGGCATGCTTAGGACAAGGGTGTGAAACTGTTGGAAGTCAGTGGCTAGCGTAGCGTTCTAATTTTCGAAAGCAACAGTAAAATGCAACAATCAAATAAAGTAACATTTATTTAAACATAATTAATTATCCTGCAATTATTTACATTTTAATTACGGAAGGACGAGAATACCCTTAATCTGAAAAGTGAGGGTGACAAAATAGGATTGGCATGATTCTCTCGAAGAATCAGGGGCCTACAAAGCATGTCGTATTTTGAACGACAGAGGCCGCCAGGTAATATAGGGGTCATCACGACCGTGTATCTCCGGCGGAGCATACGGGTTACATAAAAGGAAAGTGCAAAGGAGCCCAAATGTCTTATTTTTTGTTCTTCCCACCCCATGCTCTAAGCATGTCATATCCATGACACGATAATACCTCCAATAACTGCCAAGTCTACTAGCATGCAAAGTTTTTAACATCAGTTATCCCTAACGTACGGCCCATACGTACAGGAGGCCAACCCAGTACGCGAGTCCATGTCCTACATGAGACTCACACTTGTGTAACAACTGTGTCATGGTCAATGAAACCTACTGATGCTTCATGATAATGGGGCGGTCTCATAAACAAGGTCAAGGCATATACATAATAAAAATATATCACGACGACACCGTCGTTGCATCCAAGTTTCCTTGGACGCGCAGTTTATTTAGCAGTTTAAAATATGTGAACTAAATAACAGAAATAAAGATGCATGCAACATATGGAATATTAATAACAGTACAATGGCAAGGTATACTTGCTTGGCAAGAAAGCTGCGTAGTACTAATAACCTGCTCCAAAAGTCACGCAGAACAATCCAATGGGTCCTATATACATATAATATATCATAATACAACATCAGCCATTACACTAGCACATAAAAAACCATAAATACACTGGACTCAGAGGGTACGCTAAGGGTGACACTGGTCAACTAACATGGTCAAATGCGCATCTAATTACGCGGGTGTCCTATATTAAATGCTGTATCAAAATCAGACAGTCAACTAACATGTGTCTAAGTCAGTACATTAATGTACACAAGGCGGTCAACTTACAATTTACAGGGCCACAGGGTCAAAGCAATTACGGAATATCCGTAATTAACACTAGGGTCTCATAGTACATATATAAATATATATATATATAGTCTTAACTAGCATAGTATTTAATTAATTATAATATATATACATATGTATATAACAACCAATAATTAAATACATACCAATTGAATACATATACTAAATATATATATATAAATATACCAAACGGAATAATATACGTGTACGCGTACGAGTACGTGTACGCAACACTGGATTAACCGACACGGTCTGGACTCATAACCACTAAACTGAACCAATATACTACCTAGATGTTATTCACACAACACACATAAAAAGGAGAAGAGGGACAGGTTCGAACCTCGGGGTGCGCATACGGGGATGACGATGACGACGATGAGGTTGACGATGAAGACGCCGATGGTAATGATGAGGATGATGATGGTGATGATGATGATAATGGTATAATGATGATGATAATGATTGGAGATGATGATGATGGTGTGATGATGATAATGGTATGATGATGATGATAATGATTGGAGATGATGATGATGGTGTGATGATGATGATAATGATTGGAGATGATGATGATGGTGATAATGGGGTGATGGTTAATGGTGAAGATGATGAGATGATGATGGTGATGAGATGCTGATCGGAGTCCGATGGGGAGGAGGAGGCTGAGCAGGGAGAGGAAGAGGCTGAGCAGGGAGAGGAAGCGGTGCTCAATCGAGGAGGGGACTGTGCTGCACCGTCGGGGATAGCCGGGAAGATCACCGAAGGTGGGAGGCTGTTGCTGGGAAAGTAGGAGATGGAAGGAGTCGGGTGGCTCGTCGATGCAGGTAGAATCGATAATCGTCCCCCGGACGTGACCGTCGTGAGGGCCTAGGTTGCGCACCGCACAAGGCTAAGTATTTTATTTTTGCATAGCGAGCACATATTCAGAGTACGCAGATAAATTAAAACACAGATTTGAAGCATGGAAAAGTTCTCTTTTATTGATAATATGAACATCTATTACAAACTCTTGAACTGAGTCATAAGGTTGCCTCTATGGGCTTACAAAAGTATTGACACAAAATGAGATAGCAGTCCTGTAGATTAAATCCCTTACTAAAACTCAAAATATAAGACCTCCTGGTGGAATGACGACCTTCCCACAAAGCTGCATGTTTGCTTGGGTTGCTAGCTTCTTCTTCAAAATACTTCAAAAGGTGGCACAGATCAAGTCGTGCCAACAGCTGGACTGGATTAGGGGATTGACTTCTGCTCCTCACTCGATTCTCCTTAGTGCGGGGAACCTGTTTCAACGAGGGTCAGTACATCAAAACGTACTGGTGAAGGCAAGCTAACCCAAGTATACAAATCAACACGTTATTTAAATGAAGCACGCATATTATTTGTGGTCTTTCTATTTTCCTTAGTTTATTTTACAGCAAGCAATAGATATAGAAATCAATGAAATACTTGCCACCGCTCGGTGACATTTACCTTCCCGTCTGAACCACCTGCACAATACTTACCATGTTATTCCCTGCCAAGAAGACACAAGTTAGTTTGCAACAAATTTAAATATACGAAGGGATTACTGGCTTGATGCCATAAGGAACGGTTCTAGTCTAGGGCGGAATGACTTACAACGCAAGGATCAAGGCATCGCAGGCCATTCCGTCTGATGTAGGAGACTATCAGGAGTTCCGTCCGGATCAGATCGGTGCTAGTGCCCCAGCGAACGTCCGCAGGAACTAAGACCTTGTGCACAAGTTGTCCGTGATCAACATAGTACACTAAGTTATCATTTGAGGCAAATTAGGGCAATATCAGGCACAGGGCAATAACAGGGCAAGATCTACTTTTGTATAGTCTTCCTGTTCAGTTTATTGCATTCAGGATGAGTTCTATACATAGCACAAATTTGAGAAGAGTATACATTCTAACTTGTATTTACACATATGATGAACATTCCAAACGAACAAGCATATAAATGAGTAACCGTTCACAAGTTGACTGACAAGCAATATAATCCGTCTATTCCCTTATTATCTTGAAGTCTATTAGTTATTACTTGGTATCGTCTGATCGGGACAACAAGAATGCAAGATTTTTAGGTGTGAAGACTTGGAAGCAGGGCTAGCTAATCGGGATTGTAGCCACTCACTTAGTTTTTTGGAAGGAAGAAGGAACTAGATGCTTTAAGACTCCTCTCTAGCGTCGCCTACTGTTCGTTCACCTACATTGACACGAACAGCTGATCAATAACTCTTCCACTCTTTCCATTATCGAAATTGAAGTATAATTCAACGAACGAAAATAATGAAATCCATCAAAACCATTCAAGAAAACTCAAGCAAATCCAAAAACCAACTCAAGGCACGAAAGCAACAAGCGACAGCAAAATCTGAGGCAACAAAAGATGCAGCAGAGAGGTCCCTCCTGACTCTGCCGCTAATTCGAACCCAGGGGCACGATGCACTGAATATGGGAATCAATTTCGAAGAAGCAAATCCATAAAGAGGATGGGTTCTTGTTTCAATCTATCCCGATCGAACGATACTGTCTAGTATTTCTTAGCCGCGCTCCCCGAATAGGGCGAACGGGGCACCACATCCTACCCAACTAATTGGAAGTTTTGTCCCAAAACTTAGGAATAGAACCTACCACTAGGAAATAATGAGGGAAACCTTTCCCTCATCTCTGATTCAAGTTTCCAAGTGTATTCTTCGACGGTGTGATTTCTCCAAAGTATGCGTACGAGAGGAACCGAACGACTTCGGAGCAGCTTTTCTTTCCTATCCAAAATTTGCACAGGTTATTCTAAATACGTCAAGTCTGCTTGAAGGTTCAGCTGATCCAGATCTACTACATGACTTGGGCCATACACATACTTCCTAAGTTGGGAAACATGGAAAATATCGTGTACATCGGATAGGGATGGCGGTAGAATAATCTGGTATGCAACTGAGGCAACTCGCTTTAGTATTTCGAATGGACCGACAAATCTTGGACTTAGCTTCACCTTTGCTCCAAATTTGGTGACTCCTCGCATGGGCGAGACTTTAAGAAATACCCGATCGCCTACTGAAAATTCAAGGGACCGCTGATGTGTATCAGCATAGCTCTTTTGGAGGCTTTGAGCTATCTTTAGTCTTTATCGAATCAAGCGAATCTTTTGGACATTCTGTTCCACGAGCTCAGGGCCAAGAATCTTCCGTTCGCCAACTTCATCCCAACAGATCGGAGATCTGCACTTCCGTCCATATAACGCCTCATACGGCGCCATCTGAATACTGGATTGGAAACTGTTGTTGCAAGCAAATTCAGCTAACGGTAGATGCAGGTCCCAACTAGTCTTCAAGTCCAAGGTGCAGAGTCACAGCATGTCTTCGAGGATCTAGTTGACACGTTCCATTTGGCCGTCGGTCTGTGGATGGTAGGCGAAGCTGAGCTTCAACTTTGTCCCCATTGTTGACTGCAGGCTTTCCCAGAAACGCGATTGGAATCGACCATCTCGATCGGAGATAATGGATACGGGCACGCCATGGAGCCGAACGATCTTGTTGAGGTAGATTTGAGCCAAGCGATCGACGCTCCAAGTAGACTTGATAGGCAGAAAGTGAGCAGACTTGGTGAGACGATCGACAATAACCCAAACAGCATCATGCCCCCGTTGCGTTCTTAGCAAGACAATAATGAAATCTATTATAATATGTTCCTATTTCCAATCCGGAATAGCAAGGTTCTGTAGCTCTCCGCCCGGTTTCTGGTGCTCGGCCTTTACCCTCTGACAAGCCATGCAATGCGACACGAACAACGCCATATCTTGTTTCACGTCGTGCCACCAGAACGTCGTACGGAGATTCTGATACATCTTAGTACTATCCGGATGATAAGTATAACTAGCATAATGTGCTTCAGTGAGTATCTCTTTTCTGAAGGCCGTATCGTCTGGAATGCACAGTCTTCCCTTCACCCGGATTATTTCGTCCATACCTACCACAAAGTCGGATGCCTTTTCTGCTGAGATAAGAGCATGCATCTTTTGTAGGAACAGGTCATCCTTCTGAGCGGCCTTGACCTTTTGTAACAAGTCGGGCTCAAGGCGTAGTTGCACCACTTGTGCCCTTTTTTTGTATCTGATTAGTAGTGTAATGCCTAAGGATTCCAGATCTTGGCGCATCCTGTCATCAATAGCCAAACTCCCAACGAACACTCGACTCAGTGCATCAGCTACGATATTTCCCTTGCCAGGCGTGTATCTGATCATTAAGTCAAAGTCGCTAAGAAGTTCCAGCCAGTACCGTTGGCGAAGATTCAAATCCTTTTGTGTATATAAATATTTCAAACTCTTATGGTCCGTATAGATCTCATACGGCACGCCATAGAGGTAGTGGCGCCACAGTTTTAGCGCGAAGACCACCGCCGCCAGTTCTAAGTCATGCGTTGGGTAATTCTTCTCGTAAGGCTTTAGTTGCCTCGACGCGAAGGCTATGACTTTGTTCCTTTGCATCAGGACACATCGCAGACCCTTACCTGACACATTATTGTATATTTTGAAGTCATCAGGCCCATCCAGAAGTGTTAGGATTGGAGGTGAGACGATGCGCTACTTTAACTCCGTAAACGAAGCTTCACAATCGTTCGTCCAAGTAAACTTTATTTTCTTCCGAGTGAGCTGAGTCAGGGGCGATGCAACTTTAGCAAAGTCTTGTATAAATCTGTGGTAGTAGCCTGCCAGTCAAAGGAAACTTCTAATATCGCTAGCTGATTCCGGCCGTTTCCACTGTATAATTGCTTCTACCTTTCGTGGGTCTACTGAGATGCCTTGCACAGAGATGATATGCCCCAAAAAGGATATGTTGTCCAGCCAAAACTCGTATTTACTTTGCTTGGCATACAACTTGTTGTCTCGAAGGGTTTGCAGCACCATCCGCATGTGTCCTGCGTGCTCATCCCTAGTCTTCGAGTATACTAAGATGTCATCGATAAAAACCACCACGAATTTATCGATGAAGGGCCGGAATACACGATTCATTAAGTCCATGAATGCAGCAGGTGCATTCATCAGTCCAAACGGCATCACTAAAAACTCATAATGCCCGTATCGGGTTCGGAAGGCGGTCTTCGGCATGTCCTCCGGCTTAATCTTCAGTTGGTGGTAGCCTGAGCAAAGATCAACTTTTGAAAACACCGTGGCAGAGGATATTTGTTTCTGATTGTGACCTTGTTCAGCTCTCGATAATCAATACAGATGCGTAGTGTCCCATCTTTCTTCTTTACAAAGAGCCCAGGTGCATCCCAAGGAGACATGCACGGTCGGATGAATCCACGATCCAGTAACTCTTGAAGTTGGCATTTTAATTCTTTTAGTTCAGCAGGGGCCATCCTGTACGGAGGCTTAGAGATTGGATGTGTATTCGGGAAGGTGTCTATGGTGAATTCAATCTCTCGGTCTGGTGGCATGTCGGGTAGTTCGCTCGGAAATACATCGGGGAACTCCGCCTCAACGGAAGAAGATTCGACGTTTGCGTAGTCCTGCCGTGTGTCCCGAAACGACGCTAGAAATCCCTCGCATCCTGAATGGAGCATTCGCCGAGCAGATGTTACAGAAATTACCATACAGGCCCTGGTCGCGTTAGTTGTTGGACTACTAGTGTAACAGAATTTGGCTTCTCCAGGCAGGCAGAAGACGACTCGCTTTTCTGCACATTCAATAGTTGACGAGCACGCGCCGAGCCAATCCATTCCCAAAATAATATCGTAGTCCCGAACATCTAGAACTAAAATATCAAGCGATAGCTTTCTTCCTCCTATACAGATGAATCCACCTTGGCATACTGAACGGACAGGTATTTTCGTGCCGAAGGGGGTGCTAACACTTAAGTCTAGGTATAAAGTAGTCATTTTTACATTGTTCTCCATGGCAAAATTTATGGAAATAAAACTTTGCGTTGCACCAGAATCAAATAGAACACGGGCAGGTATGTTATTGAAAAGCAAAGTACCTGACACGATGGTATCTGAAGCTAGAGCTTCTTCTCGTGTCATGGTATAGACCCGGCCTTGAGCCTGGTTACGCCCTTGCTAAGGTGAAGCTTTGTTGGCTTGGGGTGCAGGTGTCTGATTTATTTGTTGGGGACGGTGGTCCAAAAGCGGGCAGGTATCAATCTGATGTGTTGCATCACCACAGCGGAGGCATGTACCCAGCTTCTTGTGACAGTCTTTTTCAGTGTACCCCCATTTGTTGTAGTAGTGGCATTGCGACACTGTATTTTATCTCTGATTACCGCCGTTATTTGGATGCTTTACAGCGGTGTTTCCTCTATCGTTGCCATGGCGTTTGTGATTGGAGGTATGTACAGGGCCGGCAGTAACGTGAGGATACTGCGGTTCAAGAGAAAGGGCCTGATTCACAACTTCACGCATTGTCTGGTACTGTGGAATGACTACGTGCGTGTGGATAGTGTAACACCCCGTTCCGTTCAAGCGGACTGCCGATTCAAACAGCAAAAGTGTATGTCCCGACCCGCTTTGCTCAGGCAAGAATACTTGTTTGCGGCAAAGGATATCCAGACTTGTTCCTACAGGAATTCAGCTTAGGCTTTCAGAGGCTCGCTTGACGTATCGCTCGACCGAGACGAATCATCGCTAAGGTAGGTGGCTACGGTGAACTTGTCTTTGCTTAGCCAGCACACTTAAAATGTGGAATGATACATGCTAGTCGCTAGGTGATTCACCCCCTGCATGCTAATAAGAATACAACGGACCTAGCTAAGGAAATAATCCCAACTTGTATTGCTTATGCTGGAACATGTGTCACGACCCATGCC